>CARXXK010000001.1:97776161-98287997 GCA_949089665.1 Macrosiphum euphorbiae | reverse complement strand
TTTTAAATTCTTGATAATTTTTGTACTAGGTACTAGAGGAATATCCTGTATTACTGTAGCGATACAAACTTCTGTTTCTCCCCCTTTCTTATCCATTTTTTACCGTAAATTATTTAGGAGATAATTTTTTTGAAAATGTGTATAATGAGTAGTTTCTCATTTATTACAATGTTCATACTAAGGATAAAAGTTCTTAAAAATGGTCTTACGAAACTTCAAAATAAACGTATCATTGAATCTAGTACATATTTTATTATACTTTAATAATTTTACAAATTATATAAACGTTAGGTTATGTTAAAAAGTGCATGTAGGTGAGCAATTTGATATTCAAAAAAATAGAGTATAATATTCTGTATGTTATAGGCAATGCATGATGACAGGTTTAAATGATTTAATGAGGAGTATGATGATTTGAATATCATAGAAATTACCTACTAATTAATAATAATTAATATAGACTATATACTTATGTCTTATACAGTTGCATATTTATTAATAATTTATAATAGATACAAATGTTTCGAGTATAATATTAAGTACCTATAGTACTGTACTATACTATACTATACTATGTATAGTCTGAATATTATCACATATATGTTTAAATGTATGTGACCATTATTATGGACTATTTCCCTTAGTACTTGGGTACAATTTAATTATTCAGAGAAACTACTTGTTTGCATTTTGATTTATATACAATAAGCTAATGTTAAATGAAGTTCATGTATTTAACAATAATTTACAATAAAAATAGAGGCTCTTATTGAAAAATAAGTTTGTACCACATGGATAGGGCACTTTTTAAATTGTATAAAAATATCTAAGTATGGGTAGGCAGTGTTGTAAAAAATACTTATTAAAGTACTTAAGTAATTACTCAAATACTTTTAAAATAAAGTATTTAAAATACCACCCAAATACTATAAATAGTAAAGTATTTCAGAAGTATTTGAAATTTTGAAATAATCTTCAAATAAAAAAAAAATTATTTTTACTTTTTAGTTCTGAAATAATTTCTTATAATCAAAAATTTGTTTATTGCATTTTAAAAACATGATTTGTTCAATAGGTCATCAAAACTCTGATCATTCTGAACTTTTCTCTACAAAGTTATATATTAATTTAAAGCTATATGTATTTGGATATCTTATACCGTCGTCTACGATAAACGATAATGATAATTACTGATAAAAATTGTCTTGGGAAATATAGTAGGTTACAATAATTACCTAGTTATAATATTATTTTTGTATAATTAAATAAGAAACTAAATAGTATAAGCTATTAAGTATAATAGTCGATAAGCTGCAGAAGCTTTTTACATATTATATATTTTGTTGTTGACTTAAGCTAATAGTTATACCGACTATACAGATGTATCTTTTCGATGTTCTTCGACAAAAAACTGTCTCCTGGAGAAAAAACTTATAATCGACGAGAACCAAATTGTCTGTAAGGCATAAATGATAAACATATAATATTATATTGTTATAATGTTAAAGCAAAACCACGAAGGCAAGATATTTTTATTTAACAAGAATAATTGCAAGTAGAATTAAATTAAGAATTAAAAGAATAAAAAAAAGTATTCAATAGTAAAAAAAAAGTATTTAAAATACCATTCAAATACTTCTAAATAAAAGTATTTAAAAAAGTATTCAATACAGAAAAAAGTATTTGAATACTTTTACTCAAATACTTTACAACACTGTTGGTAGGTATTTGAAAAAATGGTCTTTAAAGTACCACCTACACTCAAATGTTCTAAAAATCATAATTTGCAAAAATACATTATCAAAGAATAAAGGATGGGAGAGTATTATAACAGTTTATTTATTTCCATGACATGGATCAACATACATTATTATAATTATATTTCAAACCAAAACCATTTAACAATTAATAGGTAGGTACCTATGTGCCAAGGAAAATATTATCAACTTATATTAGACGGTATTTATGAAAATACAAACCTATTATAATAACATACGTCTGTACAGTATACTAGTGGATTCACGTACTGATTAAAATTAACACCGAGGTAAACGTGTAATTTAAAAACAAATTTGAATTTGTAAAAATCATGCTATTATACGTGTTTGGAACGAACTTTAATGTTATGAAATGTCAAATGCGTTTTCTGAAAACATCAATGTGTCTAACTAAAACTTGTTTGTATATTACCATTTTGAATTTTAATCCGATCGGCTAAATATGTAACTTATAGACTGTCGAGAAGGTATATTTTGACGATAACCATAAATCATCCTGACCTGGCGTCCATGTTCCGATATCTTTCCCATAAACTCCTTATAATATATTAGATTGTTTAATAATTTCCTATAATGTATCATAAAAAAACTTTCTCTCCATTTACTTGAACAAACACTGGGTAGGTACATTAATTTTTTTACTGTACATTAAACCTGTACAAAATATTTTAACAACTTATCACTCGAACCGATTGCCCTTTTATCTATTTCCATCACTAAATATTTAATGAACGAGGTAATTTTTATTTAAAAAACATTTATTCGTTTATTGAGTTTATGTATTTATTAATATATAACAAGACACGTATATAAATAATTATATTGTTTTATTTGTTTTGTATACAGTTAAATTGTCAATAAAAAATTATTAATATTCTGAATATAAGCACTTTAAGATTATGAGTAGGTATATAATAAATGTAAGTAATATAAACTCTTAATAGTAAAATTCAAAATAATTTTGAGTTTATCATGTCTTGGACACTTGTTAGGTAGCTGTTACATTACGTAGATCAAATAAAAAATGTAGCGTTGGCTCTATCAGTCACTCAATGTCACTGAGAGTAAGTAACGTCCGCTGCTACTAGTTCCTGGATGGGTGACCACCCAGGTTCGTAGTAGCAAAAACTTTGCCACACAACATGTGTAACAACCTTATAATACAACCCTACCAACCATAGTCCATAAGCCCTAATATAGCTAATGGCCATAGTTGCTGGGCTCAAGTTCAAAAAAAAAATAAAAATAAAATTATAGAAGTGTACCTACATAAATGTTATTATTTAATAATTATAATAGTAACATCTGTAAGTATGGTGCCTATATAGTATTAAGAATTATTATTTATAATTATCTGTATTATCATTAACATTTCCTTCAAGCAATAAAAATAATGACTGTTATATACCTATACATACATTTAAGCATTGTAAATCTGCACTAGGCAAAATAGAAGTCCTAGTATCATTGCATTTATCACTTATTTGTCTATTGCAACATTTCATGCCACGTAGAGTACCGTTTCGGAGCAGTCACTATAATTATTATAAGCCAGACTTTATGGACTAAGAACTTAATTGTGATGAGGATGGAGGTTAGGATGAACAACGGCTATAGGTATTGTAGTGGACCAACAGTTTGTCGGATATTCCTGTACCACTCCACTCCGAAGTCCATTCATTTAAACTTTAATTAGGTAAGTACACACAACTAATTAACTGCCCACTTGTTCGAAATTTGATTATTGTAGAAATCGAAATTCCCAGAATAATATTGTGATTTTGAATATGAAACAAAAAATGTACATCTTGTCATTAAAATATATATATTATATTAATTTATTAAATGATACCGATAAATCTCAGTGAAAAGTAGAATTTTTTTTAAAAATATTATTTTTTAATGACTTAAAATAACGAAAAAAATACTTCTAAAAACGTTGGCACTTTTCGATAAACTGAATGTTATCCTTTAAAAGAATCACCTTGAATTTAATATATATTATTATATTATCGCGTTGCACATAACAAGACAATCAGTTGACGTCTAAAGTAGGTAGCACGTGTTTATATCGATGACATTGATTTATTATATTATAAACGGACGTTTACTATCACAGTACCACTACTATACCATTATTATACTACAACTATGATGGTATACGACTGATATTACTCTCTTGTACTCCCTCTGAGTTCTCACCACGTTCTAAGTATGTTTGAGTATTAGATATATATGTATAATATATATCCATCTTTCCCCTAACTGCGTGTGATACACGTCTTCATAATATGTAGGAGTGTGGTATGCTTGACCCCACTCACGGTCATAACAACGTCCACGCACAAGCACACACATTACGGCCCCCTTGTGTGGAGCTGGCTGTCAAAAGTCGATGGAGTGATGGTGAAAACGATGGTCCGTGATAAATCTATAAATACATATAGGTACCTACGTAACAAAAACACGAAACGGTAGTCGGTGGCCGAGAGAGACGAGGGGACTTTCCGTATTTAAGCCGGGTGATTCATCATTGGAAACGTTTACGAAACTTTTTAGCGAGTTCGTGATGTCAGACCGTTAACTGGGGCCGGAGGGGGAGGGGGCAAGGGCCAAGAATTATTGTTATGAAATACGTTTTGACGAGTCTCGGACTTTGAGTATGTGTGTGTGCGCGAGAGAGAGAGAGAGATCGTTTGTTTGAGCGTGTGTGAGAGCCTCGTGCTACCCATCATGCATTTATATACGTGACTATAATGTGTTTATTTATTATCCGTTTTTAATTTTTTAATTCAACTACTTGATATTACTACTACTATAGTTATTTTCATCTCCTCTTTTCGCTTATATGTATATCACTGTTCAGCGGTCAAAATCGTTCAGGAGAGGAAACCAGAGTTACCGCAATAAATTACAAGTCTACTGCTAATATTATTCTATCGTATGTTTAAATATATAAGAACAGCTGTTCATTACTACTCCTAGGAGGGTCATTCCGTTACCTCTGGAGCCGGTTCGTGGGCTGTACTATACAAATACGATACATTAATAATAAATTACTAAAGAAACAATTGTTTCCAAACATACGAGAAATGTCTCAGCACTGCTATTTCATATTTAAAGTTATCCTTTTAATATCACAATCAATGAGACAAACGCATCAATAAACAATTCAATAATTGTGTACATGCAGCACAAGCAATGTTTCCCTTCAATATAGTTTTACTTATCTACTGTTATCCATATGTCCATTGCCCATATGGCACTGTCGATTAAACATATTATGTACCTTATAACTAGGTAATGATAAAAGGCTTCGGGTAAAAATGTCAAAGCACTTTGACAATTATTTTATACTATATGGAGAATTTAAAATAAATAAATATTTTAAATGTTGGTGCGTACAGCAGTATTGTTACCACTTATCATAGACTTAATGCAATTTTTTTTTTACAATAGTACATTAGTGCGGTGTTACATACACAATTATATATACTTGTAAACTGAAACAGAATCATTATAAATCTTATAAATAAAAATGAAGGGCCAAAATTGTTTATCCGGAAATCAATCCAAAGTGAAAAATTTGGTATCTATAACTCTGAAACTTAAGAGTTAGAAATTGTACACTAACGCACGCATTGATAATGTACTGCTCCGTGCTCGCTTGTCACAAGTCATTCTTGTGCCGGGCCGGGATGTCTATAATATAATATTATAATCGAAAGTGTCCTGACTGACTCACTGACTGAACAACGAGAAGAGTCTAAACAATGATAGATTGAAGCTTGAAATTTTCACGTTAGCTTCGTACTACCATGTTAGCGCTCACTAAGAAAGCATTATCCAAAATTCGCATTTTAAAGTTGTGCACAGGTACTTATTTTGAGATTCAAGATAGCCGATAAACATTTTTAAGTTTTGAACACCGTTACACCGAATATTAAGTATAACGAATTGAACAAAGTTTGAATCATATAGAGTTGGTATTTTTAATGGGCAACGAAGTGCACGGGATCAACTAGTTTAAAATAAGATAATAATAATATGACTTGTAAAAGTAAGTAACACATAAATAATATCTAATAAGCAAATAAAACTACTTAAATAAGTTTGAAAAATAAATAAAAGTTGTTCATACAAACATGGACCTTAGGTACTTAATATGTAACTTTGCCTATTACAAATCGATTGAAGAATGCTATTTTTTATCCGACTATGAAATTTGATGAGAAAATTATTATTTATATGTTTGTGGTTTATGCCTCCAAGTACCAAATTAACCAATTCCGAGTACTAAAATGTTGGAACATTTACAAATATTCACAATGAAGTAACTCTCAGTATAGTAAACTGAGTAATCCAGTAAATAATTGATTGACCTATGAGCACTGCAACTTAATAATAATATGATGATTATGAAAATCGTACATCGACATGTTATCAAATAATATGCAATTCTACAAAACAGTAACAGCACATAATTGTAGAAACGTGATTTTATTCCAACGTTTAAACGTCATAATTTTCAATGGAACTATAATTTGGTTATATGTTGCATACTTGGTAATTACTTGTTGTTATAATTAGTGTAATATTTTATATTTATAGTTAATATACAATAATAAATATGTTACTAATAAAACTTGTAAGATGTAAGTAAATAAACTGGTATCATAAATTATTTGAATGGTAATAATAAAATTAATTCATCAATGCTTACTTTTAAGAAATGGTTGTATTTACTTTTATATACTTAACTGCTTTAATACTATTAAGATTTATAATATATTTTTTAATCCATTAGTTGGATGTTAGGATGTTTATGACCATAACACCTATAAAAGACGATTGCAAATATGCCTAAAAATATCAAAGCGCTTAATATAATGCCCTTAGACCATTAAAATATTACACAATAAAATGAGTTTAAAATTGCATTAGGTATTCAATATTCATTCAAAATAAACTACTTGTTTAAAAGATTATAAATAGGTAGGGCAAGTTTTATATTCATTCGTTCATGTTAGTAAAACACCAAAAATTATAGGTACGGATTAATGGATAATATAATTATATGTGTAAAAGCGTACTGTATGACAGGCGGGTGTGACGTTAGCCAAGCACCAATTATAGGTACGTGGTGAATCTAATAAAAATAAAATTTTAACTTCAGAAATTCATTTTTTAGATGTAATATTTTTTGAACTATAACAAAATAAAATCATTTAAAATATATGATAATTTGAACATATTAATTTGTTTAAAGTTTCAAAAATTTCAAAAATATTTTATTAATGATTTCAAAAACTAGTTATAGTTTCTCAAAAACAGCATTTTTAATATGAATCGTCTACCTATATAGAATGTAAAAACAACCATGAACTACAATTGAACAATGTATTGAGCACCAAATGAAATTATTTAAGTATTTTTAGCAAGTCATTAGAAATTGTTACCCTTAAAATATATAAATACTGAAGTATATAAATGTATTTTCTATACCATCAAGGAAGGTATCACACTGAATACAAAATAGGATTCAGAACATCAAAGACCTATAATAATAACATTGATAAAATAATAAAGAGTCAAACTCGTAACCATAAGCGTATGTAGATTGCCAGTTGTTAATATTTTTGTGCAATGTACAACAGATTGGTTGAAGGCTTAATTCAAAAATAAATTAATATAATTGACATTAATATTAAAAAATATTAAAAAATATGTACATTAATATGTTAGACTTGAAAATGTCAATCTCAAATTAAGCCCCAAATTTGTCTGGCCCAAAAAAGCTCTTCGAGTGGGTGCTAAACGAGAAAAAATAATATCAAGACTATGCTTGACTGACAAATAATTTGTTTTTTTTTTAGTGTGAGAGAAATCGTTGAATCAAAGTTTATTCAACTGAGTCAAACAGTTAACTGGGCATTCTATCTAAAAGTTTTGAAATGATTTCGTAATAGTTATAGTGGTTGAAAGAGCATAATTTGTGGCTGTCGGGAGACTGGTTCTTCTACCACGGCGGCACTACAAGGCTCATTTGCTCACGCTGCTATTTCTGCTCACCTATTTATAATCAAAAACAACGCTGTGATATACCAACACTTCACTCATTAATTGCTCGAAGGTATACGACCCTCCATAAATGTTCTTCTAAACGGTTAATAAAAATGTGCTCGAAAAGTGCTGATTTTCGATCGATTCCTATCCATCTAACCTATCTAAACACCTAAAATTTATACCACTTAAATGTGTTTGGAAGATTAGCTTCACCACTTCCATGAAAAATTCCTAAATGAGTCACTGAATTAGGTGGGTATATAATTACCTATAGGGTTTTTTTAAGACATTATAAACATATTTTTTCATATTTATTTTAGTTTTTGAATTAATAACAGTTTATTGCTGATAACTCATTGTAAATCATGTCACATGTTACATATGGGACATTTCAGAGTGTTTATACATTTCCCACTTCATTTATCGTGGTCCGTGGAACAGGCTGATAATACAGTTTTTCTTTAAATCATTTATAATTTGAAATATATGGTGACTAATTGCATCCGTTAAGGATTCTGAGCGCTACTGGATCGAGTCTATATTATAGTACTGAAAAGATCACTTATAAATTGAGTTGTAATAAATTATGCAATGAACCAATAAGTAATAATTTAAGTGTTGGTTACTAAAGCAACTCAAACCCATAAAGAAGAAATGTATACACAAACATACTACGCTGTTTAGTACTTAACTGTATTATAGTAAATAGGTACTATATATGGTACATATTGGTATATTAATATGTACATACTTTGATAACAAATTTTATTTTACTTTTTTATAACACTATGTGTTCTATATTTCAATCGAATACGTTCTTATAATAATATTTATTGCTCAGCAGTTTATTGTTGAATGCAACGCAATAAAAAAAAAGTATAAAGTTCAAACCATTTTGAACGTAATATATGTAAAAGCATTATTTAAGACTTAATTCAGAGCAATACATTTGTTTTGTTAAATAAATGTTGGTTTTATTCGTATTGAATATTTTAAACAACAGTTATGGTTATTACAACATATTTTATATTTTATCACACTTGTTTTTATAACATTCGGTATTAATTATACATCAAATTTGACTATAATAAGTAATAACTTACATTCGTGTCAGATTTAAATACCAGTATTCAGTAAATAATATAGATATTTAGTTAACATTATAGTCCTTAACTCATATAATTTATAAAAATCGTTACGTTTAAAACTATTTTTTTTTTCTTGTTTACTTAATTAATTGTTATTATTTTAATTCCTTGAGGACAATTTATACTAGTAATAATTAATAGTAATAGAATAATATAATAAATTAGATACTTAAGTTAATAGTATAGTATTGATAAACGTCAATTTTGCAAACAAATTAGGTATTATCACATAAAATTTTGTCATTTAAATTGTATTTATAGAAACATTACCTAGTGTAAGAGCACTCGTAGTGATACGATCACTTATGCGCAGGATGTATTGTACTATCTACTTATTGTTTTGTCTTATCAATTAATTTTGAGTGTAGGTAAATATAGGCAATTCATTGAGAAAATCGAAAAATTAATTACAATTATTTTTAGACAATTTTTTCGATTTATAAACGTGCTATTTGAGCACTCTTACCGAAGTGTTAAATAAAGATGAAAATATGAACATCATTGTAAAATCAAACCACTAGGTATTTGCTTCACTAAGAATCTAAAATGATACATAACAAACATTAAAGAGAAGGTTTACAATAAAACTTCAAAGTCATTGTGAAAGGTATAGTTTTAAAAATATCAATAAGTGATGGCTATTAACTATTAGGATAGGACATAAGAAAAAAATAGATTAAGGTTATACTAACCTTATCAATGGTTAATTTTTAGTGTTCAATAGGAATAAAAATCATTTAAATTTGAGAAGTAAGCAAGTAATTTGTCTCACGATAAGTATTGTATATTTTATTTTAGAAAATACAGTTTTTATTAAAATATAGTACTTTAAAACTTTCATGACGTGGTATATACAATTGTTGTCTGAAAATTATACTTCAATTTCATAAAGTAGGTAGTACGTTTTTATTACTTTGTATGAAACTTACAAACAACAGTAAAATTGGTTTTATTTCCAACGTTTATAACTGTGTGGATGATAATCAGCACTACTAAATCTATTAAACCAGCATATTTTTAAGAAAAAAATTGAAGTTATCTATTGTACAATATAATATAATTTTACATTAATATATTTCTACAGTCATCCGGTAAGTACCTACTTAAAGTAATCTATTTAGAAATTATTATTATTAAACACCATTTCAATTTTTAAGCATAAATGGTAAATCGAATGAGATTAATCATAGGCGAAATTTGGGGGTTTTAGGGGGCTTAGCCCCCTTAAGTTCTTAAATATATTCATTCTTAAACCCACCTAATAAAAAAATTATGCGGGTCTGTATTGATTTTATAAATTTAACCCCCCCCCCCCAAATCAGTTGTCCAAATTGAGTCTATGAAAGTAATAGGTACATAATATTATTATAATTTAACTTATATGTAGGTAATATATATATTATTCATTTAGGTCATAACTTCCACTAAAAAAATAATTTATATTAATATATTAGATAGATATGTGCCTATTTTATTATTTATTTATATATTTTATCCAAATCAGTTACAATTACTTAAGTACTTAATTAGGTACAATAAACTTCATTAATAATAGCTTCTATGTATACCAACTGAGCTGTAAGCTCGTATTATGTATATCGTATGACCAATAGGCAATAACTAAAGTATTTAACCCGCATAGTATAATTAGATAATCTTGCCCCCTATAGTCGAACAAAATATTATTACAAATAATCTAAAATCATGAAATGCATAATGTATATCGCATGTACATATACGTACCAATATTATTATGACGATTAACACAGTTTTATGTTTTTAGTAGATCCGTTGGATATCTTACTAAAAATACATCAAATATAAAATGTTTATTTGAAAAAAAAAAAAATTGCACAGCCTCTATTATTGCATTCTTGAAAATAAATAAATAATCAGTTAGAATTAGTTACGGATATGGGTAAAAGGTATTAAAAACAATCGTGTCCACTGTTCATGTCACTGCAGTATAACATCAATGGCGATGTCATTGGCCTTTTATAGGTGAGTTTTATAATATTATACATAGATAATATTATAGTCTATACGTATTGTATATTCCTATATTCCTAGGAGGTTCAACGATTCGTATCTAGTTAACCTGCAGCTGTTATATAAGATGTACAGTCATTGGAGAGAAAATAATAATACGATGCACATTTTGTGTTTAATCGCGGCAGCAAGAGAAAAACGACTGCTTTCGGCGCATATAATATTATTATGTATCATATACGGTATACCTGTATACACTAACAATGTCTAACATTATACAGTATGTTGTTTCGTCGTGTGTATCCTCGTCCCCGCATGCCCACCAACTATAAGGACGCATTACAGTTGAGTCCCATAATCGACCCATACGTATGCACTTAATTTGGTAAGAAAAATAGGTAGATATAGTACAATTATTAAATCCGAAAAAAAAATTTTAAAAATATCTCTACAGAGCAGTAGAGTACCGGCGATATATATATGCTACTGATTTATATTAATTATACTTCATCTCATCCTATACAATGTATTTATTTCATAATTTTAGTAGTATACGTCACTTAGGTAAGATAACAATAGAAAAATCCAATATTAACTATTTGATTTATGCTTTTGTCGGACTCAATTAAGCCACTTCTATAATTATTATAATTCTGGGACTCAATTGAATAACTCTCCATATACTAAAATACCCTTTTATTTAATATTGGGTACAACAAATATTATCAGGTTGTTTTATTATTGTTATTTCAAATAGAAGCAAAATAAAAAGATGTCAAATAAGTTATATTACCAACAGTCATGGCTCTCTAATACAGTTTTAATGAATGTCCAAAATCGTGGTTCAAAACTATTTACAAGAAAAAATCAAATTACGAATATGAAAA
Source organism: Macrosiphum euphorbiae (assembly GCA_949089665.1). Classification (NCBI taxonomy): domain Eukaryota; kingdom Metazoa; phylum Arthropoda; class Insecta; order Hemiptera; family Aphididae; genus Macrosiphum; species Macrosiphum euphorbiae. Next base: position 98,276,129 of record CARXXK010000001.1, on the reverse strand, counting down.
CGTCTTGTACACAATATATTCGTGACACTATTTGTCAAAGTAATGACAAGATTTGGAATTATCGTGATTTTTATTACTATATAATAATCAGTGGGATAGCGAAGGGAGAGGATGTGTGTTGTAGGTGAAAGACACCTCCCTCCATAGGCTTATAATAAAACTGTAAAAAATATTATATTCTATTACGATATATAGCAAACGAATTATAATAAATTATTCATTTTCAAAATATAAATATTAGTATACTATAGTCTATAAGTAACATTGTAATAATGTAATATAGCTAGTAGGTACATTTAATTTTTTTTCATTAATGTTGTTATTTTCATAACTTGAAAAATTCATTGTTACATTTCTGATAATATAGGGTATATGCACCTCGTATCCTTATTTAAAGTTTTAACTAAGCATATCGATATCCTGATCCGTGCCTTACTGTAATTTTTTTACGAAGGTATCAACTTTAATGACCGGTATGTTGGATTATTTGTCTGTACGTTTTTCGATCCGACACCATCAACCATTCGTTTTTACGTCAGAAGTAAAATATAGATCGTGTAACTTCACATAATCTTTAAACACGCGTGTTATAATATTGTGCATATAACATTATAAATAAATTACTTATTGGTTAATTATTATGACCTATACCTAAATCGAGTCGTACTATTCCGGAAATCGATTAAACGGTGTGTTATAAGGTACACACGTGCAAATTTAAACGGAATTTGTATATGTAATGTGTATACTATACTAAACTACAGCTGAGTACTGCAAGTTGTCGGCATAATATAATGTTATAATATTATTATGTTAATACAACGCCGTAGGTCATCGACATAATACTATTACGTACGATTATTATAGATAATTTACAAACTAAAAAAAAGTCTATATATGTATTTAGGTTTATATATTATTATACAATAGTATATTATAGCCATAACGTTATTATTGTGTATAGCAGACGGTCTTCCGTTTAATGTATTTTGTAAACGTGTCGAGTGGGCGTTTCGTTACCTACTCAAACATTATATAGGCAACTAGCAAATTCAAAATATTATAAGAACCGCTGCTCATTACGCAATCCACGCATAGCACACATAAACACATATATATTGCACTACATAATATGTGCATGACATTATATTATGAGGTTTAACGAATAACATGATCACGTCAAGTTGTTTTATTTATTATTGTTTAGCGTACTAATAATTGGATGATCTGTTTAAGTGTAATATATTCTCACGCCATTGTTACGTATACTTACGTAGGTATTTATAAAAATTCTAATTGTATAAGAATCGACGAAAGACCCTGCAGTTTTCCACACACTTAGACTTACATAACTTATGACATTTAAGGGCTATTCTGTACCGATATAAACCTTTTTTTCTAATTAAATTTTCACTGGGAACTTTTAAGTTGGTTCATGAATTTTTTTTTATATCGATGTATTTCAAACCACATTTAAATGAATATAATTTTAGAGTTATTCTAATGTATATTGTACTGAAGAAAGGATAGTCTATTGAATATTTGAATACTGTATTATAAAGTGTACGATGGGTTTACCATGTAACAAACAATTAAAAAACAAAACTAAATTTTTTTAAGCTTTATTAATATTACTATAGTGCAAATGGTTTCAAGTTGATAATATTATAAATGTCCATCCGGCATGCGGTAGCATTATACACTTTAAACTAAACGTTAAAAAATATATTTGCCAGAAAAAAATGGAGTTTTCTCGAAACAATTTTATCAGGACAGTCTTCAAACGCGGTAAAAACACTAAGCAATTAAAAACAAGATATTTTCAATAATATGTTTTTTTTTTTTAAACCTATCCTTAAAGGGCTCAAATAGTTACTTATAATAAAACGTAAGCGTCAAAATCAGGATGGACGCTCGATGAAAAATCACCAGTAAATCAGTACCCACACTTAGTAATAAGGGTGTAATGCCATGTAATTTCCTATTACAAAATGTATACATTTGCGGGTCGCAGCTCTCGCGAAGGCCGGCTGGACGGTCCGTGGACTGAAGATGACTCTCTTGAAGGTCGTCACCGTGAAACACTAATAATAATATTATTACTACTATAACGACTGAAGCAGGTACCACACGAGCTCAGATGGTATCTGAATACGTATATGGCAATATACATATATAATATAGAGACGGGCATAATATATTACGATGATAATAATATATCATATTATTATTTATCTCGGATTTTCACTCTGTTTCGCCCACGACGAGCACGGGTCACCGGTCGGGGTCACTGGCGTCGCCACTGTTATGTATTACGATATTATTATTAAATGTACAGGTAGAACTGGTGTATACGCGCGCATATAAGCATTATTTTATTCCGCGGCGGAGAAAGGTGTGTGCGGCGGTCGTGATGGGCGAAAGTGCTGCTTGGATGAAATTTCGTGTTGTTTCGTATTTAATTTGATTTCTGGTATTTTGTTGTTTTATCATTATCGGACACCCGAACGCGCGATTATAATAATAATATGCGACGGGTCGCCGCGCGCGATCGCCACATCATCGTTACGGGGCGAACGCAACTGTTATTATTATTATTTCTTCTTCGCTTTTTCCATTGCGCGAATCTCCGCCACGGTCCGGCCACCACCGTCGCACAGTTATTAAAACAAAAATAATACATAATTCGAGAGCACTATGGGCGAAAGTCTCAGCGGGTTGGATCGGAATTCGAAGGATTCGTCTTCCGGCCTATCTAACCGGCAGAGCTATTACAAGCTACAGTTAGGTACCTATATTATAATATACAATTCTGCTGCTATAGGTACCTATATATATATTATTTTATACGACTGTGAAAAGGTAGCGAAAGAAAATATGCAAATTACGATACCGATAGCCTACCACTATTGCAGTTATTTGCGTTCTAAAAACAATATGCGTTGGCGTTTCTTATAGTATATACATATACCTGTTGCTTACAGCTGGCACCTAATTACATCGGTGTTTCCAATATCGTTGTGTCTGGTGGCGCTGGAAACGTACAACAACCATAATATATTATTATAAGAGTATACATGACGGAAACGAGAAAAATAAAAATAGAATTATAAAAAAATTGAATTGTATATTTTGTATTAATATAAATCATGACAACAATATTATGTGTTCTATAATATAAAGTCAGCTAGTAAAATTACGATAGCGCATTATATTGTATATACGCGTTTTGAAAATTGAGCTTGAGACTAATAAAAAATAATAAAAAAAATATAATATAAAATCGCGATTTTCGTTAAAAAAAAAAACAAAATATAAAACACAAATAAAATAGTTTACATGGACATTATAAAATATGTTACAATTGCATTTGTTGGAGGGATAAGGAGCGGGATGGGGGATAAGGGTGTAGTATTAAGGAGGGATGGGGGATGGGATGTTTGGGGGATAATTGTATGTGGAGGGTGGCCACGCTTCTCGAAATGTTTACCGACCGTGGAAAAGTAACAATCAACGGTTTTCCGCGGCTACCGGCGCGAAGCGTGTGCGCAAGGACGACAATTGTATAAAATCACGTTTGAATCGAACACCCTAGTAAGATCCGCTGGAGCTCGGGGCACCGTAACCGGATGATGGGCTGGCGCTTGGGGATCCGTAGCTGGACGATGGGCTGGCAGCGCTTGGGGATCCGTAGCTTGCCGATGGGCTAGCGTAGCTGGAACCGGGTCCGCTGGAGGACAGGGATGAGCCACCGGAGTGTCCGACTGAGTCACCGCTGTAGCCACCTGACGATGTGGGTCCGCTGTAGCTGGAGCCTCCGGAGCTGGCTGCGTAACCGCCGGCTTCCTTTTGGGTCTTGTACTTGATGAAGTATACTTCTGGTTTGGATGGTGCGGTTGGTGCCACTGTCGGGATGGAGATTTGTGGTTGGTCTTCGGGTTTCTTGACCAGAACGTAAATCAGGGTCTTCTCGGAGTCTTGTTGTACTTGTGGTATGATCGGGGCGGTCGGGGTCGGTGGGGTTGGGGCCTTGATGAAGATGATTTTGTAGTGTTTCTGGGGTGGGGCAACTTGTTGGATTTGTTGTGGGGCAACGTATTCTTGCTCTGGGGGTGGAACGTGCACGTAGATGTGTTTCTGCACAACTGGGGCGGCCGGGGCGTAGTTGTAGCCCGAGGATCCACCTGAGTATCCTGAGCTTCCGCCACCACCGGAGTATCCGGAGCTGATCGGACCGCTGGAGTATCCAGAACCACCGCCGCTGGAGTATCCGGAACCACCGCCGCTGGAGTATCCACCGGAACTACCACCGCTGGAGTATCCGCCGGAACCGCCGCCGCTGGAGTATCCACCGGAGCTGATCGGGCCGGCGTAACTGGAGCTACCGCTGGCGTAACCGGAGCTGCCGCTGGCGTATCCGCCGCCACCGCCGCTCGAGTAACCACCGCCGCCTCCCAAGAAGCTCAGGCCGGTGCTTCCGGACGAGTAACCACCTGACGAGGACGGTGCGCTGTAAGAGTATCCAGCTTCGGGTCTTGCCAGTGCTAATGTCGCAAGCGACGCCAACACCTGTAATAACACATAATAATCGTCAGTTACATACCTTTGTCAATAAAAATTTGCTAGTATCGAATATAATTCAAGTGATAAAAGTCAAATTCGATATTTTATATTGTAAAAACACGAACGGACTTGGTCTTCTGATAAACGCATTATTTTAATATTGTCGGAGTAATATTTAGTTTTTGTGAAACGTTAGTGTTATTATTTTTATAAAATTATGATTTACTTGATAGAAAAAATAGTAAGTATAAAAATAGTAAGTTTAATTTTTATTCTTGAAATAAAATGTCTTATAATATTTATAACGATGGTAGAAAATCTAAGTTTTTTATTTTAAAATAAACTCTAAAGAATTGAACGTCTGTAAATATATAAATTTTTGTACTCACTACAAAGCGTGTTTTCATCATGCTGGATATTTTGAACACAAACTAAACACAAATGCACCACTAGAATAAACTGATAGTTGTTCACTCACGGTAGAACGGCTGACTGATGATGAGCTAAAGTTAACGACGCTTCTTATACACCTGGGAAACGGACAACTTGGATGCGGGCAAAACATTCACTTTTTGTAATTCGTTTAGTAACATCAACTATCACTCTCCTTCTCAATATTTCTTTCTTTCGTTCACCTTGTGATAGCGCGCTTCTTTGACCCTGCCGGCCGGCCACCGTTCTACAATAATAGATAGGTAACTACATTTATTAAAATACCGCAAGAGTAAAAAAAAAAAAACCAATCATACTGCAAAAATATTTTAAAATAACATTGGTAAATTTCAACGTTTTTACATTAAAAAATCGCTTCAATACATTTACCATACTACCTATCAATACTATTTGATTCAATAGCTATAAATGCACCTATACAATATTATTAATTATCATGGAATAATTATTGTTGTACATAGCTTGTGCGTTCGTAAGTTTTGTTTTTTCTATAAATAAAAAAATGATTAATATTGATGTTTTTTTAAAAAAATTTTTTGCTTAAATATAAAATATAAAACTAGGTAAGTACATAAAATCATACAAATAGTTATTTTATTTTTTTTAATAATTTGGTATAGATTTCCCAAAGTAATTTCTGGTTTTATTTTTTAATTTCATTAAGAATAAAATTCCATCGAATTAAAGTTCGTTTTCTGGCTTTTAATGTTCCTACGCTTCTAATTTTAATATGAACTTTTCCTTTAAGTTCTTCTACTTACCAGATTCAATAATAAAAAATTGTTTTAAATAGTGGCCCAATCACCCGTCTACCTCTTATAAATGTAAAATTGTAGTTGCTCGATTCCCGGACGCCCAACAAAAATATTAAAGCATATAAAAATTTACCTTATTAAAATTAAAATAATCGAAATCACTTGAAGTATATTTTATGGTTGCATTTAAAAAAAAAAATAAGCTCTACACTATTTAAAATAATTGTTTTTTGAAAAACGTAAACACTTAAATAATAATATACCAACTAAAATAAATTTACCGGATAGTCTAAATTTCGATTTATGAAACTGTGACACTTTAATACATTCATTATTTAGTTTTAATCGTCTATGAGGAAAAATAAAAATTATAAATGTTCATGAAAATAATCTAATAATTTAAAAGTTAAGTAGAATTTTAAAATAATTTCTGGTACCTATTATATTGGCCTGTGTTACATTATACATTTAAGAACTATTGTAAATTAATATTTGAATGTATGTCAATGGAATAGAGTTTCAATACTATAACATTAGCAATTAATCAATAAATTATAATTTCATGCTAAATTTTAACTCTTGGGTAATAGTCAAAGATTTTTAAAAATATAATTAACATACAAGTAAACATAAAACATTTAAATACTTATTAATGTATTATGATTCATGAATAATCAGATATGTTATTATGTACTATCGAATTAATCAGTATGAAGATATTAAATATTATGTAATATAATATAATATTATTATATAGCTAGATATTATATCATGGTAACTAAAAAAAAAATGCAATACTATCATAAAATAAATAACTAAATATTTAAAAAAATATTACACCTACATGACTACATGTTACAATTTTAAAATTCTTTCACATAAAGAAAAATATTATTATAGCCTTATATTGCTATATTATTACTATTTACTATACTATATTACTTTATTATTAATATACATTTACAATTCAAAATTACATTGAGATAGTCGAATGTGAAGCGACTAGAATATTTTAATTTGTATAGGTAGGTAGTCTAAATTCAATATAGATTAAATTAAATATTTTGACTAAATATTTTTCTAATTTTGAGTTTTAATAGTAAAGTATACTTTTTGACTGTAAATAAGTTTTTTAACCTATTTTAAACGATTAAAATAATTATACCATATAGGTAATTATGATTAATGATTATTAACTTAGGTACCTACTATTTTTCAATGCATGTATAACAGTACCTATTACGAACCTAGCTGATATACCAACTATTCACAAATTTAATAATATTCAGTAAAAAAATTAAATGAAACGATGTTTAATAAAAAGGCAAGATAGGGATTAGAAAAGCCAAACCAAAAATGTTTAATTTTAATAACTAATGAGCAATTATTTATTTTTAATTGGTTGGAATAATAAACATTAAACATATTATTGAATTATTAGGTATACCTACTGGATGTAGGTACCTACGTTACTTTAGATTAATTAGATAAACTGTAGAAATATTAGTGCTAATTCATTATTTACAGCTCATCTAAGCAAATTTACCTACTGTTATGAAGTTATTCTAAAGTTTTAAACAATACTTTCTAGAAAATTGTAAATGTACATCAATCAGTCGTGGTTTAAAACAATCGAACTGTAACGTCTATAAATACAGACACTATCATCAAATGTTAACGGCACAATATAAAGTGCATAATATAACCAAGTGAAAAGAATAGTGTTTGTAGTAGTACCTACTTATGTTAAAAGTTTTAAAATCTTAGTAAAATATAACATTTTTTAGTGATAATTATTCCAAGTTTATCAATTACAAGTATAATTAAACGATTTCATATGTAACAATAATTAAGTTTCCATTTAATGTGTGCAGTCGTCCATCCTGGACATTAATTATGTACATTATTTGCTACTTACATCTTCAAAATAGTTTCTCTTCAGTGCATCTGTCTCGTTTTATTTTTATTATATGATTATAATGATATTCTATATATTTCATTGGAATTGGTTTCAAGTGTAATAACTATTTATGTGCTACCGCATTTTAGAAAACCACAATTATTTTAAAATGTTTACTTAAAACACAAATCTAATGCAGTGATGTTCGCAAATACGTTTTTCATAAATAGTTTATTTTTCTTCGTAAAAACCATTTGAAAATACTATATTACCAAAATGTTTTTGACGTGTTAATAAAAATCTCGTAAATAAAATATCCTCATGGAATTGTTTATGTTTGATTACTTACCTAGGTACTTAAAACTCTCCTGTTTTAGTATATTTTAATCCAATACCCAGAGGATTCCCCGCTACTACTTTTCAATATCCTAATAATGTATTTATTTATTCATCGTAAGTGTATAATTTATTATTGTAATACTATTTAGAATTTAGATACAAGTAAAACTCACTAGAATAATAGGATATTCCCATACTGTAAATGTATAGCTTGTGTACGTTTGTACAACAGTATATCAATATAGGGTCCATTTTTACGTTCTCGTTCAAAGGTTTCCATAAAAATATGGAAGTTGCTAAAAAGGAACGAGTTCCACTTTAGAATTTCTAAGAATCTAACATTTTACAGTAACAGTGGGGTATAATATAAGATTATTTTTATGTCATTCTATTATAGGTACTTCATAAAAATCTCAGCAAGTACTTCAATATATAATAGCGCTTTAGTTTTAGGATATACTACCATTAGCTGTATGCCTGTATATACCTACCATTTGAGTTTTTTTAGTATCTATATATAATATATTCAATATTGTATATTATATTGCATAAGCTAATGCATACAATAGTTATTAAAATATTTAAGTAATTAATAATTATAATATTTTTTTTTTATCGGTCTTTAAGTTATACATTTTTGCTTCGACAACTAAGGCCATTAGAATTACATTTATATATTATACATTAACATTTTAATAATAAATTGTACAATTAACAATTGAGAGAAGAATACAAATAGAAGATAAAAAAAAAATATAATTATAATATTAAATAGTTTTATAGTTGATTATTATACAAAGAAAAGTGGTTTAATTTTTATATGGTGATTGTACTGAAGTTTAATTATAAAAATCTTCTCAGTCCAATTAAAGATTAACAAAAAAAAAAGTTTAAACATTTTTAATTTCTCACAACAGCGATAAAAGTATTAAGTATATATGGGTAGTACGAAACTTGGAGGGAGCACTCCTTTTACGTGATAAAACGTTATATTTAGGCACGTATTATACTTTTGTAATACTTTATTTACTTTACTTTATTATACTTTTGTATATATTATTATAAACTTTGCTGCAGTTATCACTGCATTTACCAAATCCTCTTTATTGAACTAATCAATTTATACACTAGAGTTTGTTACATGGTTTTCGTACATACTTAATAAGTATCTAGAACGAAGTTCTGTAAGCATATTGTTGTAAAAACCAGAAAGGTAAAACACTTAAAACATTTTACAAATTTAAAAAATCTATAATACTATTGACATTGGCCGCCGTTAGTGTTTGAAGTATGAAATATTTCACTATATGGTGAAATATTTCACAAAAACCTGAAACATTTAAATTTTTTTTTAACACAAATAAAAACCCAATTTTTTTTTTTTAACACAATGTAAGTGTATAATATACACATGTATAATATTGTATACCTACTTGTATCATGTAAACATTAAAATATTTAAAAATGTTGAATACCATTTTAAATGTATAATGCCAAAGGTTATTTATACATACAGGTACCATACAGTTATGGAGATAATTTATGACAATTATATGTAATTATAAAACTTATTTTGGGGACGGAGTGGCCGAGCGGACTAAGGTGTCGGCTGCGGCGCAGTCGACCCGAGTTCGATTCCTTGGCCATGGGTGGCATTTTTCTTCGGACAAGTCACGGTGTCCGGAGAACAAGTGCCAACATCCCCCACCCGGGCATGGCAGATACCTACGGGTGCCCAATCAAACAATTCTGCCAAACACAACACACACGTGTAAAAACCCTACCATTACAAACCCTACTATCTATAATCATAAAACCCCACAATCAGCTAATGGCCATAGTCGCTGGGCTTTAAAGATCAATAAGAAAAAAAAAACAAAATTTATTAAAATACTGAAATATTTTAATATGTTAAATTTCATGACATTTTCAAACACTAGACGCCGGTCGCCACTATATAATGGCTGGAATGAATTACTATTGTTGTGCCATTTATATAGTGATAAATGATAATAGTACCTAATATATTATTTATAGTAATATTATAGTTAATATTATATTTACTTTTACTTTCTAAATTTGTATTGGAAATTAATTGAATTTACCAAATTCTGTTATGACTGCGTTTGATCTGATAGTGTATTTCGCATTAACGAACCAGCACTTTCAAACTTGATGGAGGTAAAATCGTTGAGATTAATGAGTATATTTTGTTCTTAAAAATATAAAATGCAAAAGTAATGGTGGGTTGATTTTATTACCTATGTACCTCTTGGTTTTAAATGTTTGTTAGATAATTCTATTTCAGGATCTATGCACACGTAACACGTGGTGTAGGAAGATTACATACTTTATAGTGTATTTTATATATGTTATATGTATATTGTATATATTATTTTCGGACCTTTGTAAGCTTTATTAGGGGCTTGAATAGTATTTTAGTTAGTGATTAGAGGCGTTCAGTGACTTTTATAGGAACATAACTTGAAGGGAATTTCTAGGAGGATATTCCTCGGGATGTCCGGAACAAATTTATGTTGGGGGATCAATAACTATATTATTTATTATGGTATCTGTAATTGTGTGTTTCAATTAGATATTCAAATTGTTGATCAACATATAAATAAGTATAATATAATTACTAAATAAGTTGTAATTTTATTTTAATAGTTTACTATTTAAACTTATTTAAAATATATAAAATAATAATAATAAACATAATGACAACATAAAAAATAGAATAAACATTATACAACAATAAATTTATTTTGGTAAAATGATTGGTCAATAACTAATGATCATTTTTGTGGTATTTTTGTGTTTATACATTATACAATAAGTAGTCTACAAAATGCACAGTGATATTTAAATATGCTGCGAACCTCTTAAATGCCATTGTGGAATGTAAAATCAATAAATATCATGTATATATACCAACGAAAGCTAGTAAACTTAAGGTGAAATAAAAACAACTATACTATTGTTTAAAATGAGAGACTACAGAATAGAAAAATTCTTGCCAAGTTTAGGTGTTAACCCGGAGTGAAAATAAAATACTTACTTTAAATTGTATAGGTACTACAAATTGTTTCGAGACATTGTTGAAGTTATTAAAAAAATAGATAACTTATTGTAAAAATATACCCTAGTCAGTTACACTCATGAGGCCACCCTTTTTCAACTACATATTTAACTAAATTATATAATGATAATTTATAAGGTACACGATACTATTTTAATGCAAATGTATGTTAATTCGATTTTAAAATCTTAATAAATAATTTTTAAATTTTCAAATAATATTATTTTCATTTATCATTTATGTAGGTTTCAAAATTAACGTTGAGAATATATTTTAACTATTTAAGTAAAAAAAAATATTCGAAATGTACCTACGCTATTTCGTCAACAATATTGTAAATATGTTGTAAATAACTATAAATAATGATTTACGATGTAGGTATAGATACAATTTACATTAATTTATTGTAATATCATATTAATTTATATTAATTTATCCATTCATTATGGACTGAATGTCCACGGTTTTATGCCCACGGGTTCATTTTTATGAATTAAAGAAATGTAACCAATATAACAATTATTAAAAAAATTATTTTAATAGTATTATAGTTGTAAATATAACATATTATATATCATAACTTATTTATTTCATCTTTAATAATACTAAAAAAATTACATTACCACTTTTGACGTTTTATCAATTTCCGTAAAAATAAGCCTCGGTCCTTATTTAACAGCAAAATTGTTATTATTTTAATAATTACATGTTTCAAGTATAAGCGTGTTATATAGTTATTGAACAACGTTATTAATTTAATGGCTGTTGTATTGGGAAAAATATTTGTTCATGTTAATTGGCAATAATTAGTTATTACTTTGGTAATATTATAATTTTTTTATATAGGTTATATTAAAATATGGAGTTATAGAATAATAAAAGTGGAGCGGCAGGTAGTTTCAAATTTTTTCCCTTGTGAGTGGTCAGGTGAATAGGTACAACTAAAAATCGGAATTAGGATAAAATGATTTTTTCACTATTAGCTGTTTTGCCAAAAAGTCGGAAATGCCTTTTGTGTTTAGTTGAAAACGCTGCTACTTAGGTTTTTCTGATTATAATATGTTAAACAATTATAAATATTTATAATACATCCCCTGATGAATAATGTATTGTGTGTATTGTGTACTAATATTATATTATATATTAATACAAATTTATTAATTTGAATTTACAAAAATCGTAATTTAAAAATGTAGTTAAAAAAAAATGAAATAATTTTTGACATTTTATTTTTGTATCTGTTTTTTGTGCACAGTTGTGTTGCATTTTCGATTGGTAAAAAATGTCAACCCTTATATTTTTATTGGTACTCAATTATGGTGGCCTTTTTGCAGGTAAACAGTGTGCAATCGTTCTGCACCAACATCAACATTTATTATATGTACCTACTTAATTGAATGTCTGTCAAATTTTTGAGATTCTTTATATAAAATCTAATATTTAAAACACGATGTATAAAACAAATGATAATATTTGTAATCTCAAAAAAGGAGTTGTAATTATTATACGTAAATAAGTACATTCACTTGTAACTTGCTAGTTTCCTTGTGCTTGCAGAGAAATAATTGTGGTTACTTCACCTTAATATATTATGCTATATAGAATATAGATATATTCGGACGTCACGGACAATTACCATTATTCTATTTAATGTCAAAATAAATGATCAAATACTGTCGAAAAGTTTATTATTTTTATTTAAATGTATCTATACAATACTATCATTATCAAATATAGTTATTTTTAATGGTTTGAAATAAAAATAAAAATAAACTTAAAATTGATTATAGTTAAATATTACATCAATAGTCAATAGGAACACATTTAATAAAATTTAGTGGCACCTGTAAATTATATTTTTTACTAATACTAAAATATAACGACAAGGTATCCGTTGATATTAACTGCAGTAACAATTAAAAAAATTATATTAGAAATAGAAAATTGTTTTTATTTTTTGATGTTATTCAAAAAACGAATTTAAGTAGAACTGTAGAAGTTAGTATAAAATTCACACTTGGTGAAATTTCCCATAAACTGCGTGTGCTTACATTTATTTTAAAACTCTAGTAACTATAGTTTTCAGTAGTTTTTTCACACTTACTGAAAAATTATAAAGAAAAATTTCTTTTCAAATAGTACCATACAGGATACTTGATACTACCATACTTGATTTCTTAGCTTCAAAAGATCTTGATGAAATATGATACATATTCTGCTCGTAAAAGTATTGACCAAAAAAAGTATAATGCAACAATAATTGGGCGTAGCGAAGCATAGCCTTTCTATCCCCGGCCAGTTCGATGCAATTTGTTGTTGCTATCTCCTCCAAAACTACTGGACCAATCTTCATGAAACTTTAAATATATATATTAATAAATTATTATCTGAAGTGTCCTTAGATTAAGTTTGGCATTAATAGATTCGTCATTAAGTTATTATGATTAATTATTCATACAAATAAGATTCCCCATCGGACTAACCAACTTACAGCCAAACCTATGATAGTTAGAGACTTGACATTTTCATTGTACCTTCTTAATACAATGAAAGGGAGCACTAATAAATGATTTTTTGAAATTTTGAATTTTAAAGATGGGTTCATACAGGGATTTTGATTGGGCTAACTGAAATCGAATAGTTTTTGAATATTTATTATTGTCGTTGGTAACAGCAAATAAAATAGTTAGGTATTATTATTGGACATGATATTAATTACTAATCTACCAATCTACCCTCAATGTAACAAGTTTATTATAATTCTAGATAAAATGAATATTATGCTGTATATATTTTTTTTTATATATATTATGTCACAGTATTATTATCATCATTTATGCTTAGAAGAGTTTGATGAGGTGATAACATAGAACGCCAAACCTATATTAAAAGTAGATACCTAAAAACAAGAACGTATTTAGCCAGTTCAAAAAGACACTGAATAATCAAAGAATGAAAAAAAAAATACTAACAAATAGATACATAACAATTTGATTGACGCTACCATTCGCTCCGCCTGACTTTTGTCCAACGACATATTATATCAATAGACTATAGTAGCCGGTAGGTAATAAGATAAAAGCACATTCTTAGAACTATAATAATTTTTGTTTCACTCATAATCGATTACTATTGAATAATATCAATAATATTTATACAAGATAATATATATATATATATATATATAATATATCGTGTATAATTTTAATTATGAAATGCGTAGCTATACTGCTACACCCATAACTAAACAATATAATTGGAAGACATTAGAACGCACATTATTAATAGTGTATTAGCATTCCTGCATTATAATATCGCACTTCCATTCACATTTTAAATTCCTTTTTTTTTTAAAGAAAATGTTCCAACAAAATAAAAAAGAAAATTGTACTGTAAATGTTTCCGCTGTTGTACTAGGAGAAAAACGCAAGTTTTGAGTGGGTCTACATAAGATGTAACCAGCTTGCGTCATTATAAAATGTTGTTAAATTGTTAATGATCTCGTTTATAAGGAATCATAATATGAACCACGATACCTGTTTCTCGGAAAATATGCAAGATTTTTATGACTCTGGCTTTAATAAATTAGTGTTCAAAATGTATGAGTTGATTTATGAATATTGCCTCAAGAGGGTGGTGTATTTTGCGTCCATCTCGATGGTCATTAATTGTTTGAAATGTAATTTCACACACATAGTACTCAAATAAATATAATATAATATATTATGTTATATGCCTATAATACGTATTACAATTATAGTTATAAAATGAACTTAATTCTCTTAACGTGTTCGTGTTTTATGAACTAACAAGAAATGGTTCTCTTGTCAGTCTTCAGCGTGTGTGTGTGTGCGTGTGCGTTACAGTAATTATACCACTATAAAAACGATAAAGGATAGATATTATAATGTTATTTTTTTAAATTATATTATACCATCCGATAAACACTTATACGATCACAATGAATCAATATAGTAATAAACAAGGCCCTTCTTTATACGGTCTTCTTGGTAGATATCGTATAATATTTTGTTGGAAACATTTTTTTCGCTTAATTTAAATAAGTCGTCACAATTTTTAAAAGTTATCTATGTGGATACCTATGAATAATTAATTACTCAGAAAATATTTTGCTCGAGAATATTAAATCAAAAATGCATGTTATTGTCAAATAAAAAAAGTAAAAACTTAAAAAAAAATTCCTTTACCTAGCGGTACAAAAAAAAAAAATATAATTATTTTCCGAAAATATCGTGTCGTATGGACCGCAAATAATGTAAAAGAAATTGTAGCGTTTAGTGATAATAAAGAATCATCGCCTGTATATATAATAATATTATGTTACCCGACATATTATATATATAATATATTATCATCTTGGCGCCCCGAGGGCAACGATGACCCCGGCGCCACCGCCGCCGAGGCAGTGTTAAATCGTTACGTTACTGTATTATATGTTATACATATTATTATTATTATTATTATTATTATTGTTGTTGAACGTCGTCACGGGGCGGGCGGCGACGGTCAAGTTGCAGAGCGCCGCGCCGACGGCCGAGAGAAAATATTATAGCCGGCAAACGACTCGCACGAAAACAAAAGCGACCGTTCCTCTACACGATATGTATATATACATAAACGTTCATGTGCATATACGGTGATAATAATATATTATTTTGCCATTGTAGTAGTTATGCACGTGCATTTTTTACGAATCATTGTTATTTCGAACGTAATACGCCGTCGTAAATCAGAGCCGTGCTGAGCAGCGCACCCGAGGGTGAAAGCAACGAGCGACGTGCATACATACATACATACTTACATACATACATACACACAATTTCGTACTGGCGTTAGCATGTACATATTATATTGGGATTATAAGATGATATATGATCATCACAGAGCAGCGTTTTGCCACGTTTGTAAAACGGTTCCCGAAATATTTTAATATATTATACTATAGAAAATACGCCAGATGAATCGCCGAGCGTGCTCACCCCATTTTCTCTCTTTTTTTTTTTTTGTGATTAGTTCAAATTCATATTTTTGAAATTCGTCAGTACATTAAAATATTATATTTTCAAATATATAAGACCTATAAATGTCCTGAAAGGTCAATACCACAAACTTCTTTATTTAAAGGTAGTAAAATATCTTGTAATTTTTTAATTCATATTATTCAGTAGGTATTCTGATCGGCGCGAATCCAGCCGTTTTATCCGAGATCCACGTCGTCGTACACGATCCCCTGCTTGCAAATTTTAGATTCTGACCAGAGCGAGGAAGCTAGTGGTTTTACAATGGTGTTTATTTTTTTTTTTTACACCCTGTACCTATACATAATATCTACCAGAAGGAGTGCTTCGATTTCCACACATAGTACCTTATCTTTTAGCAAATTGGATCAAGATGGTACTTTAGAAAGGTCATTTTTCGATTTTCTCAATAGTTATTTAATTCCACAGGAAAAACCACCGACAAATTATGAAAAACCTCTAAAAATAGGATTTTCGTTAATAAATAATAACAATATCCTGACTGACAAACCGTCTCCACTCAAAATCGTTTTTCTTATACATTGATATTATATCATTGAATTCAAGTTTAATACAATCCTTTATACATTGAACAACTTGTAACCTACAGTACAGCAGAGTGACATCCACTTACCCACTTTTTACTAATACTATTTATAAATCATGGTCAACTAATAATATTATAAATATATTAAGACTATATTACATATTCGGTGTGAGGGTGGTGGAAAATAAGAAAAAATAATGGTATTACGCATTATATTGATTTACCTCTCTCTGGGGCCGAATCTTTAAAACAGACGGAGTTGATGACGTGAAGCAGAGATCTGTGCTAACTTTAAGTGCCTTGTCTTTAAGGAATCGGTGGATAGATTTATTAGATGTTTAACAACCGTCTTGGAGAGAAATTATATTCTAATCATGTGATTTTTTGGCTTGTGCACCGTACTCGATCACAACTAGGAAGTGAAAACTTCGGATCAGGCATATTTATACACTCGATATGAAAATATAATTAGTATTTTTATGATCTCTATATCACTTTACGACAATTTAATTTGATATTTGAGACCTGCTATTATAAATAGGTATACATATGTATGGGTGTGTGAAAAGTGCAGCACGTGTTGCGTATCAGATAATACTATTGGGCGTCATCGGACGAATTATTTGGGTTACTTTGACACTATCCTTGACACTTTTGAATCACCTAGTACAAACTGTAATACATTTTCTATAAGTATTTCAATTTTCAAACATTGTAAATAGTACAGATCATAGAAGTTATTTTTTGTTTGAAAATATTATTTAAAAAAATATAAAATAAAGGATTTGATGCAACTTAAATATTAAAGGAAACAAGAAAGTAAAAACAGTAGCATTTAATTTTTCATTATTTTTCAGGTTTAACACATCATATACGAGATTGCCGTCGCAATCAAATTTTAAATATTTTTTTAATTTAATTTTTTCTGGTATTTTGTAATAAATATTATATTTATTGTGTATTTTAAAATAGTATGGTGATTTTTGGTAGAAAATTTTATCTTGTTAGTAATTTTTATGGTGGTGGGGGGGGATAGTAGTACCTATTTAAAAGTAGGGCGTTCCAGTACTTTCCATAATAATTGTTTAAAATATAACAAAAAACAGGAGAAAAACTTAAATATTTATTATATTTTTTTATTTGATGGGGACATGATTTCAATGTATACCGACTAAACGATCAATAGATGATCCATGACTTGGTTAGGAAAACAACCATAGTGAGAACCTTTTTTATTTATCTGTATTGACTATGTATAGTGACGTTTAATTATTTGAAATATGTGTATAAGTAGGTACATATAATATTAAATCTAAAAAAAAAAACTTTGATGAGTATCATGTATTTATCAGCATCGCCCACTATCGACTTAACATAACCGCTGTATAATCATAATGTAAATATGTTTAGGAATCTTAAATCGCAAATGGCAGAGACTCGGATGTCGGAGACGGTTTTTTAAACAATGAAAGAATGACGCACGTGATCTGTATTGCTTTCTGCAATAAACAATTGTCCACATCAGATTAGAATTCGAAAATCCTATAGTTGAAATTAGCCAAATTTCTACGTTTAATGAAAATCCCACTAGATATAATCTTTTGTTCTATATAGAACATGGTCCATGGATATTCTTCCGATTTGAAACAGTTAAATTAAGTAAAAGCGGCATACAAACGTGAAACGAAGAGCTATAGTTTGTGATGAAAAAACACAATTATTTAAAGACGACATTATTTTCTTCCTTTACAAACTGCAGTTGAACAAATTTGAGAGCGACTTTCGATAGAAATTAGTGGGTATATATATAACAGTTTAAGTAATCCCTTTATTTAGCAACGATCTTTACAACAATACATTTAAAGTTTAACCGTAGGTATATTTATTTACTATTAAAATATTGAAATTTATTTTTAATTCGTGATTTGATCACAATGTAAATTTCTGAAAATTAAAAACATGAGTTGTATAAATATATCTACAGATTTTTTTTTTACGAAACACTAAAACTTTACGACTTTATCCGCATAATAGTTTGCTCTCGTTTTAGTTGATATTTTATAGAATCTAAAAAGTAGGAAACTTGTAAATAATAGTAATAATAATAATAATATGTTCAACATAAAAGAATACTCAAACACAACAACTAGTTTTCATTTCATAAACGCATAGAATTCTTATGTAGAAAAAATAATGGTTCATGTGTACATACATTAATAATATGGTTATATAATTCTAGAAAATAGTTAAATATCTACACGAGTATAATACTTTTACCTAATAGAAAATAATATATTATTGACCTTTCGATATCGAAATCGTTAAGTATTTTATAAATGCCACGATTACTCCCCAGCAATACTTATAATAATGAGTATAACTAGGTATAAAGCACGTATATGGTATGTACTATACTAATATACTACTATAGTATATTATCATACATACAGCAGGGATAAAATATTATAACATTCAATCTGAAATTTGGTAGAGTTATGTGTATAAAAGATCCAAATAATATCGTAATTATTCTTATTAGCACGTACTGCTGCATCTCTGTATAACGTTATATTATAGCGCCGCCTCCAACTCGACGTCCCATTCCGTCGTGGGGTATACAACTGCAGTTTACCAGAAAAATCACACTCGTTACGTTTAAATTGTTCAGTATATTATTATAATATTGACTCGTATTGCATTGTAATGAGACACCACCGTGAGAAATTATCATTATTAGCTCAGAAGAGTATTACAATGACCGAGACGAATACCGACACACCGTATGCCTATATAATATTATTATACGTACACTTGCAAATTACAGACGTGCAGGTGAATCCAATTTTATTGTTTTAAAACTCGTTTTATGCAAATGATTTTCGCATATTGTCCATCGAACAACGGCTTCGAGGGGCTTTCTACGCAATGGCGCGTGCGCATCTATTATGCCGCGAAGTCATAATAATATAATATACAATAAATTACGATATTATAATACTATTGACGTTACGGTGTGCAGCTGTGATATAATAATCATATCGTCCTAAGTTGTGCAGGATACGGAGGATCGGACTACATTGTTCAAAGTGTTATGTCTGGAGATCTTATCGAGACCGTCATCATAATTATAATATAATATTGTATGATATATTATAACCTTATTATGCATATTATGAGTGTTTATTTCACGGTTCAGTTTCGGGTGTAGGGTACACGTTTGCGTGCTTGCAACAGTCTGCAATAATATACGATTAAAATACTAGATAAATATAATAATAATTAATAAACGCATATATTATAGGGCTCATATAACGGACTCGTCGGTAAGTGATTATAGCTAATACTATTTGACTGAACGCGTCAGTATTATATTATATGACATCCTGCTCAATCCCGGATTAATAAGGAGTCGCGAGAGCAAAAGGCTCGTGAATTTTAAGATCTTAACGTCCCATGTTTGGTCGTCAGCCTAAAGTTATGTACCCAGTTCACACTTTTTTCAGTAAAAAAATCATCAATATTCATTATTACGAATACTTCCTATGAGTTATTTAATATTTGTTTATCAATATATCACTGTACCTATATTATAACAGTCGAAAGTGGTTAACTCGAAGTTGACGGGACTAGCCAGAAAGTTCGAGTTCTTCAAAAATTTTACTTATCCAAGGGTATATAGTTAATATACAAAAATATGACATTATAGGGACCGGAGAAAAATTTTGAGGTATATCGACGAGTTCGAGTTAACTACCACGTTCGACTGTATATATTATATTGTTAAATAGCTTACAATAAATTATTCATATATACGTATAATGTATTTTATGCATTTTGATATTTAATGTTTATGGTCCCATTTTAGTAAGTACTCTACTTTAAATTTGATGACACGTGGTTATATCGTTTGTTAGAAGTCGCTGGTAATGTTATAAGTTGATCTGTTTATGGTGTATACGTCAATCCTCAAATCATAGGTGGATAAAAAAAAAGAACAGAATTTTTTTTCACCAGCATGTGCCCCCAACCCGCCGAACCACCAATAGACATTAGTATACAATATCGTCTCCTGGACCACTATGTTGAGGAGACTTGTTCCTGCTGCAGTCCGGATATTCACGATCACCACACTATACAACTGTATTATTATAAATTACTTATCCAATCAGGCTTCCCGATTTCGCGTCCAGATAATCGCACACGCTCACGAATATACTCGTATAGGTATATTATAGTTACCTACTTATATATCGTTACGACCGTCATGATATCGAGGCGAGACACGATTTTCGTTTCGAACGTATATATTATTATTTCTCCACGTCTACGGCAAAAAATATATATACTTCTCAAGTATATATTATATATAGTAATATAATGTAACTATATATGTATATATATATACATTTATACAAGACGCGTTTCATAATTTCCACAGAAGGATAATATGCTATGTAGACAGGTAGGTACCTATATTCTCTTAATTGTTCGCTGTCGCCGCCACTTGTGTATACGTTGTATAGCCTTCCGTCGTACCAGACGTGTAATTAATGATTTTTCCCCGCCGTATACAACGGTGGTATTAGCTTACGTTTACACACACACACACATATATATATATATATACAGCACAGGTAGTTAAGTAGATAGGTACCTAATACCTATACTGCAGCACCTGGATTTCGTACACGTCGCGGTCATCGTGTATACCTATACTTTATATTATTATTATTATTATTTTCTGCACCTTATGATAATAACGCATGCGATGATGGTCTCGGGAGAGCTATGCACTCATCGGCAGTCTTCGAACAGACCTTAAACATACACGTATATATGATATGCCGCAGTCGATTGTTTGCACCTCGGTGTCCGCGACTACAATATATTATATCGATGTAATAATTATTATTAATTGCGATCATTATGTCCGATGTTAATGGCTCTATTAGATCATCTTCAACGCGAGGCCATCACACACGCACCTATATTATATTGCGTAATACAATATAAATATGCGATTTTTTTTTAAAAATTATTTTCTCATACCTCAACCGTCCACAACCGAACAACCGTATTATGCTCCCAAGTATAATATTTTAACAGATGATACTACCCATTGTTCATATTATATTATAGTCACCGATATGCGACCGACGTGTCGTCGTCATCGGTTCGGTTTATGATATAAATATATTATTATATTATAATACACTTTGGAGAATTTAAAATATAGGTCATTCGCGTTATATTACGTTAAGTCCCGTAAGAATAAATTGATTAATCGCTATGCACAGAAGTATAATAATATATGTTGCAGAGCGGGTGAAGTTATAGAAATGAGACAACTAGAACAATAAATGTCGGGAAATAATTATTGTTAGAAAGAAATTACAAACTCTCGTTGTGGATTATGGTTAGTTTTCAATACAATGCAAAGTTATTAATATCATTTAGGTTTGAGAGTGTGTGCTTTTTCTTTTCTTTTTTTTTGGAAAAATTCCAAATAATGTATAGTAGAAATTGCAAAATCAATACATTTAAATTGTTCGGTCTGTTGCATTCATCTTAAAGTCTAGCAAACTAACATATTTATAGGTCACTGGCGCCTATACTTTTCTGTACTCACTCCAAGTTGTTAAACCATTCGAATAAAAATTTGCTACAATAACTTTTATTTTGATCAACTTGATAAACTCAATAATAATTAATATGTAATTCCAAAAAATTTATAAATGTCAATGCGACTGTGGCACTGAAGGCTAATTAAAAAATACACTATATGATATTATAATATATATAGATAACATTGAGCATAGGTTTTTTTAATTACAATAAACTTAGTAATTACATATACCTACCTAGATACTTCATGGTTGATAATAATAAAACAAATAATACGATACACATGATATATAATGCAACTTACACTACCATTGCCGTATTTTGGATGATGTGCCCATACTATTTTAAAGCCCTCCGAATAAGAAATAAAATACAACTTGAAGTAGTATAATATTTTGGTTAATCGTTAAAAACTGTAACGTCCAATCATAATTCAAAGTTATAATTAACATAGAATCATAAATATTATGGTATATTATTTTTGAGAACATACAAATTATCTTTCCACATAAATAATAAATAATACCTAATCGTTTTTAAAGAATAAGAAAGGAATCCTGGAGAAAGCAAATATGGAATTAGATCCATTTATATTGTATATAAAAATACGTAGGCTATATTTTAAATTCGTGGAAGTATTTAAAAATATAAACGATACTTCAATTTAAATACCTTCTCTGTTGCATAACAAAATAGTAATTATACATTTTAAAATCATAAAACTGAAAACAAAAATTTTAAATCAATAGATTACCATTACAAGTCGAGAAACTCAACAAAACATTAACTATTAAAAAATAATATAATATAATATTACAATAACTGTAACTATGCATTTGAATAAAATATAAAACTATGCAATTAATTGAATTTTATTCAAGCCCACAATAATTACTATACTTCCTTAATTGTATATAACTGAAAACCTAAAGACTAGACTTTGCTATAGTAATTGTTTTCAACGGGTAGTAATGGCGGTAATTTAATGTGAAATACAACATAATGATTTACTGTAATTGCATATCTTGAATATCACGACGTATCCTAAGTCTTGGTATTGCGTGTTCTCTTGTTACGGTAATTGAAATTTAGAGGATTGCCATAGGGGAGTACAGATGAATTCTTTCTCGACAAATTATATCAGCGAGGAATGCGGAAACGACAATAGTCCACCTACACGACATGTATTTAATTATGTTATTTGTTTATTTTTTTCTATGTTTATTATTTTTCAATCAATGACAACATTTTTGTAACGAGTCAAATTTAAAACAATGTTTAGCATTTTTTAAGTAGTTTGTTAACATTCGGCTATGTAGTATATTAAAATATATCTAAAACTTCTGCGCTGCAGCATAAGAGTATTTTGTATGATATTATAATTCTATATTATAGAAAATACCAAAATAGTACCTAACTGCTCATTTCCAAGTTGTATTTTGAGGTATTCACGTAAACATGTGAATAAAATATAAAATCAAACAAATACGAGTAAAAAGCAAATAATTGAAGTAAACAATCACCAACCAGAATCATATTTTAATTCAATATTAAATATATAACTCATTTGTATCTAACTACTTCCAATATGGCAAATTCAAAATGATGACTTATATTTTACTTTTTAAGATTCCAAGCCAAATATATTATCGAAGCAATAATTTGTTTCTATTACTATATAATAAAATATTATTATATATTAAGATTTTAAAAAAAACCTATATGATTTATAATTACATCTATCTAATAATTGTACCGGTATTTTTAATTATTACATACCTTCTTTATTATATAATATATTAATATATCTTAAACTAAATTAATCAGTGGTTTTTTCTTAATAAATCTATTAATAACGTAGCTAAAAAATGTTTAGTTTTATAAAAAAATATGATTAAGAATACGTATTTTATTAACAGTTTATATAGTCATATAAATATGAACTTACAAAAATGTAAAATCATTGTGTCTCGAATACAATTTTATATAAGTTTCCATCTTATCAAAATCCGGTATAGATGTTTTTGAAAGGAACACAACTACTTATGAAATTAAAATCTATTACACTTTGATACTCTTACAAATTGGTACCTATCTATATTGTTTTAATATAGGTAGTATTTTTCTATTTATATGCCATAAACCATTTATAAAAGAATAAAATTTCTGACCAGTGACCTCAAATTTAAATCCAATATACTTAAAACTATACAATCTGATCTAATTAAATTCATTCTACTCATATTTCATTCCAATTATTAAAATACACAAAATACACTTCAGTTGTAAGCAATTAACGAAACAATAATGTACAGTGTTTGGTAATAAAAAAATAAAAAAAAAATAGGGAAAGCAATAATTTTCCATATTTATCAAAGTTTAATTAATAAAAGAAACGCATTGTGCCATTATCAAAGAAACAAATACTTGAGATTTATGTTAATATTACAATACGTCTATGTTGATTTATTTCATTAACATAAGATACATGGTAAGACAATTTATTGACCAATTAATATTTTAGTTGTGCTTCTGCACACAAATATAATACGTCAGCTGTACCTGCCTACATTATATTATAAAAATTGTATTTATTTAGATATTCTGAGTTGTAACTTGAAGGTAACTACAAAAAAAAAAAAACAATTATTCGTTATAATAGGTACTTACTGTAAATGTGATATTAATTAATTTCAATTGAAATAAAATAATACTGTTGGAATAATTTCAAACAACAGATGGGTAGTGCCAAAGTTCGTTAAGAGAAAGAAAAGAAATTCAAGTATAGCCAAAATCGAATATTTATAAATTTTGTAATTAGGTATTATTCTAATCTGTTATTAATTATATTTAATAACAAATACTCGATATAATAATATTATGTAATTTAATTATATAATGTTATGTTTACAATAGGTTTTATTTTGATCCTATTCGACCTTAAGATGCTACGCTTTCACTAACTCGTTTAAATGAATGATTATAACAAAAAAAACTAATTTCGATAGTAGTAATTGCTATATGCAATCATTTAAAGCCGAGACTTAATCCATGAAATAAAATATATAAACATAGTAATAATAATATAACTGTATAATATTATATTGTATATTTTAATCCGAAGTGATAACCAGTTATGACATAAACGCCTATAAAGACTTAAAAACCTACTTGTAATGTGTGCATCCGGAAAACATCGAGTGTATGATTAAATCTGTTTTATATTGATCAATTAAAAACTGTGTGAATACTGCAACTTCATAATAGGTATGTATGACTGTATGAGATACGTCTTTTACGTCATATTAAGCATATTTCTATGTTCCCTTCAATACTTATATTCAAACGTTTAAATATACTTATACATATACTTATACTTTATTAGGTATATTAATCTCTGATTACGATGTTACTGTCGTGACGTACCTAAATAATAATTAAAACCAAGGATTATCCTCGAAACGTTGAAAGTTTGTAAAGTGTATGAAAAAAGAAACAGGTTTTTTTATAACGTTATCACTTTTGTTCAGTCATAAGTGCACTGAAATTAGTCGAATAACAAAAAAGTCGAATAGCACTAACAAAATTGTTCATATTAGTATATTATTGTGTGTTCATTTGTAGGTACTGCAGTTCGTACTACAGTTTCTTCTCCAGTCAATAAATTGATGAAATAGTAACAGTCCAATGCATGCCTCATGAACTAGTACTTGGTGTCTGGTATGGCTCGATGGTTGGCCTCAGTCACTAACGTGTTCTGAGGTCAAGCATCGGCTGGCGTAGCTAATTCCCGGATGGGTAATCACCCGAGTTTTTAGTGACGAATCTTCGGCCCGCATATACGTGTTCCTCAACCAACTGTAACCTCCCTATCAAACGTTAATGACCATAGTTGCCGATGCTCAAGATCAATATAAAAGAAATAACTAGTATACTTGCCAGTTCTTTATATTCTGGTAAATACATTTTTTTATTAATCGAAATATTTGACACGACCTCCCAGTAAATCTATTAAAATATAGATATTATACGTCAATTATAACTATACAAGATATTGAATCATTCTATGACATCCGCGTTCGCGATAATAATATTACGTATCGACGAGCGTCAGAGATCGCGAACTATACATACGTATAATATTATTATTAACTATTATGTATACGCCGTGCAGATAGGTATAAATAATATAATATGTATATGTAATATAATACTTATTTTAATCTATATAGCGAGTTAGTTTCCTACATCGTTCGTCCCCGGAGGGCCTATAAATCGCAACCGCCACACAACATGCACCGTGCAATTATTGTATCAATGTTGTTCCCAACGGTATATTATTATTTGCCATATCGTTGGCCATCCACACAATCCCCGAACACGCGTATGTCGATTCACAACCACTTTAACACACACACACACACACACACACACATACACCTTTCAAGAGAATAAGATAATATTATTATTATTATTTATTTTTTCGCCTCCGCCGTCCATCTGGAGGCAAGCCATCGGGCATCGGTCGTGTGACCCCGCTGACCGCTGCATTTTACGTAAGTGCTGGCCCGTATAATTATTATCCGCCTTTCTATATACATACAGCGTATGGTCGGACGTCGTCGCGCCGCCAACGCCACTGCAATCGACGCCGTCCGTGTAAGATAACGAACGTAAGATATAAAATGTAAAATAAAAAGAAAAAATTATTAAAAAGAAAAAAAAAGTACGATCCGTCCAACAGAAGTCGCACCCGGCCCGTCGGGAGAAAGGGAACATTTATTACACGTCAGGCGATACCGAATCATTACGCTGACGATAAATAATACAATTTTTTTTTGCTCTACGAGGTATATAGGTAGATGGAAAAGTGAAATTCTTGCAAGACGTTCGAAATTTATAAAATCTTATACATTCATAATAATATATTATCGTATCCGACATACATTTTTTGACCATCGTGGCGGTAACCCGCAATCAATGTGTAATGATTTTTTCAAGACTTTGAAATATTTAATTATTAAAATCACATAATAAGGATTTCTGTTTGGCACGACATCGCGGCGTTGGAAAATTGGATGGTTTTAATTCTAGATTATTTTTATAACATACAAATTGATTATTTTAAATCGTCGCAACGTTTAAACCAAAATTTGGTACCTACCTACCTGTAATTTTAAACTAGGTTAGGATATATTGATAGAATTAAATTCTATGTAATCAACTTTAATCGTTTGATTAAATTAAATGATATGTAATCAATTTTAATAGATACAATTTCAAATAGTGGTCATTAGAGTTAATAGTCAAATAAATTAGGTATTTAATAATTTTCCTCATTCTGCACATTCACATATATACCTACCGTGTGATATATTTTACTTTGGCTCATTTAAAAGTTATATCATCAATGTTCAAGAATCTAGACGCCAAAAGTTTGAATGGGCGTTAAGTAATAGAAATTTGCATAATAGCATTCGTTCTTGCTTCTTGTCCTAATATTTTTAACTGAATCGTTTTCTCAAAAGTTCTATAATTATTCATGCGTGGATACCGTGATTATTTGTAAAAAAACGTGAACCAAGCAGTTCATCATTATTA
This sequence comes from Macrosiphum euphorbiae, assembly GCA_949089665.1. Taxonomy (NCBI): domain Eukaryota; kingdom Metazoa; phylum Arthropoda; class Insecta; order Hemiptera; family Aphididae; genus Macrosiphum; species Macrosiphum euphorbiae. Next base: position 98,248,225 of record CARXXK010000001.1, on the reverse strand, counting down.
GTACAATCAATCAAACAATAACTTCATAATAATTAAAGTAATATTCTGCATGGAATAATTATAAAAATATTTCTTTCCAGCGAAAACCGTCTAAATCTTTTTTTACAATTTTTTAACGAACATTATACTATGAATTTTTGTGTTTTCTTACAAAGTATAATTTTCTTTATAATATTTGATTATACGACTTATTATTGTGTTAGTATTTAATTATGTTTTAATTTCCCTTTATTTAAAAATAAGACGCCCAAACTAAATAATGTACGTTTATTTCCACATGTTAAATAAACTTGTTATTTATAAGTTATAACTTATACTACAAGCATATAAGGACTTGTCAGCTGTCGATAGAGACATCGAGTATTACAACAAATGCAACAAATAAGATTAATCATATTCGATGTCAAAGATTTTACATTTGTAAATGATTTATTTATTTGTATATATTTTGCTTAGAAAAACTTTCATGTTAAAACGAATAGTATATTTTTTTAAAGTTGTATACACATATGCACTCACGCCATCTGAATAAATATATTATATACCTACTTATCTGTGTTTTGGGTCAAATCATACATTGTGCAGTGTTTTTACATATATGAATAAATAAGCTAATAAAGGTACCTATTCTGATTTGTTTAAAAGTAATGTTTTCTAAGAAGAGGGTTTACACTTTAAAGATTATGCCTAGTATGAAAATAGCAAAAATATACAAATGTTTGAATGATTTGTGGCACAAAAAATTTAAATAACCTCGGATTGGGAAAAATTAAATTTATTGCAAATATTTTAGGATATTTTAAATCCACCTTTAAGCGTGGACCTACATATTATAATTTACTATTATTTGTTTATTTATGCTGCTTATAAGTTTACATTTATATTATATTTCACGACGTTTTTAAATAAAATATATAATTACTATTATAAGTTTTTCATTTATTGTCAAATTCATAACTTGTTATCTACGATTTAATCATTATATACTTTCATTTCATATTTTTTTATTTATAATTATTAATATTTCAAATACAAACGATAGTATAGCAACTAGACAGTGACCAGTGTAACTACTAAGTAGTAAGTACGCATAGCCAATTTGATCGATAATAATTTGTGGACATTTAACGTTTACGCATTTCCTCGTATGTGATTTGAGTAATATACTTACTTATGATAGAACGTTTTTTTTAAATCGTATTTTTAAGTGAGTTGGTAAAAATTAAATATTGATTATTTTTCATATTTTATATATTATATATTTTTTGTTTTTATTTGTAGGTGTTGGTAGGGGGAGGGGGGACACGTGTGTGTTTGTTTTGGCAGAATTTTTGATTTAGGCACCCTTAGGTATCTGCCATACCCGGGTTGGGGATGGTGGCACTTATTCTCCAGACACCATGACTTGCCCAAAGGAAAATGCCTCCCATGGCCGAGGTCAAAGCGACGCCTTAGTCCCCTCCGAAACTCCGTCCCCCTATATTATATATATAATAACAAGATTCAAGTATTCTTAATGATATAGTAGGTATATGAGTATTTAATATATCTACCAAAGCACCTAAATGATTTTCGATTACCTAATCCAAATTGATATTATTGTTTTAGATTCTGAGTGGAGCGATGAATGTATTGATTTTAAAATGATGTGTGTTTTTTTTATTTGTGTCTGTATACACTGTACACTATACACGGTAAGTAGTCGAAATTATGCTACGATTTTCAACTTCAGTATCTTTTCCGATAGAAAAGTGAATCTAGTTGGTGCATTGGGGAGGTCAATTTCCCAGTAGTTTTCAAAACACCTGAAAAAACTATAACAATCTAAGTTTTGAAAATTAAATACAAGATTGAAGATTCTCCTTATGTTTTCTTACATTTAACATAAGAAATAACTATACTGGAAAGTCAAATTAAAATTTTACGTGTGTTTGAAGTTAGACATTGGACATTCACCCGTAAAATAAAAAATTCTCATATACAACGATTTCTTATTTTGTTGTAATTCAAAAACCAATAACTTTAGATACTTGAAATTTACACCATATGTTTATTTTATAATTTTCTATATTAAATTAAGTTTTCAAAATATTTTGACCCGTTTTGAGCTGTTAACGGACCGTTTTAATTTTTAATTTTTTTTTCTATAAATGTCAATAAAAATTTATTCGTTGGGTCAAAAAGCTTGAAAAAGTATACAAGGCACCTGATATGTTGTTACTACAGCTTGGAAAACATTAAAAATACATATATGTATATGTTTTTTTTATAAGCATTTAAAGTTCAAATGTTGACAAAATTTATCAAATTGAAAATGCACAAATTATTTAGTAGGTTAAAATGTATAAAATGTTGAACTTTTATAGCTAAGGATTAAAAATTTAAAACAAGGTTCCACATAAGTAGTTAATACTGTACCCAAAAAATCTGAAAAATATATAAACGCAGTTTTTTTTATAGTTATTTGAAGTTCAAATTTGGACGAAATTACAGATTAAATAACTAGGAATAACGATTTTAGTTATTGTGTTGTAATTTAAGATAATATTCGTGGGTACTTGAAACTTATGAAGTATATTATTAGAAAATAATATTAATTCTACTTACTGGCTACCGTATTAATAATAATTATATAAATATTATATTAAATAATATCCTATAGGCTGAAAAACCGTCTTCTCTCAGAACCGTTTTTCGTATTCAATGATATAATATCATTGAATTCAAATTTGACAACATTCATTACAGTGACCCACTTGTAACCTACTGTACAGCAGAACTGACTTACCTTTTTTTTTTTTTATTAATTTACTTTTGTAGCTTGTATGGATTGTATGCGACTGTCTCCACAGTGCAGTTAAAATATTTTCAATACGCCCTGACATAAAATTTAAGTCACTATAATATTATATAGATAGGTCTTTTACATAGATACTAACGATGAACACTTTTTGAACACTTGATATAATATTGAATAAAATTGTATATAGGTACTTTACGTTTATCAAATGAAAAGGGCATGTTAACAAATATATTTTCGTTACCTACTCAAATATGGTATGTTTCTCATAGAATAAATTTAGGCTCCATTATAGTACGATATAATATAGATAGAATAATTTACATATTCTTTGATACTATGTATACATAATAAATAATAATATACGAAAAGATAATACATTTTAAATGAAATATGACAGATCAAAATATAAACAATGAAAATTTAAATAACGTCTGACGAGCACGCGTTATAATATTATACTGTTTTTATTGTTTGCTCGAAAAGTGTAGTCAGTTTTATAAATATTATATGAATCGAATTAAATGCTTAAATCGTTAACTGTTGTGACTCAGACAGTTTTTTCCGTATACTAATAAAAATAAATGTATTTATTTGGAACAATTGAAAAAATTTGGTAGGAAAAATATTGTGTTTCGTTCCCTCAAAAGGAACTTCTGCATCCGGCCTAAAACAATAAAATCGTGAATATTATATGCTCTGATTGGTGGCCCTCATAGTGGCGTTTCTATTCACAATAATTAAATTATTGTATGCTTTATTTACAATATATTTGCCACATAATTAACTGACAACAGCGACAAGTGACAATCATTCATCTAAGACTGATTTTAGGAATTTAAAAAAATACAATATTGCCTTGACTCTTGAGCATTAATATTGTACTTAACGATATCTTATGTTTTATTCTTACTTCTTGTCTGTAATTTTATTATGGTAATAATTAGTAGGTGTGGTAAACGATGATCGTGCAGAGTTTGTATAAGAATTAAAAACCAAAACAACTCAATTGCGTGCGAGTTTGAAAAAAATCCTGATTATACACGTTAAATTGACATAATTATATAAATAATATGGGTTTTTATTTTATGATTACAAAATTAATGTTGATACTATTTTCGGTAGTCTGCAATATAACAGTGTTGGAACTTGGAGATAGTCACTGTAACATACCTAATACCGAACTGCGACTAAATAACTGATTTTCCATTAAAATTACGTAAAACGATCAAGTATAGAAAACAATATTGACGAAAATTAATTTAGCTTTCAAAGAATGAAATTGAGATACCGGATTCCCTCTGAACGTTCTCATATATCTTGTACTTCATTGGCCTTCTAGGCTTCAAGACAATCCACTAGGACAATTGTACAAAAGTCTTCACCAATCGAATGTCTATCACACAAGTCATCGATAGGTTACTATAATATCTATTTGTCATCGGCTAGTAGAACTATTGCAATAGAAATTAATATTAACAATTTGGATGTTCGCCCTAAAACAGTAAAATCAGAAAGTACCCAAAATATATTACCTATACAATTTAACAATTGATTAACATGAAAAATTAATTTATTATAAATTTTATTTTTATTTTTTATTGAACAAAAATATACATATTTACAATCTGTATTTACATGATATACAATAAGTAATTTTGATGAGATTTGAATGACAGGAGGGGAAGCCACCCAGTGGCGGCACCCCGTAATTATAAATTTAAATTTTAAACACTGAATCGAATATAAATTGTTGATTTTGGAACATTTCATTCATAACAAATAAATGTATTTCGTATAATTAAAACAAAACAAACAAAATATGAGTGAGTTACCTAACTTATATAGTGACCTCAGTTGACAGTTAGTGAACGCTAACTGAAATATAACTACACCTCCATTAAGTATCGTACTTAACCTAGCAGAAAGACATGATAGATGAAATAACTTTTGTTATAATCAATATTTAAAAATTTTAGATTCTGAGCGGAGCAAGGAAGCTAGGTAGTGGTTTTACAATGGTGTTTATTATTTTTTTATTTTTATTTTTTTTTTTATATCCTGTATACAAAATTTCTACCAGAAGGAGTGCTTTGATTTCAACATATAGTACCTTATCTTTTAGCAAATTGGACCAAGATGGTACTTTAGAGAGGTCATTTTTCGATTTTCTCAATAGTTATTTAATGCCACGGGAAAAAGTACTGAAAAATTACGAAAAACCGCTTAAAATGGGATTTTAATGTCTAACAATTTGTTTATCACCGTAGCAACGAATAAAAAAAAATAATAATTAAATAAATAAAATAATTAATGACAATATAAAATATACAGACTGACAAACCGTCTCCGTTCAGAATCCTTTTTCTTATACAATGATATTATATCATTGAATTCAAGTTTAATACAATCCATTAAACAATGACCAACTTGTAACCTACTGTACAGCTGAGCGACATCCACTTACCTGCCTTTTTTATATATATAATTCATAGTTTCTTGAGTTACACGTATAATGTAAAAAAAAATATTTTACCATTTATTCCTGAAAATAAAATTTTTAATTTAATTTAAATATTTTTGGAAAAATGTAAAATAGCCAATTTTTAAATCTGATGAAAAGAATAATTTGTATGGTAAAAATATTTATCTAAGTCAAGTAGTTTATTTTTTAGAATTTTAAAATCATTATTTAGATTTTATTTTTATCAGTATTTTTTTGAGTAAATTAATTTAGAACGTAATAACTATTTTAAAAATATTATATTTATTTTTGGGAATTTCCTGACATGAATATATATTTCTCAAATTATTTACTAAACATATAATTTTTAAAAATGTTGGCATAAGTTTAAGTAGCATCATTTTTTTTTTTTTTGTCAGGGTTCATGTTACACCCCATATAATATTATACAAGATTAAAGTCAGTGATTGTAGAATTAAAATTATTAATAGGATTAGATTATGAATTAATTTTCTCATATGTTTTTAAATAATCTTCATATTTTCTTTATTAATTAGTTTAATATTGTATAGTGCGTAGTGTATACTGTTAAAGCGATTAGTCTTAACTTTACTGTGACATTCAATACATTCTAAAAAAATTTAATTTTTATGCTGTTAGAGTGTAAAATAGAAATGATAATTGTTGACCTTTGCTATATTTTTTTATATAAACAAAGAAATTTCCACATTGCATGTTAAAGAAGTGCCGTTAGCACTCTGTAGAAACTGAACACAAAAGAATTAAGTTGAATAGTTTCCAGCACTTAAAGTTTTACAATTATGAAATACCAAAAGGTAAAATTGTAATAAATATTTGAAAGTAGTGGACAGTAGGTAAATATATGTACTTAAATAAAATAATATTTATAATTACCATGATTTAATTGTCGGGTGGCACACTGGCACTTCTGACTACTGAGTGCTTACCCATGCAAATGTCATACCCATGTAAATGTCTTACTATCTGTGTTATAATTTCTGTCATTAAGCTCACTTATTGTAAATACATTACTTTTAGATAAATAAAAAAATAATATTTAAGTAATTCAAACCATACAATATTATATCAAACATAAAGTAACCACTAGAATAAAATAATATACAGGGTGTCCCGTGAGGATTTACTCATTGCGATATCTCCTGAAATAATGGAGATATCGTAATTATGTTTTTTTATTAAGACTCGCAGAGGTAAGCACTACAAATATTTTATTTTTTAATTAAATTAAATTTTTTAGTAAAAAAGTTAAAAAAATTATTTTTTTATTTTTTTATTTTTGAAAAAATTGAAGATAGCCATTCTATAGAGTATATTTTTGTGAACATTTTGAGCTTTTAACATTTTATTTTCATTAATCTCATGATTTTTAATAATTTTTTTAGTTTATTAGTAAAACGTCAATAAACTGGTTTTTGTCCGGGCGGCGAGTCCCCCTCTACGGCTAATGAGTAAATCCTCACGGGACACCCTGTATAGATCAGTGAAGTAAAAAATGTACTGACCGTTTACAACGTTATAATTTATAGCGATGGATTTTACAGTATTTTTCAGTTTTATTTCTGCTGGTAACTATTAATTTGTAAATTATATTGGGATTTACTGCCAAACCTATAAAATAACATAAATAAACAGTTTAAAAATCATAACAAAGACTTTGTACACTCTGTTCAGTTGTTGGCGTTGTTTCGATCGATTGGGATTTGTATTGTTCTTCTAGTTATGTTTACACCAAAAGTAAGTTCATTGTATTGGTCGTAGGAACTTTATTCCAAGTGATCTTCTACAACTTACCATACCCAGCTAAAAACTTACTATTAATCATTATTACCCATTATTCATGTCACACATTTATTTATACAGTACCTACTAGTCAGTAGACTTTCAATAATCCAAAATTCAAGGGATCGAGTTAAATACTCAATTTATATACGTTATCCGAGGAAGACTGTTATGACTTATGAGTATTAAGTGTTATAAATTACGTCGTCGTGTGTGGACCAAATTCGCTCGAATCGGTGTTTGCCCTCGTACCGGATACATTACAATATTATAATAAGTAATAAAATAATAATATTAATAATAGTAATAACTAATATATTGTAATGAAACATAATATAATATTCTACTGTAATGTATTTCTCTCATTAACTTACCTTATTTACCTATAATTAAGTTATTTCAATCGTTGTCGTCATGTCCTATTGGCTGTGGTATAATAATAATTATGTGTAGCTAGGTGTATAATACCTACTCGAATTCACGATCGTAAATATTGTAAACCTATTCACACGACGTTGGACAGGTTCGCAACGTCCGGTGGAAACATATACCTGTACAATACATTATTCACACGACCCCTCGATCGCGCAATTTAGCGAGTTATAACAAAAAAAACTCGTCGTATACCAATAGTTTTTATTATGCCTTTATGGTATGAAACGCATGGTGTACACACTGTTGTACACTTTTATAATATATAATGATATTATGTATACAAAACGGAGTAAGTGAGCAGAGAACAATAAAAAGTATTATATTATTCGTAAGAGAAAATCACATCGCTCGTTGAATGTATAGTTTTCTTAAAAAATTGTCTACATAACACTATGAGATTAAAATATTGTATAACCACGCTAAAACCGGAGTACCTACCGGCGCCCCGACGGATGATACATTCAGCTATTATTCCGGTAGATTTGAGGTCATTGTTTCTGTGGGTAGCACAATAAATTTATAGTAATATATACATTTTATAGTACACATACACTTAACAAATTCGGCCAGGTTTCCTCTTAAAGTTTCCACTGTAGTCGCTGTAGTAGGTGGTAATGTGTAATGAGCAAACGTTCCCCGTGTGAATATGATAGATATTGCAAGTGGCAAACATACCTTTTTTTAGAAATTTTTTTTGAAAATGTTGACGCATATATAAATCGAAAATCTGATTAATGGTTTCTGAGTCTTTAAACTTTATGTACCTTTTACCTATAAGTGTTAGGAATAAAAGTCATCAATAATGCTGTTTTAAATACTCAAACTTTTCTTACAAATTATACATTTTTAATAAATCAATATTATAATAACTTTAATATTCAAATCATCATCATAATAATATCTCCGATATCTTCTTAACATATTATCGTGGACTATTGTCCTAATTATCCTTACTCTTTAGTTTAAAGTGTAATAAGTCAGAAAATACTCATTTGAATTTTCAAATTTAGATAGTTACATAAAATTTTTTTTTTTAAAAATCATTATAATAACAATTCACAGCAAAAAAAGGTGGTTCTCATTTAAAAAGAATCTGTTGATCAAATTACTTGCCATATTTGCAGGGAGGAGTACATTTTTGTTGCAATAAACGGCCATAAGTGCAGTATATTAATAATTATTAAGTAATTTAACGCCGTTCTGAAAACTATCACTCGTGTCACTCAAAACAATAAGCATAGGTACATATAATATTTAATTATTAATAATATTATCAAGTAGGTATTAGTGTTTGATATTTCCATTGTGTTTTGAAAATGTTTAAAACAAATTTGCTAAGTTAATTGTTGATACTATAAAGCTTTAGTTAAAGCTGTTATGTGTTCATCATGATGTTTGGTAACATTGATGTATATTGTATAATGTATTGTGTTAACTCTACGCAAGTGGTATAAAAAAATAAGGGAAGGTAAAATTTCTATAATAGTATCAGCGTGTCATCATAGCGCAGATGGTTAATTCTTCTTGCAGCGTTCGTAATATAAGATATTATAAAGACAAAAATAATTTAAGTACAACTTTCAAGATTTACTTGATCACAAAACTACTCTGTTATACAGTTAAGTTTTATTGCTCTATTGGCCATTAAATGGTTGTAATAATGAAGATTAAATAAATGTATGTCAAGTATTAACGACGTGGCCGAATTCCAATCACAAGCATTATTTAAAAATAAAAATGTGATTGTATTAAAATTCCAAAATACAAAACAATAATAATATTACAATTAATGTAATTTTAATTATATTTTATTATATTATTATATTTCAATTTTGAAACAATTAGATCTACAATTTAAAAATAATTAAATTACTTTACATAGATTTACTATAATGAATACACTATTTTATGGGTGTAACTATTTTCCTCCAAAAATGAGATAAGTGTTTACCCTCCACCCCCCCTCCACCAAAAAAACTAATTTCCTCCATTATCTATCAAAATGAAAAATTGCCACCCTCGAAGAATTTGAATAGTTTAAAAAACTATGATTTTCTGTCGACAATAGGGTTCTATATATTTTTATGTCAGGGTAAAAACATAAAATATGAAATATGAAATTAATTATAACTAAAATTCATTGTTATAAAATATATATAGTTAAATAAATATAGCAGAATATTTATTTTCATGATAGCACAGATTATATTATCTGTGATGATAGTTTCAAATATAATAACTTCAAATAGAAATTTGATATCATTAAATTTATAATTTTTTAATTACTTTTATATTATTAATATTATGGAGTGTTATAAATAATTATGTATGAAAATATAAATCAAATAATTCGTTTCACAATTTCATATATAAAACAAATACAATAATTTTATTTTATGTTTAAAAAATATAAATATTAATTTAATATTTGAAGGAAGATAAACATGTTTTTGGTTAAAAAAATATGTGAAAGAAAAATGGAAAGTGTATTCTATATATTGTTTAGAGGAAAATGAACAGTGGAGGAAAACGGTATATTATTTTTGGAAGAAAATGGTCCCACCTCATTGATAGATGACACATATTATATTATGTTATGAGATATAAATACAGCGAGTATATCTATTATTTTCATCAAGGTAAAATTATTTAATTGAGAACTTAAACACTTAATAGACGTATCATACATGTCGGGCACACTGCATCGCAAGTATACTTTGCGGTTGATTATGACATACTAATTCTGAGATGTTAATTTGATTAAAAACTACAATTCTGGTTTTCTGCAGAATTACATACCTATTCGCTATATAATATAACATTCAACATCAACATATACATTATATTATTATATACGTATAATAATATTAACTGCTAGTTATCTCCGAGACGTATCATTTCAAATTACTGGGTCGGCGTATACGTTCTCTATAATAATATAATATAGTATTATTACATTACGAAAATATTATGTCCACGCCATATTAAACGATTTCGGTTTATATTCACCTGTCTGTGACGACGTATATATTACAATAGACTATTACGCTTAAAATATTACGCAAATAGTTAGGTTTTAATAATTTTCTTAGATGTCGATGACAGAATGTGTTAGTAGGTAGTATAACAAGCAGTCATTTTAATTTTGCTCCAAAAATGAGATAAGCATACATCATAATATTTATCTATAGAATCCAAAATTAATTTCCTCGCCTATATGATAGGTATTATGAAAAAAAGAAAGTCAATTTTAATTTTCTTCCCACTGTCAAGTATAGGATATAATCCGTGATGTACAATCCATCGATTCCTAGATGAATGGGAATGACGTATAATATTTTAGTTGTTTTAGAAATTACTATATTGTTGTTAGTTTGTTATACAATAAGCATACGACGGTTGGAGGACAATATCACAAAAATCAACCGTTAAAATATTGTGCAAACTGTAAGTATATATAGGTAATATTATACTCTCCCCGACAGTTCTATAGGTACCAAATATATTAACATAAGACTATTGTATGCACGCGACATATGTTTAGCGAGCCATAATGTGTGTATGTGTGTGTGTGTGTGTGTGTGTGTGTGTGTGTGTGTGTGCATTAACAGGGTATATCAAACCGACAATACAAACAAATGCGGAATGTTTTTTCCCTCCAGTATGCGAATTAATTTTGAATATATTTTTCTGCTCACGATTATTAAAACATAGAAAGGTCTGTAAAGTTCAACGTTAAAATGAGCAATAGTGCAGAATCAAAATAAAGCATCTTTGTTCGCAACGGACAAGTGCGTATATATTCTGTTTGTGCATCCCGGTCGCCTTTAGGCACAATACTATGATATTTTGCCTCACTGCGTACACTTTGTTTCCATTTATGTACACATAATAAAACAGACTCTCGGCCGTTTTAGTATTATACACGTGCCTACCTATATATAATAATATGCACTTATATAAGTATTTTCATTCCAACTGCAGTGTACCTAATGTCGATTAATCCAGCCAAATCACTTTACATAAAAAACAACAATTATTACTATTATTTAATATTTTAAAACGTACAACAAGTTTTGATTGAAAGAAAAAAAAGTATTACCTACCTAACTGATAAGGCTATCAGATATTATAATTTGGTGTCCTCAGAGGTTAGACAAACAAGTATGAAAATCCTGTCAGAAGGAATAATACTAACTTAATATCTAGGGTTAATATTATTTTAATTATCGATGTTATATTATTTTGTATTACTCGAAGTGAGAAAATACATACCTACGTTTCAATCGACGAATCGAAAATTTTTACAAATAATGATTCCATCTGAAATTAATTGATTTGCATAATATTGTGTTGTACTGTTGTATATACTTGTATTACCTATACGCGTAGTTGTGTTGACATATTATATAAATTATGATGCTAAAAATATTAAACTTCATTGTCGTTCAATTTAATACCATAATATATATATATAATATATTTATGATTTGCTACCGATAATCCAGGAAATGTCTATAATGTAGCATGATAGGTATCTATAATGACTAAAATATGTCGTTTATATTATGAATTTTTAAAAGTATAAACATAACCTATGAAGTATGAACTATATAAACTGTATAAACTTTAAACTATTGTAGTCAATTTTATACAGTAAGTTTTTATGATTAATTTAAACTATTTATATAATCTCCGATGATATAGAACTTGGGCTAGCCTGGCTCACCCTGTTCAGACGTCTATGTTTATGCGCATTCATTATTATCTTCCGGAATTTAAGTATCGTACAATTGGTTTTTTACTTGAATCCAAATACAATCTTTAAAACCAGTCCAACAAAAGAAGACATCTCTTCCGGGAGTAATGGGTTTTAAAATTTAAAATGTTATCACTGTACTTAAAACAGGCTAGTAATAAAATATGAAACTCAAAATGCCATGTGAGAATACATTATTTGAATGATAATTAACTTAGTTATATATAGTAAATGTGGCCTTATGACATCGCTTTTAAAGAGCATCAACCATTGGCCATGATTCATATATTATTTAGATGTTTTAGTATAATTTTCTACATTTATTAGACATCATCAACAACAACAATAGAAAACAATATCAATTCCTACACAAAACTGCATGCAATATGATTATGGCCTAGTCATTCTTGACAGTGCCTAGATATCATCATTTCGGGTAGCATAAAATATAATATATTATAATAAAGGTATAATATTTTTTTTTATTATAACAAGGTCCGCGGTGACTATGGCGGTGGACTAATACTATTGTGCATTATTTTATACTAGCAGACACGGTAATGCGTTGTTATTGCTAGGTTTTTATGAGAGCAGTATATACTGCTGTGGTAGATCGCGGACCTCGCGTGGTGCGTACGTAAGTGTATAAGTTAACTCTAAAGTATCCAAAACTCGATACATTCTGTACTAAAATACACAGGATTTTTGCATTAATAATAATAATAATTATTATTATTATTAAAACTAAATAAAAACAATACCAAACAATTTTAAACAAAAAAAAAATAGTAATAATAATAATATTAAGATCTCCGTTTGAGAACTTCCCCGGGTTGGACCACTTATTTACCTTTTTTCTGGACGAAATATAGCGTATCTTCTTCCCTGAGATCTATTCAATCCAAATAATAATATTTTTTTTACACACCAGCTATATCACTATTATATATATACCTGTATCATTTTTAATACGATATGTTATTCTAAATACATAAATAGATGACTATTATTAATTATAATGTTCTAACGTCTACAGTTTTATTATGACGTGTCGTTCAGCCACTCTCGGACGAGACACACACAAAGACGATGATGATGATGATTATGATGATGATGATGGCTTGCAACGAAATGATAAAATAACGCGTTATTATATGAAGAAAGCCACAGATCTCAGAGATGTGTTTTAAAATTCGTGAATACCTCCGAACGTTTCCCATACACGTCACAGGATACTATAACACTGTTAACTGTAGGTATATGCGGTGCGCGAGAAAGGCGATCTTCGTACCCATATTATAATATTAGGTACGTATATGTATAGAGACGATGAAGGTATATATAGCTAAAAATAGAAACTTTCCGCACACTCGCACACGCGTGGCAGTGTTTAGGCGCATACGCATTTCATAGGTACTTAGATGCGAAGTTCATAATCACTGCAGGAGACGGGAGACGTGCATCAAAGTATGTGTTTTTTATATTATATTATATTGTGTGAATAATTAATTTACATTCGCGATTTAAAAACATAAATAAAATAAATAATAAACTCCGTATTCCATACACTACCGGGCATTATGCGAAGAGATAAGTAATAATAATAACCCATTAGAAAGTCAACGAGGAGTATAATAATACTAACATATATTTATGTACCTACACATAGTATATACACTGATCGGCAACGATGCCGTTGAATGCCCCAAAGCGTGCGTATATGCACACACTATATAATAATAATATATAGGTACATGTAGGTACTGACGCCGGAAATACCATGGCGGCGTGTCGCGTGATTAAATATCGCGCTCGATTCGACAAGTAGGTACTTACGCCACATGCCTATAATGATAATAATATTATACATCGATTCTGAAAGTGTCGAAAGCGCCGTTCGAGTGTTCTTCGCACGCGTACCTACTATTTAATACGTGATTTACTAAAGATTTTCTGCGTGCGCGTGTCACGGGATCGATATATCTACCTATATGTGGGAAAAAAAAACAAACAACTCTCATGTAACGGTTGCAGGAGTGTCCCTTTGTCGTGCGTAAATCGTTCGACGCGTATCACGACGGGGAGACTTAAACAACCTGCTGCAGCTGCTTGTTGACCAGTAGGTGCTTTCGATTTTTCGATCTTCAAAGAAGTCGATCGCCTCGTGATATTATATCGTTATACGTCGTTGCAAGTCCACTAAACCACTACGCACTTCGTCGATGATAATATTATAATTATTGACGTGTCTATACAATATATGATACTATGATAGTATTACTATTGTTGGCCTGAAGTACTGCCCGGGCAGTTATGAGCGCGGAGTGAAATCAATTTATTGACGGTGAGGCGTCTTGACCGCCGCCGCCTTCGTGTTTATATAGGTATAGGTGGTATACCACACTTTCAAGAGTACTTGACCCACCGGACCGTGATAGGTTTGAGTCCGACCAGAATCATTTCCTCTCGCTCGAACTGAATATTTGTACCTACGTCCGGTTAGATTAAACCCATTTATAGGTCCGAGGCGTCGGTCTAAAAGACGTTGCGCCAGTCACGATGATTGGGAATACTTTGTAGTTAGTAGGTTTAATTTTTAAGTTTTCTGCATAGTTACAACGTTATATTAGATCTAAAATTCTAAGGTACTTATACATCGTGTTAACTCTGTTTGATGATTTTCAACTTTTTGACACATTAATCTTTATTGATTTTTGGATTTAATATAGAAAATTGGTGCCAACTCATTTTTAAATTTTTAAACATTGTCGTACAATATTATTAACTAGGTACCTATAAGACATATTTTACCTAAGTGGATAACACGTAACGATTTACAGTGCCTATTTCTAATGTATACATAAGTATTTTTACATCGATAATATACTATATACCTAATAACTATCGGCGAAAATCGAGAAAGTCTTGTTGTCTATAGAGTTTAGATGACCCGTATACACTCGCCAAGATTACGACGAGTCACATAGAATTTCGCATGTACCCAGTGTTTATAATCGTGGAAACACAATGTAGGTATAATAAATAATAATATATAAATATATAATATAATATATATATAATAATATATAATATAGTTACAGAATGAGCGCGATTTACCCAACAATGAACAATAATTACTAATATAATACCAATAAACTGATTTTTCAAAAAAGTTTTGAATTATTAGGATATACTTCATAATATTTAAAATTTTCAAAAACAAGTAATAAAAGAATACATTTTTTATATAAAAATGCTGCCCTCATCTATACCTAGATACCACTTGCTGTGCTCAACATCTGTACACTAGATACTTGAATAGATGTCCTTCATAAAGTTGACAGCATAACCATAATATTATATTGTCCAGGAATGGCAAACATTTCTGTACCCGAATGTCAAATAAAAATGTTGGTTGGATTTTATTTTCCCTGCCTGTCAACTAATTTGTAACTATTCTTTTAAACTTCAAATATTCTTTCATCCATAGCTTGAATGATAAAAAAAAATTGTAGCGTATCACTAAAATAGCGTTATAGGTTCGTCATCTTTGATAACTGATAAGGTAGTCTATAATAAACACATAATATCCAACGCAACGTTTTATTGTTGGACAGTGTGGCTAAGGTATTCTCCACTTTCGTTGGACATTTTTTCGCTTGCAGATGCATATATTATTATGTTTGCATTGCTACAGCACAATTGTTTGTAAATTTTTCTCGATTAAAATATTGATTCGTTTCCCTAGCACCGACCACTTGCATTTTTTCACATTTGTTCACATATATTTAGTAGGTAGGAAATTCGTATGATGAAAACCGAACATTGTACTGATTTCTTTTCAAAGGGATTCACAAAATAGACTATAGAGTGGGACTGTAGAAACGTTTCCTAAGAATTCTCCTTTCTCAACAAACAAAACATTTATTTTCAAAACATTTCTGTATAAATATTTAGTATGTAACTTATAGTTTATACAATTGTGTACGACTACTCTTTAAATTTCAGCAAAATCCATACCAACTGAAAAACTTTTTTTATTACAATAAAATAACTGTCAACTGGTCTCCCACTGGGACTTTGTACTATCGATTTTAAAAATGTGTAAATATTTAAATATTTTTAAAATCAATTTAAAATAATTGCAAATTTAGTTTCAAGAATTTGCAAATCAGCTTTTTTTTGCAAAATTACAAGTATTTTTCGCTATAAAATGTTAACTTCTGAAACTGTCCGCCAACATAAAGTTGTACTGTTATTAGTAAAATCTTAAAAGCTCTAAATTTTTATTTTGGAAAATATTTGCTTACATAAAGCTGTGATGTTGAGTAGTATTTGGTAGCTTAAGAAATCTGTACCCTAAAAATAATGTCCAACAAAATAAGAATTAATCCAACAAGTTACCAACTAACTATCTGAATATTTTCCATATGGGTCTGTTATGGCTGTTAACGTTACAACACTCTTAACGTATCTATTATTTAACTGATCGATTTCAGAAATATGCTATCAAATACTCGAAATGGAAAACTAAACAAGCTCAGTGCGCTCATAATTTGTTTATCATTAGTTCAAACTATGTAAATGTATTATGCATAATTGTTAATATGCCTATTGATAGGTATGCTTTACAAATTCGTTAAACATTTTTGTGCTCTTCCAAAATGTCGTTTTCCACGATATTGATTAGAATGATCTTAAACGATATATTTCTTACGTTTGTCGTAAAAAACTGCATTCGCGTTTTCGTTAATCTTTTTTCAAAATATTATCCATTAGGTACAAATATTTGGAAACGGAAAAAAAGGCTGGCGGAAAAAAAGTCTTGGAGGAAAAAAAATTCATAAAACTAATGAAATATACAATTTGGAACATTTAAAATAAAACTTATAACATAACCACACTGTATAATATATTAGTTTTGTGTGAAAGATACGTTAGTAAAATTAAAAAATCTACTATTCACATATTATATCTAATACCTATACGTTAGTTTGGCTTGAAAACCTGTAAATAAATTAGGAATAAGTTTACTATCATAAACCAGTTATATATTTCAATTGTGCAGTATAGAATAAGGCTAGACAAAAAAATCTTTTGTTTTATCTGTTTTGTATTTATTAAAATAATTTTTAAAAGTTACAGCTATAACAATTTATATAACTAATATTTTTATAATTACGTAATATTTTTTTTCCTATATTATTATTATTCTGTATAAATGTTCCTGACAAGTCATCTAACTTAGTGATTTATAAATGTATAATTTTTTAATAATATTATTGAATATGATTCAATGAGATATTTTTTTTTTCATAATTTTGTAATATTGGCTGTTATTTTTGTTTTATCATATTTTTATTTAGTAGTTACCTTTTATATGGTTACATAATTATTAGATAGTATCTTTAGAATACAGACTTTTTAGCCCTAAGACTTTTTCCCCCGAAGACTTTTTTCCTTGAGCCTTTTTTTCCGGGTACTTTTTTCCCGGGACTTTTTTTCGGGGACTTTTTTCCTACCATCGCGAATATTATGTTCATTGATTGTATATGGGTGAGTAATCGTTATTTATACTTCGTGGCAATGTCGCGTGCGTATTTATATTATTATATACTTGAGTCATGCGGTTACCTCAAGTATAGGTAACCTAGGTTAAATATAATTTTTTCGTCAATCGACGATTTTTAAAATAAAAATATCCATATTACCATATGGCTAGCCAATATTATTACAGGTACGAAGTTTATTCGATGATGTTTTACGGCGTCGACGAAATAGAGCAGGTGCCCGCTTACACAATGACGGACTACGTTTTTTTTTTTATCTGTTTTTCGTTTAGATCGCCTGCGACCAGCGATCGTTTTATTGCGTCGTCGTCGGAGAGCGGCGATTTTTTTTTAAGGACATAAAATAAAAATAATCTAATCGCACAGCGCATACCTATCGGCTATCGTATTATGGGGATATCAACTCGCGAGTGGTCGACGACGCAATGTTATGCTCGCTCGGGTCGTCGCGGTCGTTATAACAGACCACAAAAAGCACCGCGCACAGGGTCTGGTCACGAACTCGCCCTCTCGCAAAACGCTCGTAAAACGCATAATATTATATTATTATATATAGGTATATGATAATATTATGTGTAATACAGTAATAATATGTGGGTGATGTTAGATACTGGTGCAGTCGAACGCGTAACTTGCAGCGTTCATTACAATAATAATAATAATATTGTTATGTGTACCTATATACAATGACTACTAGGACGACGGTGTACCTTTTTTATGCATCGAGTGCTCTGCGACGTAAAATAATCCTCGCGGTCCTGCGAGTAGGTATATTATAATATTAGAATAATTATACGACCTCAAGGCGCGTCGGTGTAATAACTAATAATATACGACACGCGTGATTCAAACCAACCGGCCGTATCTATATATATATATATATTATACCGTGTATATAATAGTAATAAAAAATATTACACGTGTTAGTACGACGGGGACCATACGCGGTGCTCCCCGGACGGTTGCGTAACGTGAGCGGTGGTCGTGCCGCGGACACAACACATTAATAATATAATATAATAATAAAACTATGGAAAGGATGATTTCTATTAAATAATAAAAATATTTTTATTGTGTTTTGATAACGAAAAATTATCATCAGATGAGTAAGGCGGTTTCGTGAAATGTTAAAATAGTGTTGAACAACAATTTAATATTAAATAGACATATTTTAATTTATTCAATACATAATAATAAATTCACTATTATTAATTTTAGAATCAATATAGAGTAGAACCATGTGAATAGTTTGTGGTATAATCGCGATAGCTTAAAATTGATCTAAATGTTTTGAAAATGTCATAGTGTACGTTAATTATAAAATACCTATAATAATATATGTTAAAGTTTCAAAACCCCACGAAAAATATTTTTGAATCATACCAAAATAAATCAGATTACTAAATAAGAACATAAGAAAACTTATTCTTCATTTAAATAACTAATTTCGTCCAAATTGTAAGTTAAAATGTCTATAAAAAAAAAATTTGTTCGATTTTAGTTGTTTGCAGTATGAACTACTTGTGAGAAACCTTGTATTACATTTTCAAGTCTTAAGCTTTAATTATAATAATATGTACATTTTTAAAAACAAAATAATTTGAAAAATTTCATTATTTTGACGAATTTTATCAAAAATTGAACATCAAATATTTAAAAAAAACACATTTATAAATTAATAATACTCAAAATATTTTGAAAATTATACCATATATAGATGATAGTATAAAGATGTGGTAAAAGTTTAAAGTTTCTACAATTATTCGTTTTTGAATTACAACAAAATGACAAAATCAATTTTGTCAAAAACTAATTTTGTGTAAAAAATCCCGTTTTCAGTAGTATTTTGAAAGTATTTTTTATTTATTTATTTTATTTTTTAAAAGTACCAACTAGAACTAGATTTTTATCAGAAAAGATACTAAAGTTGAAATTCAAACATTTTTTTTGCTAAAAATAATAAACAAAAAAATAAATAAACATTAAACACACACATCTCATTGTAATATCAATACATAATTTATTATAATTGCTGAATATAAAATGGTACTGATGAAATTACTAAATTGTTCCACGATTTTTATACATTTTTAGCTTAAAAGTTGTTGGTTATAAATAAACATATTGAATAAATTATAAATAAATATATATCTATATTTGTACTAATCAATATATTATATCCTTTCGCTATAGTAATAATATTTACTTCGGTTAGCGAAGGCGGTGGCGGCGGTCAGCTGTGGGATTGACGCGACGACGATCATCATAATAATAAATAATAATATAGCCACTGGAGTGTGCGGGAGGCTACCACGGTAACCGGTTGTTGCGGTTCGCGGACCGGAAACGGCCTCGAGGTGCCCCCCAAAGGACGCGAGACGAGAGGTCTTCCAGGAATATTGTTGTGTATAAAATCAGAAGGGCGGCTCTTTCCGATTCTGAACAGTCGGAGAAAGCTAGTCGGTGCGCTTACCGTAGTCGTGCTATTCGACGAGCCGCGTAGACGAGGTCGCCCACAATTTTTTTTTACGTCATCATAATGTTCTTCTCGCCGTCGGCCATATTTTTATACGGGGTTTTTATCGGAGCACCGCTCAGTAGTCATCACATCCCGTTTCTATAATCTACTATATATAGGTAAGGTGAGTTACCCCAGAACCGCCTAGTAGGTACAGACTTTTAAATAGAAATAACACAGTTGGTACCTACCTATTAGGTATTTGTTTTATTTTTATATAGTTTTCTACAAACGAAATTAAATATTCTGCAATTGCCCTTTCATCATATTTTCAAGTTTCTTGGACAATGTTGCTGTGGTAACCTTATATACCTTACTTCCTTACCCTGACTCCACATAGTAACCAAATTGTAAATATATTCAAATATTTTATTTATACCTAAATTCTTTTTTATTTTCTACAATATAAACATTGTCTACAATTACCATACCTTAGAATTTTAAGTTTCATAATTGGGGTAATGTTATCCAACAGCACCACGGCAACATCACCGGTTTTGAAATTCTGTGGAATAGGTGATTGTAGAAAATTGTAGAAAATAATAATGGGATATTTCTATAAGGAAAGTGTACTTGGTAGACCTGAGGTATACTAAATTAATATTATAAATTAGGCTTCATATTTTTTTCACAAAACGTCTGATTAGAGTATTGCGGTAACGCGTCCTGATTTGTTCTTTGTGGTTAAGGAATCGTTTAGTTCTACAGGTATTTCTTTACACACCAACAACGATAAATCAATCACGCGATCGACTTCTCATATTACTATCTACAACTCAAGTGTTTCTATATAAATACGTTTAATATTCTAATAAATATACAATATAAATTATATAATATACTACAGGTATCACACGGTGGTAAAGTTTGTTCTTGGGGGACAGAGTGGCCGAGCGGTCTAAGGACGCCGGCTCGATACCTCGGTCACGGGTGGCATTTTTCTTCGGACAAGTCACGGTGTCCGGAGAACAAGTGCATGACAGATACCTACGGGTGCCAATCAAAAATTCTGCCGAACCCAACACACACGTGTCCCCCCCCCACCTACATACAAACCTACAAAACCATACATCTAATGGCCATAGAACATAATATGTGTGAACTAATGTACTAGTCTATAGACTAGTTAGTAAACCAAGCTCCCATCTAAATTTTAAAGTAGGTAAGCATAACTTTTGTAATTTGAACACTCAATGGAAATTAAAGTAAATAATCAGTTTTTATACATAATATGTATAAATAAAATAATAAGTTAATATATTTAATATTGGTATTTACTATTTTGGATATTTAATAATAATTTCAACTTTTTTTGAATTTCCGTAAAGCAGAAAATACTGTGAGTTTTAATAATTTTGGGTCTCTTAAATATTTATTTTCTAAAATTATGATTTAAAAAAAGTGGACAAGTGGGTAACGCTCTGTGTACAGTAGATAGCTAATGGTGTCACTGTATTTATGTGTTAAATTTGAATTCAATGATATAAAATCCATGTATGAGAAAAACGGTTTTCAGTGATACGATACAATAATATTACTAAGTATATTTTATGAAATTATTGTGATTAAAGCAATTTATTTTATTTTTAGGCATTGGTAATAAATTAGGTACAATAAGTTGAATTAATTTTTTGACAAAAAATTGCATTTCAAAATGTCAATAATAATTTACTTTAAAAGTTTCATGTACCTGCAAATAATATTCTTAAATTACAATAAAATATCTAAAATCGTTATATCCTTTGTTTAAATACCAATTCGTCCTAGTTTGAATCAAAAATGTTTATTACAAAAAACTGTTTCTTTATTTTTTTTAGATTTTTCGGTTTCAGTATGAATCATTTATGAGAATATTTATTTTACATTTTCAATCCTTAGCTACAAAAGTTGAATATTTTATAAATTGTTAGCTACAAACAATTTGCACATTTTGGTGATTTTGATAACTTTTGTCCAAATTTGAACTTAAAATACTTATAAAAGAAAAATCATATCTATGGATCTTTATTACGTCATTTTAACTGCTATTATAACAACTAACAATTAACAAATTATTAGGAATCTCGCATTAAATTTTCAAGCATTTCGGCACAGCGTATATATTGGCATTTAAAAAAATAAACAAAATAAATAATTAAAAATGTATGTTCTAAACAGAGCTCAAAACAAGTCAAAATATTTTGAAAATTTTATCATGTATAGAAAATTTTAAATAAACATTTAGTAAACATTGCATGAATCTACAGGTCTTTTTTTAGAGTTACTCCAAAAACAAAGTAGAATTTTTCGAATACTGATTTTGAGTAAAAATCTCAGTTTTTCCTTAATTTGTTTATGTTTTTCTTGACGCTTTTGAAGCTACTGGGAATTATTTACTTTTGATCTCTCAAAGAACCAACTAGATTCACTTTCAAAGATGCTAAAATAGATAATCGAAGCATTTGTATTGCCCCGAAACGTGATGACAGACCAAAAAAAAAACACACACACGTATCACTGTAAAATCAATACATTCATTGCCTCGTTCAGAATAAAATACTAAGTAATTGGAAAAAAGTTTAGTCGTGAATAATTATGTGATATAAATTTAGTAAGTTCTGTTTAAATTAATATTTCATTGAATTAGATGTCTAATTCATTAGCTGTATTCAAGTGCGTATGTCGTGAAATTACGATATATTTTTATCGTATTCGTAATATGGATAAACTTCGTAAAATTAAAAATGAATATATTTGTAAGGCAAATGCCAAATATACAGTAAACTAAATGCAATAAATTACATTGTGATATACATACTTGATGGAACATATTATTATTAATTTATACAAATATATTACTATGATGAAGCTATAGTATTTCTAAGTCATGAAAAAAAAAATTGTACAACACACTTGGTAAACGTACAAAATATATCACATTAAATGTACATAAACATTATCCACATTGACTCTAGAGGGTTAGCTATATCACTCGCCCTCCCTTAAGTGAAAATACTACATAATTTAATAAACTTGTTATAATATTATACTCAATGGTAGACGGGCTGTCGTTTGGTTTCCTTGGACACTCCGGTGAAGTTACATTCACAGCGCCTGACATAGAACTGCATACGAAAATGCAAAACC
The DNA here is from genome assembly GCA_949089665.1 of Macrosiphum euphorbiae. Taxonomy (NCBI): domain Eukaryota; kingdom Metazoa; phylum Arthropoda; class Insecta; order Hemiptera; family Aphididae; genus Macrosiphum; species Macrosiphum euphorbiae. Next base: position 98,224,732 of record CARXXK010000001.1, on the reverse strand, counting down.
ACGAAGCCCACTGGTATTGGTTGGTAAAAAAATAACGCTATACGTTTATTTCGTCTCGCATTTCCGTTCTCCGACGTTATACATAATATTATGCTCAGGTGTACAGGGGATAGTGAACGTTTTAAGACCGCGGAGAGCGTGAGAGCTCCGCACGCCTTATTTCGAGTAGAACGAAATACACAGGTAACGTCATAATGTATTCGAAATGTTAGAAGGGAATTAAAGTCTCCGTTCATCTAAATTTCAGTGCACGACTGTTATGTAGCTGGGTAGCCTATAGGCACGTCCCCTAGCATAAATAACTACTATACAAATGAATTATACACTTCAATACTAATTAATTTTTAAATCAAAATATGAAATACCAAATTCGTGAGGCAAAATTAACATGAACATTGGAATACAATGGAGTACATTAATTGAATAGAACGAAATATATAATTAAAATACTGAAACTAAGGAATGAAGACAACGTTGATATTAAAGGAAATAACAGGAGAATGGGTACTGGGAACAATTTTGATATCAGGAGATCGATAGGTAAGCGAGACAGGAAAGAGATTTCTACAAAAACGACGGTAAGGGCAATACAAGAAGACGTGATAGAAGTGTCATAGATGACTTCATCCACGCGAACAAAATGTTACGGTTATTTTTCTGAAACTTTGTTCGTTATTAGATTTATACCCAGAACGAAACTAATTTGCGATGTTATTGAAACAAATAGTTAAGTAAACAGCACTACCGTTTTCAGAAAGATTAATTATTGAAGGTATTCAATACTTAGTAAATAATTTACAGTTATTATTATTGTTAAAAAAATAGCATTATTTTATACTTCTCAGTTTCCACTATATTTAGAATTGAGAAAACATTGCAATATAGACTAAAAGTTGATTTTTGTTTTAAAGTACACATACATATTATGTTCAATAAATTCTCACTATTTCATTAAACTTTCAAATAAATTCACTTTTTCTTCATTCAGTTTAATATTATTTCATCAACCTTATATAACTTATGACTAAGTTGATGTTGATTAGTAGGTACCTACTGTTAGAATATAGATATATCATAAAAAGTTATTTCATAAAATACATCAGCGACCACTTCATAAAATTGTATTTAATTTTCTACTAATGATAGTAATTTCTACTCCATATATATTAAGCTATGCAGTCTTATGCGACATGTATTGGTCGATTTATGTTCAATTATTACATAGGTACAGGCAATTTAGGTATATTGTATAATTTTAATCGATGGAAACAAAACTGTAGCACAGACACAAATTAGAACATTCATTTTTGTAATTTGCACGTGGTATATCACAGGTTATTTTTTTTTAAAAGAGAATATTATTTTTAAAAAAAAAGCTAGTAAACTCTTGTGAATTAAGAGAATTATAATCTCAAAAGTTTTTAATAGTTCAGTAGTCCGTAACTAAACATATGTAAATAAATTATAAAACTGGACGAAATAAATTATTTACCTACTACCTATGTCTTAATAATTTTATTAATGACCAATTAGAAAGATAAGGCTATGCAATATTGAAATTAAATATGTAGGTAACGCAATTTTGTACTAAATAATACACGAACAACAGTCAACAAGTCATGAATAGTTTTGACTTTTTTTGTTACCAATTTAGTATAGTATTCAGTATTTAACTACCTATACATTTTTACCTATAAACTTTGGTTATAAGGTACACACGTACCAAATGCGTATATCAATACTTATGAAGGGAAAGTGGGGAAAACGGGGTCATGGAGCATAACATTTTGTTGAATCGAGGGGAAAATTAAATTAAATTTAAAAAATAGCTGATTAGAATAGTCCCTGAATTAGGAAGAAGGAATTGAAATTTAAAGTTAAGGCATCTTGAATTCTGTGGAGTTACTCTATGGGCTGCATCACTGATAATCATATGATTACGTGTTATCACTTATCATAATATTATCCAGACATTACAACAACCAACTTAGATTCTGAGGGAGCGATGAATGAATTCATTTTACTTTGATGTGTTTTTTTATCTGTCATCGCCGTTTTTGCAGTAACACTACTTCAGTTTTCTTGAACAGTATCTTGTTCGATGAGAAAATGTAACTAGTTTGTGTATTTGCCATTTGGGAGGTCAACATTTGAAATTCTCAATAGTTTTCAAAAGCGCAGGGAAAAATTACACAAATATTAAGTATTAAAGGTAATTTTTAAGCAACATTTTCGACAGTTTTTCGATAGGTTTTCGACAAAATCAATTTTGGTTTTTGGTATTTCTCTAAAACAAAAACCGTAGATACATGACATTTTCACTGAATGTTTATATTAGCATTTTCCATACACGATAACATTTTAAGTTTTTTTTCCATAAATGTCTATTAAATTTTATTCACTGGGTAAAAAACCTTGAAAATTAAATACAAAGCTCTTATAATATATTGTTACAATGACAGTTGAAAAATATTAAAAATACATAGTTACAATTTTTTTTAAAAGCATTTAAAGTTTGAATTTTAACAAAATACGTAAAAATCAAGAAAATGTGCAAAATAATTTGAGTTAGAAATTCCTAAAAAATGTTCTCTTTAAATCTAAGATTTTAAAATGTAGTACGAAATTCCTTTTAAGTTTGTCTATTTTTATAAAAATAGAATTTCTAATTTGATAAAAGGTTCAAAATATTTTGCCTGTTTTTAAGCTATTTACGGACATTTCAAATTTCAATTTTTTTAATTTTTTTTTTCTATAAATGTCAATAAAGTTTTATTTGTGGAGTTAAAAAGCTTGAAAAATTAATATAAAGACCCTGATATTATGTCGTTACAATACTAGATGAAAAATATTAAAAATACATTGTCACAATTTTGTTTTATAATTATAAATGCAATTTAAGCATTTAAAGTCTGATTTTTGACAACATTTATCAAATTTAAAATTTAAAAACGATTTATAAAATGTTCAATTTTTATAGGATTGTAAATTTAAAAAAAAGGTCCACGTAAAAACCTACCTACGTTATTATTTGTAACCAAAAAATCTCAAAAATATAAGAACACAGTTTTTTTTATAGTTATTTTGTGTTCAAATTTGAACGAAATTACCTACATATTAAATAACCAAGAATAACGATTTTAGTTATTTTGTTGTAATTTTATAATATTAATTCAACTTACCGTCTACCGTATTAGTAATAATACGAAGAATATAAAATATCCACACTGATAAACCGTCTCAGCTCAGAGTTAGTTTTCGTATACAATGATATTATACCATTGAATTCAAATTTAATACAATTCATTAAATAGTGACCCACTTGTAACCTACTGTACATCAGAGTAACATCCACTTACCCACCTTTTTAATTTTGTTTTTTTTTTGTTCGTTAATTGCTCTATAAAATAATCTCAATAGTTATTTTATTTTGAAGTATATTAGACACATAGTGCAAAGAGCTTGAGGAATTTTACCTATTTATATATACCTACTACCTACTCCTTACCTATTAATCACAACACCTACTGATATCCGTCAAACAAATATAAGTATGTAATTGGGCCAAAATGGTTTTTTAATGTTTGTACATGACGTTATTAATATATAATTTTGTAATGTTTTTATATAACATGTTTGCATAATAACAATGTTTAATAAATTTAAAAAAATTAAATCACTAAAGGAATTTATTCTTTATTTTATATTTATCATTTATTGGTAGGTAAATGGATTTGTCTTAATTTTTAGATCCGTAACAAACTTTTTACTGTTTTAATTCTCAGAAACTCAAAAATAAAGTTATTGCAATTGACTCGTGATAATATTGTAATTTTCATACTATGACAATCTGTAGGACGCACATAGTAACAGGAAAATAATCTTACATATCATAAGATTGAAGACTGTACATACACAGACGGAATTTACGGAATCTTACAGTTCCAAACAGTATTTCACCGGAAAAATAAATACGTAGACCATATCATAGTCCCCGACCTTCCAAGACATTCCTGACAATCATATTATATTTGGATTATTAAAAGAACATCACAAGAAATAAACAATTTAGCCATAGTACGAAAACCTTAGCGTCACCGTTTTGCCACACGTTTACTTACAATTTATAGACGTGTAAATGTATACAGATCCGTAGTCATGGGGGTGGGGGTTAAACCCCCTTACACAACATGACAATTATATATATAAATCTATTTATTATATAATATGTAATTATCATGATAAACTCCACCCACTTAATATTAAATTCCTGTCTACCGCACTGAATGTATAATGTGACTTTCCATAGTACAGGCTCGATTGGATATCACCGGGACCCAAATGGCGTATAGTTGCGGGGAAGTTCACAAAGTTCGCCGGCCCAGGCTTAGTTTTTGCACAGGGACCGGTTTGTAAAATCCAATAACGTTAAACTTTTAAGAGTGTATCGCAGTGCCCATTTTTGTCAGAAGTCCAACTAAGCAGTGAAAAATCATGATATAAAGTAAGGTTGTTTGATGTTGTGGGTTAGGTACTAGGTAAAGGTTCAACAATCAACAGTGTAAACAACATCAAAACAAACGATGTTTAATTTTACATTACAAGCACGATTTAAGATAGTGTCTGAACTATATTATATAAAATCGTGATCACGAAATATAAAAAATTATATTTTTAACAATAAAAATGAAAAACCAAAAACGATTTCACCACAGAAAATAAATCTTAATAAAATTCTGATGAAAATACTGATAAATATTGCTATATCCTACCTATCATTATTTGTGCAGGTTAGGTGTACTGATATGATGACTGTTTTCAAAAGCATTGTAAATATTCAAATTTGAATCACGAATAACTTGAAAGAGACAACAGTTGTGCTGCTTAAAAATAATTAGTATGCTGACATAATAGATTGTTATTTTTCATGTATAAACAAAAAGAACATCAGATCTAATAATAATATATCGTAATGATTTATGTGTGGGTACCTGCTTTTTTTTTTAAATTGGTTTGAGTAGCGTTTTCCGCCACACAATGATTTGTTACAGTTATTATTCAACAGGTCGTTATAAAAAAAAAAAGAAGAAGAAAACGAATCATCCGAAGGTACCAGGTACCTACTCCTTTTAAATGTACAAGGGAAACAAGGTAATAAAGTTATGTCATTATCATTATAAGTTATGTTGAAATTGCTCGTACCCCTACGTGCAGTATAAAAAACATCTTTGTACATTAAAATGTTTTTTTTTTTTTTTTTTTTTTTATTGAAAGAAAAGAGGCTTCAACATCTGGGGTTATTAGCCTTGAATACATTTACATAGTGTGGGTTACATTAATGATTACATATTTAAAAGGTTACAGAGTCTTAAATTATGAATACAAATACATATTGATTAAAGATTATGTGCAATGTTAATTTGTGTAAGGAAATTTAAGATTTTTGTGGTGTTGTCTTCATGGAGAGCTTCTTCTAAGTTGTTGGGTATTGATAAGGTATTTCTGGTGTTTTGGAGGTTTGGGCAGTCTAGGATGATGTGTTGAATGGTTAGGTCTTCTTGGCATTGATTACATATGGGTGGTGGATCTTTTCTAATTAAAAAAGAATGAGTCAGGGAAGTATGTCCAATTCTTACTCTGGCTAGAGTGACTTCTTGTCGTCTGTTTAAATTATGGAGATGGTGCCACTTTTGGGTGCATTTTTTTATTTTTTTTAATTTGTTGGAAGGCGGAACAGAATCCCAGTAACTTTGCCATGTCATATTTATTTTGTTTCGAATGGAAATATTTATGTCATTAGCCGGTATGTCAGTGATTGTTGGATGTAAGATGGTTTTAACTGCTTTGTCTGCTGACTTATCGGCCATCTCGTTACCGGCAATGCCGGTGTGAGAAGGTACCCACATAAATTCTATATTTTTTTTTGTAGAATATAGTTCAGTTTGGATGTTCTGGGTTATTTCATTTGTCGAGAAGGGGTTTAGGAGAGCTAGAAGAGCACTAAATGAGTCACTTATTATTAAAATATTGTTATATGAAGGTGTCAGGTTTGTTGATTTGATTGCTTCTAATATGGCGTAGTTTTCTGCTGTGAAAATGCTGCTCTCCGGAGGAAGCTTATGCAGGATTTCGGTTTCTTCTTTGATGATTGCGAATCCAGTTCCATGTTGAGATTTAGATGCGTCGGTATAAATTTGTGAAAAAATGGAGTATTTACTCTGGATAATTTCTTTGAAGTGAGACGTGATAATTGTCGAATTTGTTTCATGCTTATTATATTTGGTTAATTCGGTATTTATGTGGGTTTTCCAAAGCCAAGGTGAAAATTTTGGGAAAGTAATTTTATTTTTAACGGATGTGTGGATTTTAAACTTTGTGCACAAACGGGAGAAGGTGACGTGTATGGGTGGTATTTGTTTCCCAGATATGTTGGTTAGGATTTTATTTTGGTTTTGGAAAATATTGTTGTGTCCTATGTGATTAGGAGTGCTTTTCCTTTTTATGCCGTAGATGAGTGTGTCTTTTTCTCTTTGGAGTTTGAGAGGTAGTTCTCCAGCGTAGCATAAAATACTGTCGATAGGGCTGGTTCTGTATGCTCCTATTGAAATGCGAATACCTTGTATCGGGTCTAATATTTTGAGTAGATTTTCTTTGGCTGAATTATAAATAATTGATCCGTAATTTATTCGTGATAGTATTAGTGATTTGTAAATATTTAGAAGGCTTTTTGTGTCAGCACCCCAAGTGTGATTTGAAAGTATTTTCATTATGTTCATTTTCATTTTGCAAGAGCTTTTAAGTTCCTTTAGGTGTTGGGTCCATTTTAATTCACTATCAAAGATCATTCCTAATACGCGTAAGGATTTGCAAAAGGGTATTTCAGAATTATTAAGGAATAATTGTAGGTTCTCTGTCGTACGAGTGTGGAAACAAATACATTTACTTTTCCCTGGAGAGAATTTGAAACCGGTCTTATTTGACCAATTTTGGAGAATATTAAGTGCTTGTTGTAGTATTTCCATCGTGGTTTTAATATTTTGTCCACTGCAATAAATGTGGCAATCGTCGGCAAAAAGAAGGTGTTTTGTAGGTTTGGGAATTTCTTTAAATATATTGTTAATAGCTAGCAGGAACATTGTTACACTGATCACTGAACCTTGGGGAAGGCCATTTTCAGTTAGGTAGGTATTTGATAATTCATTGTGAGCTTTAACTTGGATTGTACGATTTTTTAAGAAATTTTTGAAGAATATGAACATTTTACCATTTATGCCACACTCTTGAATAATTTGAAGGGCTCTGTTTCGCCATACCATATCGTATGCTTTTTCTAGGTCTAAGGCTATTAATATTAGATGTTGCTTTTGATTTTTTGCGTTACAGATATCATCGTGTAAGGAAGAGAGGGTGTCGAGAGTTGAATGATTTCTTCGAAATCCACATTGATCAATCGTTAGTATATTCGATGTCTCCAAGTGCCAAATGAAGCGCTTGTTAACTATTTTTTCTAATGTTTTGCCTAGTGTATTGATGAGTGAAATAGGCCTATAGTTGGAGGTGTCGAATTTGTTCTTATTTGGTTTTGGGATGGGTATAACAATTGCGTTGCGCCATTGGTAAAATGTTTTATTACTAGAAATAGTAGATATCAATTAAAAAATAAAAACCTATAGCGATACATGTTGAGGTGAAATTCATGTATATGTAGACAACCCGAAACTATGATATATAACATATCATAGGTTCACAAAATGTACTATTGATATATTGCAAATACCTATGTTAAATATTAATACAGACTAAAACCATTATTCATATTTATAAATTATATTTTATAATGCACAACTAGTATAAAATATTATATTTATATATTATATACCTATTTGAATTATGCGTGTATAATGTATATTATATGCTCTGACACTGTTTAGTAGATGCAGGTAGATTTACGTACTTTGTCTATAAAAATCCATTTAGAAATGCGTTTTAGGAACAAAAATAATTGGTTTTATATGCGGTCGGAGTCGTGGTATACGTAAGTTTATTATATTATAATAATAACTGACGTCGTCCGCAACCTTGAACGATTATTTTTTTTCCGAACGTATATTATGTAGATCCATTCGGAATGACATAACATTTTAAGACTTACAGTTTTATATGGACATGTTATATAGTGTACGGCTATTATTTAAGAGCAACAAAAAAAAAAAAACCTTAGGCATAGAGCCATATTATTATAATATTTCGTTATACTGCGAACTATTGACGTCCTGCAAGAATTTACGAGAAAGCAGAAAAAGACAGACGTTTGACCTCTGACACTTCCACTAGGACCGTGTTTACTACAAATCTTCACGTGTCACTGTGTCAGTCGAAATTTATTATCGTTATAATACAGGTAAGTGTTTACGCCAACGCCTGCACCAGCTGCATATGTTATGCGCGAAAAAACATAATTTATACCATTGCTGGATTTGCTTTCTAATTACGAACATTTAATTACAAATTACAATACCTCAAAGTAATTTTTTCCATCATAGGTGTATAAGGTATAAGCATAATGCATATTATAGTATATAATATAATATATTATTTGAATATTCATAGGCATGCGTAGCACGGATGCATAGTTATTAGTTAATGCTTTCGCTGCACTTGGGCGAACCGACTTCTTTAACTTTAAGAGTGGATTGGATTCCACCAATTCGGTCCGATCCACTGCACCTGTTGAGCCCGGTAGCATTTCATTATTATAGGGTAAAAACACAAGCAAAGTGTTATTAATACAACTCAAAATTGTGTGTCAAATAGATCCAATTTTGGTGAATTTATATTATTAATTACAATAAATCAGGATTAAACCAGTAAACATTTCAACCAAAATCAAAAATATCAAAAATGGAATTTAAATATAATATACCAACAAAAGTTCAAAAATAGCTTGCAAAAATAATTGGCTTTGAAATCAACAATAATAATAATATTTTTAAGATGTTAATGAATGAATTAATAAAACCAATAGAAGGATTACAATTACAAAAGACTTGAACAGCAATGATTAAGTTCACTAAACTTAAGATAGGTAGTAAGTTATGTATTAATCTTTAATTAAATTCAACATGTTGAAAAAAGTTTCTACAGTTACAATAACTTGTTGCGATGAAGTTGTTTGACTTCAAAATCCTTATAATATAATATTTACTATTGAAAATAATGTAAAATTAATAATTTTTAAGGGATGTGATGATATTAATGTTAAAGTTTTTAATTGTTTAATTACAATTTATGGCAATAATAAAAATTGTATTCAATTTAATTTTTATTTCAATACCAAAATGTTCCGATTATAACTAGGTATTTAAATAAAAAAGTACAACCTGGTTTCTAATAATTCTTAATATATTATTTTTGTTATACATCTGAACACGATCTATCCTTAACAGGTTACCGTTACATACTTACACTAACCTATATTATAGCTGTAATAATATCTTGACTTCATAAATAAGCATTATAATAATAGATATCTATACAGTATACATATATTAATAAAATTATAATGTTTGACTAAAAAAATTGAGCTTGAAAACTATTCTCGATGATAATCTATTTATTTGACGGATGGAGAAAATCTAATACACTATAAAAGCTCAATAGCTTGTACAAATTAAAATAATACAACAAAGCTGTGTGTTATTTATTCTTTTATTAGTATGATGCCTACCTTTATATTAATATCAGCATTACACAGTTCAAAAAAAAAAGTAATAATGAAATTTCGCTAGCAGCTGTTATCCGTTCGAAACATTGGAAAATATAAATTTTTGTTGTTATTACATAAGTTCGGGCAATCAACACAAGACAATAACGTGAGTCGTTATAATTAACAGCACGTACCTATACTATCTTCTCGGGATTTCTAATTTTTTTTCACTCTTAGTCATTATTCGTTTTCACAATTTCACGACCATATTGCTTGGCCACCTGTTTCTAATATAAGCATAGATAGTTTTCGGAAGATTTTGGAGGAAATTATAAGTAGATACAAATGTACAATAATATTATACCTATTATATTTTTATTTTTAGTAGCAACTATGACGTTAAAGTAAGACATCATACGGTTACAAATAAATATGTCGATTATAAAAATATTATAAGATCAACGACGGGAATTTGGTAAAATTATAGAAAGGGAAAGGTATAATTTTTTTTAAAAACTTTAAGTATTGAATTCTGGTGATTTTCCAGTTTGCCGAAAATCAGTATTCACATAGTTGTAATAAAAATATTAATGCAATTATTTATTTATACCCATAAAAATATCTGATATAATAAAAATAAGTTTCATATAATACTACGTTTACATTTTTCAATATTGCATGACCGACAAAATTATTCACGCTTTTATACTTTATAGTAAGTATTATCGTTGTCTCCTCGTTTTCGGTCTATACTGTGAATATTATAACTGTTCACTTCAAGTAAGTTCTGATTTTTTTCTGAATTAATTTTAAACCATTTCTTAACGGCAGAAAAATCAAATATATAAGTTATATTATGTAAGTTGTATAGTTATATTATGTTCGTTAAAGTATCTAGTGCTCAAGTTTACACGGTGAACCACAATTATAATTTTTCATTCGAAAACTTCAGTGGACATTTAATTATTAATTAATTTATAATTTATAAATGCCTATATGTATAACAGGTTGATCTATGTCAATTGTCTCGTAATAAGTATCTCACGATAATATATTAGGTTTAAAAATGTCGTTGGTATATTATAATTGTATTGCCATATCATATTATCATTACGACGAATTGGACATTTTTTTAAAACCATTAAAAACTTGTTTTTAGTTTTAGTCCAAAAACCTAATGTCAACGAACTGGGCATAAACCGTAATTTTACTGGGTAGAAAATTTCCGTGAGGCGATTGACGCATCTGGTCTCGGCTGTGTCTTGTTTTCATTAACGATTTCAAATGCCAAACATACTATCGAAAAATATACCAATGCGATTGCCGATGTTATACTACAAATTTTCAGCAATTAAATACAATATTGATTTATAATTATCACAAACGCACACTTCCCGTTTTGAATTTGAATTGTATTGCTAATGGAAATTACATTTTTTTTTTGTCGAACGGGTATTTTTAATCCAATAATTCAAACATATATTTTTTAGATTTCTATTTTCGAAATCACGATGCACTTATACTGAAAATTAATTTTCTAAACGAAATTCTGTTTAAATTATGTAATTATTATTAAAACGGATCCTATGAATTGCGTTACATAGGTACCTACATATTAGTATTTGCATTTTCCGACTATAAATTATTATAAAACATTTTAGTAAGTAGGTAATTTTTTATTTTCTCACAGATTATAATAACAAACAAAAGAGTTGTATCTATCACAACAAAACGTTATATTCGTGTTAAATATAAAATAAATTCAAACTATAATGGTATTTCCGTTATTTCGGTTTACATTAGATTACCATAATATTATATTATATTATTATGCAATTATTAGATTTTTTTCTTCATAATATATATTATATACGCATAATGCACAGTGTTCGAGATTAAAAACGTACTAACATTAATATAATAACATAGTAATGACCTTAAATCGTCAAATATTGATGATATTATATTATTACCCATATTACATTACATGCAGCAATGGCGAGCCGAATAATAATTTTATAACAACAAATGTGTCATATAATATGTCTATGGAAGAAATATACGCATGGATGTACCAAAATAAATTATACCTACGATATCTCAGTTTTTAAAATAGACTACTGCCCTACTGTGAAAATCTTTTAAAATCCCCGTTGAGTAAATTGTTGAGATTTGAAGTCATATCTCATATTATGTGATAGTATTGCAATATATAATCCTTAATTTATAATTGTCTCAAATCTGTGTGAATCCCGTTCAAATAAAAATGTTGCTATTAAAAAAAAATATGAAAATTGAGCTTAAAAAAAATAAACATAAAATAAGTAGAATGATAACTAAAAGTTAAAATAATTTCATATTCACGAAGGAATTCATAACTACTATCCATACATATTATAATATATCCAAAATGTTTAAGATTACGTAGGTATAATAAGTTTAGTATGTACCTAATCTCGGTGTCTGGTAACGTAACCAAATGGTTCATTCGAATTTCAAAGCACAGTTCGATTTTTATGATTACACAGAATACATTTTTAAATGTGTCTAATACATTGTTATTTGACATTAATTTAAATATTCGTCTTTCTTATTTTGCATAGAATGAAGAATCGACTTTCAGTGATCAGTGGGTCATTTAGTAGGATACCCGAAGCATAAAAAAATTATACAAAATGAGACTGTAGAATGTTATCTTATATTATAATGTAGCTGTGTAAGATATTAAGGATTCAAGAGATAGTGGTTTTTTTTTTTTTACAGCAATTTTAGTTCTATCATTATTTTATTATTCTTTTTTTTTTGTCACATCGGTACCAAAGGTTACATGATGATGATAAAAATAATAGTAGTAGTAAAAATATTAAATTACTGTGCAGAAGTGAAATACCTAGTATATGATGGTTATTGTGTATGATTATTATTATATATTCAGCTTTATCGAACAGAAGTTCCAAGAAATACTGATCGAGCACATAAACTAGGTACTATTTAAGAATATAGTTTTTTTTTTATTATTTTATTTACGAAGAAAATCAATTTTCTTTTGAATGTTTCTGTTGTTGACACGTCATGTTATTAGGTATAAAGCCGAAATAACAACGAAAGTCAAACGCCCAAAAAATGCAAGTCATGTTTACATACATAAACTAAAGAATATGATGTAGGTAGGTATTTACTACTTATATACCAATATACGTAGTCTTCTATTTTATAAGCATGCGAGTGCTTAGGTCACCACTTTAACGTATGGACCTACGGTGAGTCACACAGTACATGTCACATAATAATATACCTAATGATAAATGATAATAATATATTATGTTGTACCAGATGTCTATTAAAAATGAATCCACCACAAAGTCCCAAGTACGATTATAATATCGGTATTTACAGCAGAAATCAACAGCAAGCAACTCGATAGTATATTAGTATACCAGTATAAGATGTGATACCACGTGGGTCGTATACTATAGTATATTGTTTATATGTAGCCCGATGTAGGTATAAAATCACAATAAATTAGTACACTTTTAAGAAAAGGATATGTATTTTTTACCTATATACCGAGTGATTAATTTAACGAAGGATACTAATTATTAATGTTTTTTAAAATATTTTTTTTGCACGGTTTCAAGACGTTACAAAACAACGTTTTTATTATTTTTTATCCTTATAATTTTTTTAATTTTTTACCTTTTTTGAATTACGACATACAGTTTTAATTTTATTTTCAAAAGCAGAATATTTTACCGAGCATTTCGATACATAAAAATCGAATTTAGGATAAGTATAGTATTATAATTTAATAATTATTTAAAATTTAGATGAGCAAAGTAGTGGATCAACATTTTGCGTGATAACCACGTATCACTCCACCGGGGTGATCATCTAAACTTTAAATACGAATGTCTAACAACTCATAAGTTACTCTTCCGAAATTTGATTTTTATGTGTCAAAGTGACTTAGAACAATTTTCTGCTTTGGAATATGAAATTAAAACTGTATGTTGTCATTCAAAAAAGTAAAAACTTAAAAAATGTTGAGGATATAAAATCTTCATATTGTATTATAGATTATATTATTGTATTTTATATTAGGTTCCTAAACGGCTGGACCGATTTTGATGAAATTTGTTGTGTGAGTTTGAGTAGTTTTAAGTTTAAGTTTGAGTAGCTACCTGGATGGTATATATAAACTATAAATTCACAATTGGGCCCGATAGCTCAAACAGGGATTTTGAAATTTACGATCGAAATTTTTGTTTATAAATGGTTGCTATTGGTTTGTTTTAGGAGAAATAAATACCTAAATAGTAAATGAGAATTTTTTTTTGATTATGAATGGTTGCCATTAGCTACTTAGGCTGATGAGGTAAAAGCGTCCATCAAATCGTCACGCTTATAGTTTCGAATAAAGAAATTATATCTTAAAACAAATATGAGAGTTGAATGTATATTTGTTAGTTGTTACTATTATATAGATACTCAAAAACTACTTAACCAATTTTGTGAAAATTCCGAATTGTTGTGAAACTTGGCAATTGCTTGCAACTTGCAATATATTATAGTATACTGGAGATAAAAATCTTTGGCCTGGACAAATATGGATCTATTATATATTATATATGTTACGGCTAAAGTCCGAATTAAGCTAATGTGCACATTATCCGGATAATGTACATATTATCCAATTTCGGACTTTAGCCGTGAATAAAATCTATTAGGAAATGGATTAAGTATACATTACCCGGCTAAAGTAACTTTAGCCATCGTGTTATGGCTAATGTAAAATATTATTAATAAGTTCATAATATATATTTTATTTCAATAAAATTGATTAATTTAAGTTAACAATTAAATATTAAACTACATTTCATGCAATATTAACTTTATTTCTATTTCTATTTATGTCTATTTATTAGATAACATTATTTGTATTATTTATTTAAACATGGTAAACTTTGATGGCATTTAGAATTGCATAAAATGCCAGATGCTTTGCATTTGCATTTATTTGTTTTGCAATTTGATTTACATGCACAACGTTGATAACCCTGACCACCTAACAATGACATATTTTTTGCGATTTCTCTTAACGATTTTTTTGTATTTGACACTTCGTTTACTGTAATTAATGGCTCAGGACAAACATCAAATTGAGACCTAGAGTAATGTTGTTCTATCGTTCCTTCTTTATTACCTAGTTCATAGTATTCTCCATCTTTTATTGATACTACTGCAAACAGAATATTTCGCGGATCTCCTCTACCTCTATCCACGTCTGGTATGGCGACTCGAACTGTATCACCGATGCTGGCAGGTGGCAACTTATTAATTGACCTAAACTTCATTTTTTCAGCTTGATGTTGTAATGCTTTTATACTAAGGTCTCTTTGAGACTTAACCATACCCTGAAAAGTTATAAAAATATTAGATATGCAATATCCGATAACGAGACATGATAAACAGCCACGTGATGTTATAGAATCAATTATTATAGACTTATAGTGACCAGACGTACTCTTTTTCGTAGGACAGTACTCTTTTTTGACGTGTGTCCTAGTGCCCTTAACAATAGTGTTAAGTACATAATATTGTACTCTTTTCTTAAAATTATTATGGGCTAATACGTGTTTGCTGTTTACCTATATGTTTTTACTGTTTTTTATAATTTGATTATTAATTTATATTTTATGGTTCCTAAAGCATTATTATTAGTTGGTGGCACAATTTAAGATATACTAAATCGTATATATTTAAGTTTTACACTACCTACCTTTAAAAAATAATTTATACTTTAGTTTAAGTTTACTTTAAATACTTCAATATCAAAGTATTTTCATCATAAAAAATAAGTTGACATTATAATTTCAAATCATTGGTTTTTATAATTGATAATAATAATAAAATAAATAACCTATGGAAATATGTTTTTTTTGAGTATGGAATTTTTTAGTATAACATAAATTAATTTAAATAATAATAATTATAGTAAAAATTAAATACGCCGTTGATTTGCAGAATTGCTTTCTTCACTTTTTCCTCCAATATTCTGCAATACATTTTCTAAATCTTCTTCTGAAGATATATTGTTAATAGTTTCTGGTGGAAGAATAGACGTCGATAATCCAATTTTGATATCACTACCAAACATCGCTTGATATGGCGACCTTTTTATACCACTGTGAAATGCTCTATTCTTCATTAGTTGTACGAACCTCAAACCCTCGGACCAAGATTTTGAATTATTTGTTTGCATCCATGTAGTTAAAATATTTTGAATATCCTGGTTTGCCCTTTCAACACTACCTTGTGATTGGCTGTGTCGGGGCTTGCCGTGAACTATTTTCAAATTATTCCACATACATTTTAAATCATTAATTATTTGATTTACAAATTCTCTTCCATTATCAGATTGCAGTATTATTGGAGCACCAAAAATACAAAATATGTCTATGATATGTTTCGCAACCTCTTCAGCTCGTTTTGTTTTTAATGCTCGTATTTGAACAAACTTTGTAACATGGTCTTGGTAGACCATAATAAAACGATATTCCCCGTCTGCTTGTGACTGCATGTCAATTAGGTCAACTTGAGCCCTACTATTCATTTCAGAGAATATCATTGGTTTAGTAACCAGACCTTTTTTTTTACATTTTTGCTTCATTTGGCAAGGTTCACAATACTTTAAATACATTAATATAATTTCTTGTGTGATATTTTTATATTTTTTCTTTGTCTCGGCAATCATTCTGTGTTTCCCCCCATGCCCTATATTATAATGGATTTCATGAAGAATATCGTACATACTTTCGTTTTGAATGTAGTAATAGATTGTTGAATCACCACCGTCTATTGGATAAATCAATTTGTCTTCTCCGTCAATAGTTATTACATCATATCTTTTTAAACGTCGGTAATCTGTGCTTGTTTTTTTTTTGTTTGATTTAGCGTTTTTAATTTCTAATATTATTTCAGAATATTTTTTTTGTGATAAATAAATCGAGTTCTGTTTTTTTTCCGCAGTTAATTTATTAAAACACAAGTAAAAATCGTCTTTTGAACTCATTTTATTCACACTTTACTCCGAACACAACTAAACTTAAACTGATGTTATAGGTAACATCAAGCGATTGCGATAAAATTTAATGATCGCAAGATAAATGGTAGACCCTACTATCTATATTCTATATAGTTCCATTTTATCTTTGTATGGTTTTCACATTGTAAAAATAGCACCATAAGTAATTTCATATCTTACAATTATATAATAATATATTTTTTGTACATTTTTTCTACCCAGTTACTTCATCCATCAATCAATGGATAATGTACAAAATAGCCGGTTAATGTACGAAACTATGATTCTAAATGTTAAGTGTTTACCTTATCCAACTATTGTGGATTATGTGCGCATTATCCGGATAATGTGCACTTTAACCATGTTTCGGACTTTAGCCGTAACATATATATTTGTATTGTTCTTTTTTAACAACTAGAAACCATGTAACATTTTTCAAAAACATTTATACTTTTTGAAATAATGAGAGTTCAACTATACAAATATGTATACCCATATATATGTGCATGCAGTGTGCCAGTGTACATATATAACTACTTTAAACCCGCAATATTCATAACATATATAGGTACCTAGTTAATATATTATATTTTAGAAAATGTTTCATTTTTATTCTGTATTCATAATAGTATGCCAATTATTTGTAAATACGTGATTCTAATCATAGTTATCATATTTCATCCACCGAGTTATATTATTATTATTATTATATTACACATTTCCACATACAGACAATAGACATACAGCAACATCGGTTTCAGTGGTCGATTTACTAGTAATATCATTACCTATATTTGATATTGGATCTGATAACTGTCAAATTTCAATTAATAATAACACTTAACACCTTCCCCCTGCTAAATACAGTTCTTATTTAAATTCTTTGTATGTAGGTAGGTACCTATAATAAGTAATTCTTAACTAATTTCTATTGTAGGTACCTTCTTAACGCGTATACGCTGTTTCGGTTAGTGGGACGCCTAAGGCTAATATACAAAATCAGTGGCGCAACCAGGGGGGGGGGGGGGGGGGGTTTGGGGGTTGTGACCCCCCCCCGAAATTTTTCTGATGTTTTTACAAATTCTACGTAGGAAAAAAAATGTTTATCTTGCACACGCGAAAAGGCTGATTGATATGAAATATTAATATTATTCGTATCCCATAGACGATAGACATCATACTCAGTATAAGGTATTATGTTCATATCACGGTTGCAGTTAGTTTATGGTTGTAAATATATAACCGTGATTCGTTCGTATTATAATTGATAACAATGATATAATATGAATTCCGTGATATAACATGAGTTGCGTTCAATTTCCTTGCAACTATGATTCTCGATAGTCGATCGTATAATACTTTTTTTGTGGTATCACTCATGGTATCACAATATGATGCCGGTGTGCGTGAAAAGCACGATTAAAGATAGTACATTAGATAGTATATTACTATCTTTAATCGTGGTGAAAAGATAAAATGTTTCAAATGTTTGAATGTTCTAAGACCGTGGTGGCGTGGTGCGTGATATAAATTACAATTTTGAATTTTGCAACGTTAAAAGTTATAAATCGTAGTAACTAAAAAGAAATAGAAAAAAATAGGAAATGCATTCTACCAATAATTAAAACTGTTATATTTTGTGGTAGACAGGGAATCGCAATTAGAAGTCATCGGGAAAATAAACCACTTATTAATCAAAATGACACAAGTACTGAATTGGCTGTTACTAATGATGATAATGACGGAAATTTCAGACAATTATTAAGGTTTAGAGTAGATTCTGGCGATAAAGATCTTGAAGATCATCCACAAAATAGTGCTAAACATGCACTATATGTTAGTTGGAAAATCCAAAATGAGATTCTCATGGTGTGTAACAATTTAATTCTAAACCAACTTGTAAAAGATATAAATAAATCTAAAGGGTTCACTGTATTAGCTGACGAAACAACTGATATATCAAACAAAGAACAGTTGACCGTATGTGCGAGATACGTCCATACTGAGCAAAAAAAGATTCGAGAAGATTTTTTGCAGTTTGTAGAAGTCAAGGAGGTCACTGGACAAGAATCTATCTATAAATAGAAGTTAAACCGTTTAATTTTTAGTTTAAATATTTTACTCATAAAACTAACTTAATCTTACCCCCTTTCCCTACCAAACATCTGTCGAAAATAATTTCTTTTTTTCCAAATCTACTATCTACAACCCCCCCCGAAAACGAATCCTGGTTGCGCCACTGTACAAAATGCGTACTATATGGTGTACAGTTTCACCGTGTTTGTTCTCATGCATTCCTATCCCCTTACTTAACCTACACGATATAATACATACCTTCTATACTTGACATGGCTCACGAGAAAACTTTAAAACTTACAAAACTAGATATACCAGTTACATTATAAATATAACTAGAGCACTATTCATACAAATTAACAACTCGACTATTAAAATATTTATTTAAATTACCTACTTCTGTGTTGGGGTTAGATTTTTAAGTAACACAAAAACAAAATGTCGGTGTACTTTTTTTTTTTTGGCAGCGTCGGCAAACCAAAATATTATATTCCACATTGTAATAAACGTGACTAAACAGTTGGTAAGTATTTTTCAAAAATATTGACTGACAACAAAGTTATTGTAAGAGACAAGGGTGAAGTACGATGATAGACCCTGTATAGCAATAATATATATATGTCATGCGGCGAATAATAAAGAGTAGAGACTCGAGAAAGTGAGATCGATGAATTACAATATTATGTCAACGAGATCCCATGTCCATAATCGAGTGGTACCTATCCCAGCTAACCCTCAATTATTATTAATTCACCTTAATGCATATAATACGAATATGAGAAAAATAGTAATTTTTTAATTTATTATTCGTATTCCCACAATATTATTATGTAGTAGTATATAGTATTGTTACGTATTACCTACGTTTATGTATGAGAACGCCATATGTTGCACGCGTCTTTCACCAACTACAGTATTTATCTATATAGGCAATACGAATTTATATATTTTCCATAAGAAAACGATTATATCAATAATCATCGACTTGGATTTCCTCAGTGCTCAATTTGATCTAACTTTTTCTGAAATCACAATATGCAGGTTATGACAACTTTTTTTAATTAATTTAAATCTAGTGAAACTGTGGTGGACTCATTTTTATCTTTGAGGCCAAACAAATTAAAACTAACGATAATTTATAATGAATAATGCATTTATTTTTAACTACAACATACCTTTCACAATTTTGACGAATTTTGCAAAATTTAAGTGTACCGATGAATGCAATGGCCTTATAACAGTAGTATTTATTTTTATTTTGCTGAGTGTCTAAATTCTGAGGACATGTTATGTATAGGTAATAGAAAAAATTATTCAGTATTATATATTAAGCGCATGATGTTTGTTATAAAATTGGATGTATAAGTCCAAAACAATGAATACAACGAGCAATAGCATAAACCATTAGAAAAATGATAGTACATTATACGATTAAAGATCAATATCAAAATAATTCACTTGAGTTAGAAACGGTAATGTGAAAACGTACCTACGTAAATTGTGGTTATTGCAAGCTCGTCGTCGACTTTTTGATGATTGTCGTTACACCGTCATCCAATATCCATCACTGCTCCGATCTGAACTACATCGTTAACCGTCTTGTATTTAACATACTTTGTGACTTAATTCGTACAAAAAATGTTAAGATATTTTAACTAGACCTACTGTGCAGTGGCACTGAAAAATTTAAAAACAACTCCAGAGAATTCGTCAAACGGTACCATGCAACTTAGACTGAATTCGTACAACCCATACAACTCCTAAAAGATAAGAATGACACTCTAATAACATAATCAAAGAACATAGCAATTTAATTTAAAGCCAACTTTGAACAAAGCTGCGATTCCAGTTAAAGTAAATGGACCAGAATAAGATACGATTTATCATACAGCAGATCCCGTAGGGTTAAGCCTTACATTATAAGATACTATAGTATACGTATACAGGATATAATCAAAACTAATAAAAACAATAAGTCACCGGTAAATAATAGAATCGAACCTGAACTACTAATGTCAGGAGGGATAATCTCTCGATACGACTATATTATAAGCTTATTCAACATTATGGATAAAGGGAAAGATGCACAAGACTAGAATGAAGCATTGAAAAGCCACATTTTCTAAAAAAACAGGAAAAAGTTGAGAATTACAGATGAATTACACTACCTACTGAACACCGGGTATAATTACTATCATTAAAAGTGCTCAGAAGATTATAAATATGTGCTGACGAGATAATAGAGAATTAAACAATAGATTCAGGAAAAACAAATTGACCACTGATTACATAATTTTTATAAAAAAAATTATGGAAAAACAGTATGAATGCGTCAAAGATTAGCACATAATATTTGTGGACTATAATCAAGCATAATAAAATAGTTAGATAGGAAAACACTGGAAAAATCTTAAAAGACTGAGATACCAACAAAACCGCAAATATAATAAGGATACTAATATATTACGAAGTAATGAAAAATAAAAATAATTCTAAATCTTATGATTGTTGAATAACTGTGTTGGTACAGTTATTAAATACAGAGTAAGCTAGTTTGTTCTTTTTCTAGGATCTAGATAAATGCTGAGTTGGATTTTTGCAACTATGTCGGTAAGTTGTACCTACACTAACTTAATGGTTCAATGGTTCGACTTATAAGGTTATATATAATTTCATATGTGAAAGAAAACCTACAAACACGCACACGCGATCATTTTATCCAGTAATTTGCTATCAGAGTTGAAAACGAACGTTTGACCATGCTCTTCACCTAACTATTGCCGGGTACACTCTACTCGAAATACGCTCAACACCATCATGAATGTCGAACATTAATGTAATAACAACAATAAAATATATTAATGCACATTATTATAAGGTCGTATCGAAAAGATAGGTTAAGGTTAATATAATAGTATAATATTCGTATTATACATTAACCACGTTCGATTGTATTTCATTCGAAACAAACATAGGTTTTAATGTGTTATAATATATTACAATAATATCACTGAGAACAGATAATACTAACAGTTTATCTATATTCTATATACACACTATACACTATGCAGCCAATGGTAATATATTATTATAAGAACGCGAGGCTATTGTTTTATTTGACACGTCGTCGTGTTTTTTACACCCAGTTTAATGGGTAATAAAACAAGTGATAAAATAACAAATTATAATTACTATTAGACACCTATAAAAATGTATATTATTTTTCTGTCTGCAGAGATATTGATACCTTTAAATAATAATATAAGGGTAAAATATTTTGTATAGAGCACAGCGACGAAATTTAAAGAACCGTTAACAGTAGGTACTGAGATAAGGTTAGATGCGATAACGTTTTATTCGATATATATGTTTGACCAGAGACCACTAAAGTTTAAGAGTAAATATCTATATGTAAGTTATATAACTAATGTAACATAACTTATTTATATTTATTTTAACTTAGAATAAAAATATTGATATCTAAATATTGATTTATAAATTTTGATATCATCATAATAATATGAATAATAATATGAATAATAATAATTTAAATCAAAAAATTAATTTTTTCATGTTGTAGAAAAATCAGGTCTACAGACTGCTGCAAGTTCTCCTAAATATTTGAATAACAAGAAAACTAATAAATAATATTAAAATACACTTCAATACTTTCAAAACAATATTTAGGTAATTGTTTTCAGAAATCAAATCTAGATGAAAAAAGTAATGAATTGGATCCTTGACGAATTTCATAAATTTACATTGTCAGTTTCAATTGACATTGAAAAGGTTCGAAAATGAGAAGGTGTCTGAATTTTAAAGACAAGCCACTTCATTATCTATCATTTGTACGATAGTACCTACTACAGTAGCATAGAAAATATAATAATCAATGCGCCTAAACACGTAGGTATTACACTATAATGAGCAATTTATGTAGCCATCAATCGTCGTCAAAACGTAAAGAAACTCGAAGCGATGGTAACCATTTATTGATGTCTTGTAGGTTACTGTAGGTATATCGATTATATAGATTGCATATCCTTGAAGGTACAACATTTATATGGCATACCTTAAACGATGCCTAACATCATACCTTTTGACCTTTTGATAAATGGTCGAAACTGTTAAAATTGACGATTTTAATTTTGAAGGCCTAACTTTCTAACTAGAAATGTGATCGAATCTTATTATCATATTATCCGATTGTATTAAATAATTCGGTTATCATTATATTCAAACATTTTAGCAATTGGATACAACTTTTTAATTGATAAATAATATTGTACAAGGAGAATTACAAAAGATGCTCACCCCTATTTTTATGGCGGACTTCTTCAAATTATGATTTTGAGAAACTTCCAAGTATACCTAAGTACCATAAGAATTTTCGATTATTTAGATTTTTCTATACTTAACATATAAAAAAAATGTTTGGTATCACTACATGTCATTCTTAAAATTGTATAAAATATATAATATAGTCCTTAAGTATACTTAGAAACTCAAAAAATCAGAATTTGAATAAATTCATTATTAAAGGATAAATGATATAGGTGGGCATGCGAATCACTCTGTATAAATGGTTATTTATATACATAACGTATTTTCCTAAATATTATGGCATTATGCAATTTAAACTAAAAGTTTTTTTTTTTAGAAGTTTCTGCTACAAACAATAAATTATAGTTTGACAATTAATAGGTAGTGTTTCAAAAGAAAATCACGTTTTGTAGGTAGTAGCCAGTAGGTATATTATTATGTAAGCATAGAGATAAGAAATTAAGAAAACATAAAATGCATGATAAATAATATAATGATTAATGGTTCTAATGAATATTATGGTAATTAGACACAAGTTTGTTTTCAAAAACGCTTAACATCGTTATGAACGTGGACTGGGGATAATTAAATAGTCTTCCCCAGAATGTTTATGATGCATTTAGGTGGCTGACGTCGTGGCGATCACATAATATGTTTTGATTGGTGTAAACTATTATTCGCAACACTAAAATTTAGTTTAGTTTGTTCAACTAGAATAGTAGAAGGAATGTGAATTTCGGTTGAGGGTAATTGATTAAATGTGGTTTTTCAGTTTTAATGAAAATTTAAGTGTTTTCTTAAAGCTGTTCAAGGGTAATAAGCAAATAGTTAAACTATTCAGATGGTCGAAATTGAGGATTTTTATTGAGAAAACCCATAATCTCTATATGAATGGGAAAATTCCTGATCATTCCACTGGTCAATGCGATTGAACGATAAACCATCATATACCTACTTATTATAAATTATAATATTATAACGACGTCGAATCATATTAAAAATATGACACAACAGTTTAGGTTAAAAGAAATAAAGTTTAAACGAATGAGCTACTTCGGCTTTATTTTTGTTATAGTAAATATCACGTGTAGGTAGAATATAATAAAACCTTATTCCGTGAAAATGAAATGTAACTTTAAAACAAAATATCATTATATAATTCGAAAACTTTGTGAAAAGCATATATTGTGTTAATTTATATTATTATTTTTTATTAAACAATATACAAAACATAAACTTAACAATTGTTTTTTACTCTTAAACTATTTTATTGACTTTATTTTTCATACACAATTATGTTTATTAAAAAACCACTTTTCTTACTCCACACTTACAATCGTATTTCTTTTTTTTTTTTTGGTTGAAACTAAATTCTAACAGTTGTTAAGAAAACTATACATATATTATTCTACTGTCAAACACTCAAACTATCTTATACAATACAATAATAATATTTTAAAGCAATACGTATATATAATATAAGGAATAATAAATATATATACGCCCGTCGCCCATATAGGCAATACCCATAGGTATAATATTATTGGAGGACAGAGTGGCTGAGTGGACTCGATTTTTATAATTAATATTAGTGGAAAGAAATTAAAAAGAAAAAGAAAAATTTTAAAAGCAAAAATATGTTCTCAGTAGACCATAATCAAAAAAAGTTTGATCACCCTTGCAGTCTATATAATGACGAATTTTCAACTCGTGGCCTCGTTAATAACTCCTCTGGATAGAAATATTCATATAATATAATATGTAAACCTACAGATAATTGCCGATACGTCCTAAAACAGAAAAAGTGTATCAATTATTTTATAATATACATAACGTGTACAGTGTACAGTGTACACTGTACATGGTATACCAATACCATATTATCGGTGAATAGTGTATACCTCTGGGGAGTTTTAATTTTGTAACCCTTATAGCAGAACCAAGACGTTTTTTATGATAGGTAATTGTTTGTTCAGATTTCATTTCAAACAAACTACAAAGAGACAATTCCTGTAAGATATATTTACATTGTTTTCTAAAATATTTCACAAAAAAAAAAATTGTTTGTGGAAGACTCTTCTCGTATTACAAAAACAAAATATAAAGTAAAAAGATGCGTATAATTGGTATAATATTATGTAAGAATAAAACAGCGACGACCATTATAATTTATAATACAATTATTTGTACGTTAAACAAAAATCAACAACGACAATTCATTTACTTTACATGGACAACCATTTTCATAAATATAAAAATATTTTTATTCGAGAAAAACGTCTTTTATATATTGTGCTAGACTACATATACTTGCTTAAAAGAGACACGAATAACCAAGATTAAAAATAATATCATTTCTAGATTTCATTATTTTAAAATACCAGGTCATAACTCTGAACTCACAAGTTACTTTCAAAGGATCACAAGTGTACTAAAGAACAATGTAATCAAATGGTATATTATAATACTTGATAATATTTAACTTAGAATAAATATTTAAATATCATATTGTTTATTTTTAACCAAATAGATGTTACCTAGGTATATTGCATCAATATTGACCTGAAATATTTACAACATGTGTTATTTGCACCAACACTTTTGAAATGCGTTTGTGATTTGCACAAAAATAAAGATATGCAATTGCACCATTTCAGGTAATAAGAAAAAGGAATATTGTAATTAGCTCCAAAATTCAAATCGACTATTCTTTCGATATTAGAGCAAAATATATTGAGATATTATGAGAAGCTAATTACACAGAATTAAAATCCTCAAACATATTATATTATAATATTATAATAATTGTATTATTTTATACAAAAATATAATTTTAAAACACTTAATGGTTTTAAATCATTTATATACAGTTTAGATTTTGACAAAGAGTGTATATACCTAATCCTAACATAGTACCTATTATTTCAGTTTGGTTTTTTATATAAAATTGGTAGAAAAATAAAGATTATGTTTAGAACTTACCTCTCCCAACACAAGTTGACCTTACAGAGATTGTTGTAGCTATATAATAGCTGTAATGAATTTATAAGTTTGTATTTTTTTTTATGTTACAAATAAAGTCTTAATATTATAAACAATAATTTTCAGTAAAATAGTCACCGTAATGAACATAAAATAATTGAATACATAGATAGGTACCTACTCATTTTGGTGCTAGTCACAAACGCTATTAATTTTATAATATCTATGAAGGTGCAAATTATTACAAACAAACACGTATTACACGTATTAAGTATTCCTAATATTTTAGAATTTATAAATAGTTTTACTCCTTAAAAATTCTCGACTTATTTTAAAGATTAAATACTTTTATGCTTCCGTTGGAATGAATCATTTTCAGTAATAAAACAATTTATCATTATAAACATTTGAAAAAAATATCATGAATAAAATATTATTCATTGTTGCTGGGACGTAACATTTCTACAGCACAACCTTGAACCTTCCATTTTTTTACAACAGAAATTTCTTTTTCTGATGCACTAATTTATTGCTAAATGTTCTTTAATGCAGTATCCACGGCCAAAACACCACGCTGATGATGTGTAATTAAATGTTATTTATTTATTTCCTTCTACTTTCATTATTCTACATACGAATTTAAAAAATATAAATAACATAAAATTAGGTAGTTGAAAATAATTAAAATTACAATTAACAATGCATAGTATATTAGTATAACACTAATACTGTTATTTATATAACAAGGCGTTGCCAGGGCCAAAGATTTTTTTTTATACATATAAAAAAAAAGTGATAGGTCATATATCTACTAATTATAATAATAATGTAATATGTAACCAAAAGCAACCATATTTTAGTAAACAAAATATTCTTTTTTCGTGGGATGAAAATATACATGTGTAACTTACCCTTTAGTTACCTAGAGGTTAGAGGCTAGAAGGGTTGTAAAAATAATCTATAAACACCCTCCGTGTAAGGAATCTGTGTTTATTGATATTATAACTTTTATTGAAAACGATCCAGACATTTTTGAGTCTGTTAGTTACAAACTGACAGACAAACATCCATTTTTATGTATATAAAATATAATCTATAGATAGTCTACAATAATAACCAGGTAAGAGGTGGGGAAAAGTCTTTGCAGTAGTCTGTGAATACAATTTATATAATTTATATGGTGGTGAAATATTTTTAAAATAATAATAAATATATGAAATATAGCTGAACATTGTTAAGTAGGTACTAAGCATACCTATTTATTATTTCCATATTGTATGCCACACACTCACACCTGTTATCCATACCTATGTTTACCTCTGTTTCATGAACTGGACAACGTTTGAATCCTTTTTACAGATAAATAAGTAATAACATACAATAATAGTAATAATACTATTACATTTCCTAATTTAGGTATTTGTTCGATCAATGTATTGTACACTTCAATACTGAATGTTTTTGTGAGAATCGTTTGTATGAAATAGGTATTAATGCAAATATAATAATATACTTCCTTAGCAAAGTGATATCGAGATATTGACGAAATAATATTTTAGGTTTTTTGTGTCTATGTCTCTAGACTCAAGAAAATAATATAAAATATTTACGTGAGCATGTTTGTTTTAAGAAAGTAAGAAAAATATTAAGTAAGTACTATTTTTTTATGGCTGATTTATTACCTATGCTATCAAGTTGGTTTTTAGTCTTAATTTGTATTTATGTTGTAAACATGTATACATTACACAAAAGCTGATCTAAATAATAAAGTTAACGTTAGTCATGACTCACGATATAGTAAGTAACTTATAATAATATTATTTAGTCAATACAATATTAGTACAATTACTGAACTAACGATTTTTCAAAATCTATTAAAATATAAAAATATATTACTAAACATTTTATTTTAAAATTAAGTAGGTACCTACTTACTATTCAAACAAAATTGATAAATGATAATGTTTTCTTAATTTATCCTTATTTATTATCTTTATCTGGTGGAAAATTGGATCTAGTTTGTACATTATTGAAAGTGTCACCGTTGGGATTGGGTCCCTTTTAAATATAGGAACTCGTGTTTTTTTTTTACTTTTAGCATAATATATGCTTATTGTGTCAAGTTGACACTGTCAACTGATACAGTGATTGTACTTAATTAAAAAAAAAATAATAATGTTTGTACTTTGGTGAGTCAAAACTCAAAAGTAGAAGAGTATTGACAGTACATTTTAAAATAATCAGGAAACACACTATAAAAATGAACATTTCTTAATAATATGTTAACATTATTATTAAAATAATGGTTTGCTAACCATGGTTACCTTTTTGGTAGACCATATCCTCTAAGAATCATTTTTATGATATTTTACCATAATCATTTTAAATTTATTTCATAGATATTTAATATGTACCTACATAAAAATATTTAGAACAATATTCTTGGCCTAAAAATGTTGGGTAATTCCTTTCTAAATTAATGAGATGGTTTTAATTTTTAATTTTGATAATGGGGGAAAATGGCCAGTGGAAAAATAGGTCTGGATTTGTTTTTATTTATTTATTTTTTTAAAGTTGTAGAGCTTACTTTAAAAATGATATAAGTAGTTTTAAGTTTATTTTTAGTATTTTTAAAATACCACGGATTTAATAGTTATAGTATCTACGTATACTATTACGTCACGTATATCGATTCACTGATTACCTATGTATTTAGGTACGCCGTCTGCCGTCAGAGTTAAAGAAAACCAGTAGTCCAATATTTTCATCTGTTCATTTATCTTTGGCACGTTTCCGTTACTGACTACTAACAATCTATTTGGAGTTGTATATTTTGTTGAAGCACAGACTCCAGTCGAGTAACATCCAGACACTACGGTAGCAGATGAATCATTAGCCGACCCACCTAACCAGGATAAAAAGTTATTGCTCTTCTGGTGCTTTAGGTGGTATACCCGTTTATTCTTCCTTTTCCGATCAATTGAAGGAATTTGAGTGAAATAGCAAAACGCCACCTCCCTTTTGATCTACTATTGGTACTGGGATGTCCACCTTTACTAATCGTTTTGTGAAAGTCCGACGTCTAGATAGTGAAACCATGTTTGAAGTCCTGGAGGTTCTGGCCTTCCAGCATCCATCGAGTGGCACTATACAAACATTTATGTGAATATTGTATAATGAATTATAGGAAAAACGTTGGAAAGCAGTTGAACAGTTCAATGCTTTATGAAGAATGATTAATACCAAAGGGATTTTTGATTTTTATGCATTGTTTATTTCCGGTTTCTATATTGGTGTACTATAACAAAATACTCGTTGATTTAATTTCAGCCGTCGAATATTATACAGATGTATGCTTAAATATTGTTACAATAATGTATATTAATATAAAGAAATCGAAAATCACTGCACATATGAATCGGGAGTGGTACAAAAAAATTTGTAGAGACGCAAAACATTATACTTATTATGACATAAAGCGAACATATTGTATAATATTATAGTATAAATTATAATGCCTGTTCAACATAGAACATATTTTAATTTCAGGGGAATTAATTTTGCATTTTTAGTTTTATTATTACAGTATTTAGTATCAAATGTTTTAAAATTAAGGATATTATCCGTATTCTTTTGGTGGTTTTTTTATCTTCATTTACTTAAGTGATGATCAAAATTGTTCTTGGTCTTGCAATACTCTTGCTGCAAGACCAAGATCAAAACCAAGATGGTACTGATCTAGCAAAACCAAGACCAAGATCAAAACCAAGATGGTACTGGTCTAGCAAGACCAAAACCAAGACTAGGCTTGAAAGGACAAGACCAAACCAATATCGAAGCTGCAAGACCAAGACCATCACTGCAAGACTCCTGCAGTCATGCAAATTTTTTTTTTCTCCGAAAATACATTAGTGTACCTAGATTTCATTAACTAATAATTTATAATGAAAATAATAAGAAATTATTTGTATTGTTATTAAATTTGATCAGTATTCGAGGAAATGGCGAATTATTGAAAAAAGATAAGAATTAATTGGAATTATGTTATAGAATAACATAGTTGTTTCATACTAATTATAAATTACTGAAAAATTATTTTATTTTCCCAAAATCTATATGATGGTCTATTGCCAATTTATTATATTAAAAGAAACTTAAACATTTGTGCTACAACTACGGTACTAGACACTGATGAATAAAATAAAAATAAAAGTTGAATTATAAATAATAAATATTAGCATTATAACGAATACAATTATTATTAAGCAATTTAATATTTGGAACAAACCAAATATTTTTTTTGATATTATTATTTATTAAAGTGAACATTAAAAAAACAACAATTAAATTTTTATAAACATTAAATTCGTCAATAATTAGTTATTAGTAATAACCTATTGATATTTATTATACATGTAATAAGAACCTACAAAGTTAATTATGCTGGTAAATTGATTCATCAAATACAAATACAAGTAAAATAATATAAACATAATTTAAAATGCAAAGTTTTAAACGAGTATAATAAAAATTAAATTGTTTGACTTGTTTTATGTTAATATTTGAATTATCAATATAGTATATAATATATTGGACTGAAGTTTCATCTTAGAGATCATGGCAAAAAACCTACTCACAACTATAACAGGTATTTGGTTTTTTTTTTATATATATTGTGAATTTAGCAAGAGTCTTGCAAGAGTTTTGTGCAAGACCAAGACCAAGACCAAGCTCAATATTAAGGTGTATACACAAGACCAAGACCAAGATTTTGAAAGTCTTGGTCTTGCTTTGATCATTACTAATACATAATATTATAAGGAGACAAGATAACGCGTAACGTCAAAAACGACCGATTTCGTTAATTTATCAATATCACAGATCACTCAGACAGTCAGACCTAAAGTGTAAGTATTAAAGTAGGTACATAATATGTAAGTATACAATGTTATAGGATCTCTCGCACCTGGTCTTGAAAATCTATGTAAGACGCAAATTTCGTACTTGTTGTAATATATTGCAATACGTACAGCCGTACAGGTCCAATACATAATATTATACATAGTACAGTATATATAGTGTCTTTGTATATTATATAATATATGCGGTTTGCTAGTTCGGTCACGAAGAAATAAATACAATTATTGATACCAGGTATACTGTGTAGGTATGCGATTACGCTCCTACAACGACTGTCGAGTATACCAAAAACACGGAAAAAATTACATCTCGTTCGGTCCAACTACGTGTATCGTCGAAGCACGTATAATAATATTGTAGTAAAGTAATTTTACTATTATTGTGTCTTTAGTCGTTATCATACATTATTATGTGTGTGCGTACAACATATTATTATTATACATTTCTTCAGCGGTGCAACTTATTCGATTGGTTTGGCTGTATGCATACGGGCCACGGGGTCATACCTGCATTATAATGCTATACCTAAGTGTGTTACCCGTGACACGGTATATAATTTTGATGATGTGATCAGAACATAATAAATATTATTATAGAAATATTAAGCGACCCGGTCGGCTATCTGTTAAATATGGTTTATATACTATGCAGACTTGGAGGATACTAATTACGTTACAAGACGAGTAGATATTTTATGAAATTGAGTATAGTTTACCTGACACGATGTTATTGGAAAGAGAGCAAATATTTTAACTTCCGAGTGTGTATAATATTATATTATAAAATATTGTTTTATACATAGATACCTACGAATATACGATTATAATTTATAGTATAATATTATATCATTTTTAGCTGCATCTAGAATTTGATTAGATAATTAGACACCGATTTTGTGCAATGTGCATCAATTTAGGGCACAGAATTTGTTCTAGTTGTTGAGTAACCGTGTTTTTTTTGGGCTATTAGATTTTATTCCTATAATGGCTAATAGTACGATTGCAATTATTTTACACACTACGAAAGAATGTTAAAAGTGTATACTTTATAGCGCATATTTTTCATAGGTATTTAGTTTGTAGTTTTAAGAACATATTTTTTAATTTTACCAAAACAAATTTTTAAATCTGTTAAATTTTGAATGAATATAAACAACTTATACTTTCAAAATTACAGAGATTTAAAAATGTTAAGTGTATTTTTAAATTTTTTCTTAAGCCATGATAGGGTAAAGCATGGTGTTATTGGCAGGGGTGTAGTTTGGCACCAAGTATTTTTGTTTTTCGTATATAAAATGTTTGATTATGAATTTTAGAGATATTTTTTTTCGATTATATGGTCATATTGATACTATTTTATTATCAATCTTGATGTTATCATATTATTTATTTGATAATTTGCTATTCGATTTTGTAATGGAGCAGTTTAGGTGCCAATAACTACCAAAAACGAATTCTTAAGGTGCCAATAACTGCATACTTTACCCTATAAGGGCGAAGCTATTAGTCCTATTATATTATATTGCGTTAAACATACTACAATATCTGCATTATATTTCAAATTAGAGCTACTGACTTTCCAATTAATTTACATAGGTACTGCACTACTGTATAATGTATATAGACAAAAGAGAATGGAATAAAGAGATTTGTATGCATATAGTATAATATCATACAAATAAGAAAAAAAAATTGAATTTAAATATTTAGAAACAAGCGGCAAATTGGGTGGTAAGGAACATAACTTAATAGAATATTCTACATTACGTTAATGTCAGTACATTATTATTACTCGCATACCGCGTAGGTATCAAAATTGTATGTACCTACCTACCACTAGTACTTTATTTTTAATAACTGAGGCCCTGGGGGTATATTATACAAGTATAGGTACCTATTAGAATAAACTGATACAATTTGAAAATTACATTTTATTATAAATTACTAATATTAGAATAGGTTATTATATTTTAATCCCACATAGCATAATATATTGTAATACCTAATGTCATGTAACTGTTTTGATTCAAAATATTTTTAAATCCTTATTTAATAATAGGAATATGTGACTCCTTTGATAAAAAATTATCGAAGACGGATTTAAAAATATAATATATGTTTTCATCCATACATTTGACTTTACAATAACCTATAGGTAGGTATAGGTATAGGTATACATTATATATAATAGGGATACATTATGCAGTCTATATTCAAATTTTCAAATTCTATCTTCAGAGGGGTAGTAGTTCATTATGAGAAAGGCAGCAGATCTCTGATCTGCTACAGTTGCTACTTGCTACCTATGTATTATATCCTAATATAATAGCTGGTTTCAAATAATTGTGAAAACGCAACGAAAAATATAAACCAAATGCACAGTGTGCATTGCGTGTACCAAATCGTATTACCTATACAGAGAGACATTTATAATCGTTATCGCTCTGACATTATACCTACCTAAATTATAATAGATCTCAAATAAATATTATTAACGTACGAATTCATACCTTGAATAGTATCCTCGTCTCGACAAAGCAACCATGATACATTTGCTGATTGTGGGGAGGTTTGGCTGCCCTTTAAAATTAATTTACGGTTTTTAATTTGTACCTATTATATTATTAATAAATATTATGAGATTTACAATTTATCACATGACATGAATACGCAAATTCTTTATTGCACCACCACTGCCTGTAATTCAATCACTCAGTGCGTGGATATGACGTGATGACTGAAAGATAGTATAAAATATGTATATAAAAGTTTTATAATATATTATAATTCAATAAGGGATGAAAGGATTCGTCAAGACCAATGGAGATTCCGTTGATTAGTAAAAGTAGCCAGATAGCCTTCGAAATCTATACGTCATTTCGATTGGTTACTGTTCGAGTACGGAGTACCTATAGGTACATATTATCTATTCCCTAGGTATTTATTGTGTTACAAGAATATTGCAAGTCCCAATAATAACAATGCCACGTCCTGCAAGTCGCAGGATATTATTTATTAATGTTAATCTACACACCAAGTAGACAGTGTTGTATAAAGTAATTGAGTAAAAGTATTCAAATACCTTGTAAGTACTCAAATACAATACTTATTTTAAATACTTTAATAATTCATTTTATTTTATACATTTTATATTTTAATTTTGACCATGTAAAATAAAAATAAAATTGAGAATAATATATTATATAATAATATTTTTTTTTCTGTGAATTATTATTCTAAACCGAAAATCAAATACATCGACAAAGAAAACAGTTGAGTACCTATTTTAAATTTCCACCAAATGATGGGGTGTCAAATATAATTATTATGTTATGTAAAAATATAAAATTAACTTAAAACATGAAAATCGGTTCAGTTCATTTATAAAGTAAAATAAGACGGGCAAGCGGGTACAGTATAGATTACACAATACACGTGAGTTACTGTATTGAAATAATGGATGGTGTTCAATTTGAATTTTATACAAACAACGATTCTGAGCAACAATACACTTGATTATGTATTTTTAATAGTTTCAACTGCCATTGAAACAATATATTAGTAGCCCTGTATTAAATTTTCAAGCTTTTTGACCCAACAAATAAAATTATATCGACATTTAAAAAATAAAAAAAAAAAATTTGAAACTTAAAATATCCGTTAAGGCGTAAATAGCTCAAATCAAGTCAAAATATTTTTGAATATTTGAAAGAGCCGCGTGACGTCATAGAGCCGACGAGTGAGCACTGAGCACTGAGCAGCCACCCATGCTCTACATGTAAAAACTAAAAGTTGTTTGATAATTGATTAACACAATGATTTGAATAACTTATGTTAATATTTCAGAATTTTTTTTCATAATTCTAAGTATCTTTATCTGCTTAAGACGATGGTTTGATTTATAATTTAATTTATCTTGTTATTGTATACATTTTATAAATTATAATAATTAAGTAAAATGATTGAGTTAGCGACTCGTGTAGTATTTCTGTATAAGCCACATTTTACGAAATTTACTATAATAATAGTTTTATCTACTATAAAAAAAAACTAGAAAGTAAATCAAAATTATAATCACACCAATTTCAATTGAAATCGTAAAAAACTTTAAAATACCTATAGAAAAAGATTCCTCAAAAATTGTTCTTACAGCAATACAATAATATCGAACATTAAATGTATACTCATAGGTAACTTTTTTATGAACCTTATTTAATACGTTGACAGTGGCAAAATATTGAATAAAGACATTTTTAAAGAGTTAAAAAATCATCCAACTTTTGATTTTAATATTTATAAGGGTTGAACATTTTCTACAAAATTACTCATGAGTTTTTCTTAGAAGTTTAAAATATACGAATATAAATGGAAATTTGAAGGTAGTTTCTGGATTATTAAATTGTATTAAAAGGACCAAGCATAGCAGCCCATGATAATAGGTAGGTACCTAGGAAAGTGTAGGTATAAAGATATGGTGGTATGAGGATTCGAAATTTATAATAAATTACTATAAATTATACTAAAGTATACTATATATAAATTTAAAAAACCAGAATTTGAATAACTAGATTATTAAAGGATAAAAAGTGGGTGAGAATCCTTGGTAAATCACACTGCAGTATACATTAGGTAGGTTCATTATAGGCCAGTCCCGGTGCAGTGCAGTTGAAATAGGTAATATAATTAATATATTATAATATAATACGCTGGCATTTTATAGTTTATGTCTGGTTTGAGTCGTTTTAATCGAACGTAATAATTTATGTATAATATAGACTCGCCGCTGCTGACAATAAACGGGGTGGTAATTAATTATAATATTAATCTCGTTCTGACCATTCAAAGGGTCCATTACGTCAATTATTATAATATTTGTTCACCAAAGGACCTAACTTATCTCTTCGGAGTCATAAACACATACCTAACCGCATTAAATATTGGTTGGCTTTCGTTCACATGGTAATACATACATATTATATTTATATACTAATAATAGCACAATAGCAAAGGCGTAACTATAGAGCTTTAAGTTTTAGAGAATTTGCTATGAGAAATAAGCCATTCGGAAAATGAACACCCACCATTATATACATTTATACCATTTATCTTTTCCCGGACAGGGAATTCGGGATTAACGTCAATACAAAAATGTTCTATTATTTTCGTGATTTTCATTTTTCACATATACTTACTATGCTAATTAGCATAGATTGTATATTTATTATAAAAATTTAAACATTTTCGTGATTTGATAAAAAATTTAAAAAAAGTAAAAACTGTTTAAATAAAACACGCAAGTGTATTTAGCAAATTTGAAAGGGCTTCAACCTTATTTAAATGACTTTTTGAAGAGGAGACTGAAGTAGTGAAGTCCCCTTCTAAATACACATGTCAACACAATAATGTGACATCAAATCGTTCATTCCTGGACAAAACTGATAATTCAATGTTTTTAGTTTAAAAATAAATTATTATTATTTATCGACCGCCGACCGGTGTGTTGGTCATAATGAGCTGACCCACCACGATTTTAGTTATCGAGTGTTTGTTCGATCGTTGATCGGATTTGATTATTTAAATATCATATTTATATTCATTCATTCGATAATCGGAGGGTTTGAAACGAAAATACCTAAATCTAATATTATTAGGGCTAACTGGCTGAGTACATATTATAGGCATATTGCCTTAAAAAAACACAATGCATGCAATCAGTTTTTCATTCATAACTAGTATAAAATATTAAATAGGTATGCGCTGAATATTTTTTTTTTTTAGATATTTGCATTAAATAAATCTAATCTGATAAATTAGAACACTGTAAATAAGATATAGGTATCTACCTACAACTCCTCTCGAAGTCTCAAATAGCCAATAGGTCAACCGCAGCCATGTGCGTGGAAGCATTCAACATTTCAATTAATCGAATATTATAAGAACTGATCAACATAAAATAATAAGAGTATACCTATGCAAAAATACACAAAATCAAAGAAATAATAACTATCTCTCAAAAATTAGGAAAATAGCCTAAAATGTAGTATAGGTATTGTATTAAAAATAAAACAGTATTCAAAAATATGCAACATAAAATAAAAGATTTGGCTTTGTCATAACATGAAACCATGTACAACTATGTACCTACCTACCTATATTGTTTCTAGCTGTCCTTTTTTGTTACGAGAGCAAAAGAAATTTACAAATACTAAAAGTTGTCTGTCCTAATTATTAGGTAGGTACTAGGGTTTAGGTAGCTATATGACTAATGGCTATATTAGACG
The DNA here is from genome assembly GCA_949089665.1 of Macrosiphum euphorbiae. NCBI lineage: Eukaryota > Metazoa > Arthropoda > Insecta > Hemiptera > Aphididae > Macrosiphum > Macrosiphum euphorbiae. Next base: position 98,187,361 of record CARXXK010000001.1, on the reverse strand, counting down.
AATAACTAGCAAATGCATGGCACTGCAGTTATAAACCATAAGCATCTCTACTTACCTACCTTATCAAACGCTTAGTGCTTACCTATACGTATACCTACTAACTGGATACGTTATTATAGGTACCATGTGTACACATTATTCATGTCAGGTATAAGTGAATACTATAAAAAGGACTCACCATGTGAAGTTGAAGTAGGTAACTACAGTAGTTTCGGTATGTCAAGAACAACTAGCACACTAAAGATCTCTGGATGACTATATTACTATAAGTCTTCCGAAAGTTATCGAAACATTGTTTTTTATTTAACTTTAATTATAACATGATAATGTGTTACTATTTAAGGGGATTGGTGGCGGTGATTTAATAAGGGGTCGCGTATAGGCAATTCGATGAATTATTCTCATTACGCAGTGTGGTTGTGTGCTTAGATACGTTCGGAATCCGTCGTGTGCCACTCTCGGATGTCAATAAATCTAGAAAAACGAAATAATATATTCTTCTATGCATCACCTATAAAAACTACCAAAAGCGGTAGTAAATTAAACATACTTCCTGAAGTTTGATTGTAATTTCGAAAAAATGGTTGAATTCGTAAGCTCCTAGACTATGCTTTGTAGGAACCACTTTTTTGATATATAACCCAAAAAAGCCCGAAATAAATAAAAATGTAATGCAATTATTTCATGAGATTTTTTAAAAAAATATCAAAATTTTATGGTCCTTTAGAATTGAAAATTGAAAATCGACTTCCTAGAAAGTCTAATTATTGGTCTAAAACGTACGAAAAATACGTGTGATGCGCGATCCCCTTAAATTATAATTAAAAATGTCAAAAGGGCCTAAGACCCTCACCGAATTATGTCTATTATATAACAGGTCCAGTAACCCCGGTACAGTACAGCGAAATGAGTAAATTTCGTCCCTCAAAAAAGTAAGTACCTACGTAAATTGGAGCATGGATATTTTTGAAACGTATGCGCCACGAAATATATTTCCAGAACCAAAAAATTACTTGCTTGGATTTTGTGAGGGAATTATCATACAGTTTTTTTACCAATTAATTAATTACTAACTTTTACATTTTATAATACATTTTTTAATCATAAACAACAAACAAACTCCCGTATAGCTAGGTAGGTATATACATTTTATTCTAGTCAGCTACATTGATGTTATTATGTTATTATCAATGTTCAATTGACAAATATGCAATAGGTAATTATTCTTTTTATGTATTAATCAACCATGTAACCCAAATAGAAAGTTTATCTGATACTTTAACGTTAAAAAGTGTTTCGGTATGTAATATTTACAATTTGTATTGTAATTTGTTACTTAAAAGTTCAAAAGGATGTAAATGTAATAATTTAGACTGTGGTTAGTGGTAACATAAAAAATATTTTATTTTTAATAATTAATTCTATTGCATTTTAAGTAAGTATAATAAATAGTTATGTAAAACTGAATAGTTACGAAAGAAATATAGGAAGTAGGTACTATACACCTACAATAATACCTATAATAAGGAATTTTTTAATTAGGTAAATGATTTAAATGTCCATGTAAAAAAATAATCAATAGGTACCATATAATTTAAAATGAGAATACCTAATTAATCCAAGCAATATGTTTAGAATGAATATCAATGCCTCATTTTACTAGAATAGTTATTATCGATGAAACATTATAAGTAAAAATATTACTACAATATCACTATGGAAAAATAAGTTTCACATCAATATATTATAATATTAAATATAAACTATATATATTTAATAAATATGTTATGTTCATATTACTATTATTCATAACCATTTTGTAATAAATAAATAATATCAGTTGCAGTGGTCCTATTAATGTATTTAACACAATACGAATAATGGATATTAAAAAAAAAAAAACATATTATAGTGGACAATATTGTTGTAATATAAAACCCTAAGCTATTCTACCCTCAAATAAATATATATAATATAATATATGATGTTAGGTGAATATATAAGATATATTTTACTGAAATATTAATATTATTTTCGTTTGTACATTGAAAAAATATAGTATGACAATAGGATTATAACACATTACAAAAGAATATTTACAAAAAAAAAAAAAATTAATAATTATTTAAGAAATATAAATGCAACATAATTATAACGTATACATAAGTTCATATCGTACATATTGATTTTTAACATCATTTTCTATGTGTGGATATCCAGCCACTAAAGCATCTTGGGCACTAATGTAAAGTGAATTGTAAATTTTCCAGTAGACATCACGTACTTTCCGAGCGGGATGAAAAAGTCCCTGAAAGAATAGAATAATTAGTGACCAGCAACTAACAGTTGCTTTATTAGGGTAAATGTCAGATTGATTTAGGGCAGTTGAGTGAGCTGCAGTGACGAGATCCCACAATTTTTTTAATTATTTAATGGTAAATACTAAATAGTAAATACAGAAGATATAAGGGTATTTAATTTAAATTTACACACATTAAAAATATATATAATTAATAGGAATAAGGATAGGTTATAGAACTTTATTTATCTATTTAAAACTAAATTTTCATAAATAGTTATGGGTATTTTTGTAATTGTACTATAAGTTCAAATAAATTAAAGATATCCTAGAATCTAGATAGATAAGTTGTATGTGTTGTCTACAAATACTGTGCATTGTTGGCTGTAACAATATTATCAAATACATTTTGAAATATACACTTGTTCACTTGTTGGTCGGAAATTATACATCAAATATCTTAGTAACACAACAAATTTGGTAATAATCAATTGAGTAGATATCCAACTGATTTCTGGGTATTATGGTGAAACATATACCATCCATGTATGGTCTACCTGGTCATATTTTTATTCTAGGTAGAAAAGAAGCCTTTTTTTGAGATTTTAAATTTTAAATTTCGAAAGTTTCATGGGCTGTACGCTGTACAATTAAGATACATAACTATCATAATTTTTATTATAATAACTGCATGTTTAAATATTGATTGCTGGCTCCTTAAAAGTATTACAAACTATAGGTTAAAGAACTTAAAGAATATGATGAGAAACTATAATGTGTTTCATTGTAGCAACTTACTTGAAGCGTATACTGTAAAATTTTGATGGGCCCCAGGGCAACTCTCAAACCTTCAACAGCCTCCATAAAAGCTTGAACCAAGTGAGGGGATGTTTCAAAAATGTTAGGCCAGACATAGTTCAACAAATGAATTAAGGCATCCTCACAACCGAAACCAAAAACTCCAAGAGCCATATGTTTAATAGCTGCACATGCTGTTTGTCGGTGCACTAAATCTCTAAAAAATATAATATCCAAATTAATTAAAAAGATGCATAATAAATAAGTAAAAATTATTCATATTATTTAATATCTATGTCATTTATGAAATTGAACGAACATAAACAACTATGGTTGGTTATTGTATGTTATTATGATTTTTGTTTGTATAATTATTACTTATTAATTATTAATTTGAGTAAAATAATTCATTCAATATTTTCATAGCAAAACAGAACTTTTGTGTTTTAAATACTAGTCTTCAGAAAAAGTATAATATGTCAAGCATGTATTGGTAACACTTAGGTACTAAAATTGAAATAAAAATAAATATTTTTATGTTTATTTTACTGTCCATCCATACATATTATAACTAAGTATGATGCTGATTAAAAATAAAAATATCCCTAATCTGAATATTTAACTTGTATTACCTGTCCATAAGTGCATCTTCTAAAAGAGGAGTGACAGCATAAATATAATCTTTGCCCATTTCCCCAATATATTGAAACAAAAATGATAGTGATTTAAGAACACCGTTTTGAACATTCAATTCAGGTACACGGTATTCATTCATTAATGCAGGCAATACAGTAAATGGAGAACATGTTTCAGCCACTATAGCAATGGCAACTGTTGTACAAACACGATTTTGTCGTTCTTGTACTTTTAAATTATTCAAAAGTGTAGCTAATACATCATGAGGTCTGTAGGCAAATAATAGTAGTTGGTTGTTTAATACAATAATTAATTTTATATTCTCATTCATAAAAATCAAGTAAATGATTTAATATTCAATTTTAAATGCTTACCCAATGGCTTTAGCAATATAACCAAAAGTATTTACTGTTGCTCTTCGGATTGCTTTTTTATGTGCTTTTAATAGTTCAAGTAGTTCAAAACATATTCGCATCCATTCTCTGGCAGGTACATACTCTGGTCCTCGATCAGCAATACGACCAACAAGATCAATACAATTCTCTTGGACTTTCTCGTGTCTGTTTTTCAAAATTGGTGTTAGCCGGGGTAACAAGTCTTTGATAGGCGGAGTCATTCTTGTCATGCCGATCACGTTTACAATACCTTTTAATGCTCCTAAAATGCTTCCCAACACTTCTGGATATTCTTCACCCAAGTATTCATACAAAACTAAACCCAAATGCCCCATCAACTTCTCCTAAAACATACAATAATAATTATATACAGTATAGATTAAAAAGTCAAAGAAATTAGGTATTTACTTCTTGACAAATTTTCATGATACACGCTATCCGAGCAATCAAATCTGCAGCTTGTTGTCTGATTTTAGCTGATTTGTTGTTTAATCTCCATAAAATTGTACCACATATTTGTGGTAAATAGGGTTTAACACGTCGACCCAGTTGGTTAACAATCATACCAAAGCCATTCAACATGACAACATCCTTAATAAAGCAAAAATTAGATTAATAAAATATATTCAATTATGAATTAAGTAACTCGAGAAATGTTTGCACATACTTCATTTGTTTGTTCTTGGAAAGCATAAAGAATACCATCAATAAGCTGTTCTTCAAGCCTTGAGTCAATGTCGGCTGCACCCAAATTACCAATTGTTTTTTCGATAGTTTCCATAACCATTTTACGATATTGTTCATTTTCGTCTTTTAAATCATCAACAATGCGATTAATAATTTCTGATGCGCCAACTTTATTTGCTATTTCCATAGTAGTATCAACTAACTAAATTAAAATAATAATAATTTACTCATAAAACATAATTTAACATTATGGTATATTATAGATAATAATATACTTGTCTATAATTTCGTCTATCAAGAGCCATTCTGTGATTCCAGAAATGTCTAAAGAAATGAGGTAAAATGTCTTCACGAATATATTGCGGTTCCACACCATCTGTTCCACAACATTGTTTGACAACCTAAAAAAAAAATTACTAGTTAAAAATAAGTAAAAATAAGATCACTTAACAAATACCTTCAATACAATCTTTTTCATTTCTTCATCGGGCGATTGAAACTCTCGAATCAAGATCAACATCACTTCTCTGGTATAGTAATTAGCATACTCAGCGTCCATCAAAGGTATTAAATATCCAATAGCTTTTAAAAATGCTGCTAAACCCTAGGATAAAAACAATAACAGTTAACTACCTTTTTAAAATATTACAATTTAATTATGTATAAATCTTACTTTTCCTCTATGAGTTCTTATACCCTTCCATAAAGGTTTAAGAACAGAATCAAAACTTTCAATACCATAAGGAGTTGCTGCTTCAGCTAACGCAGCTATAGCTAAAGCTGTAATAGTTCGAACTTTTTGTTGCTCGTCTACCAAACCGTGTTCAATAATTTCCACCAACGAACGCAAATGAGGTAGAATAGCACATCCCATTAAGATTGCAATTTGTTGAACAATTTTTATACCTACATTTAGATTAGATGAACCAAAGTATTAGATAAAAATGTCACCAATACAGTAATATGTAAATTATTACCTGTATGGCGAGCTTGCCATGATTTCTTGCTTTTACACACAGCTTTTAAAAATGGTAAAAGTGATGGAATACCCAATGCTGAAGCAACTACAGCAAATGCACGAGCTGTAGTATTACGTACGTATTCATCAATATTGTCAATATCAGGTCTCATAGTAGATATCATAGTAGCCAAACCAGCTGCTTTGGCTAAATTTGAAATAATTTCACGACCTTCTACACGAGCATAGTAATCTTCATCAATTAAAAGTGGTTCAATAACAACCAATATCTGGAGAAAAATTTAATATTAATAATTTTTTCAGTATTTTATTTCTTCTGGATGACATATTTAATAATTTAACCGAGTAGAGTTGTACAAGAACTGAGTATGCAAGATCTTAGCATAATCAACAATTTCGGTTTTTTTTTTTTTATTATTTAAGTTTAATAGTAAGGATAGTAAGTTATACTAGACAGTTGCTACACTGGAAATACTGTGTGAAAAATATGTTTGAATAGTGGTACCTGATCTACAGTGGAAGATAATGACAGAAGAAGAAGGATTTAATTATGTCTATTAAATAGAACCACCAAAATCTCTGTTAAGAGGACGCTACACCCGCATGTGTTGTCTCCGTCTTACAAATGTACAACATAGAAAAAACTGTTTTTTGCGGGAAAGAACCGAGAAGTCTACATTCATAACTAAGAAACGAGAAACGTAAAAAGGAAAACTTTGGCTGTGCAACGTCGTTTTTATTTTTTTGATATCATTTATATGAAAAAAGTTCTTACTGTTTCAAAAACCATTATTGTGTGTGTTTTTAAAACTTAAAAAACTTTTTTCACATAAATGATATCAAAAAAATAAAAACAACGTTGCACAGCCAAAGCTCTCCTTTTTATGTGGCGAAAATTTCGTTTCTTAGTTATGAATGTAGCCTTCTCGGTTCTTTCCCGCTCAAAACAGTTTTTGGTATGTTGTACATTTGTAAGACAGAGTTAACACATGCGGGTGTAGTGTCCTCTTAATGAAGAATATAATTGAGTAGTTTTGTATTCAAACATTAACCACCAATTTCAATACTCAAAATCATTCGATTTCACAAATGTAAAAATATAAAACTTAGGGCCAGCTGTACCGTCTATGATTAAAGTTAATCAGAGTTTAATTGGCCAAAATTGCCTGTTTGAATATTTGTTATCAGCTGATTAAGCTTAATCATAGTTTAATCGTTGACGGTACAACTGGCCCTTAACTGTTTTTCAAACAGTATTTAATATGAAACTCTACAAATCAGTATAATATTAATTAAATATGACTTACTTTATGGACATATGGTCTGACCAAGTCATCAAGTTTATACAAAATTCTATCAATAACTTTAACTAACAAATGTCGTTCTTGGTCTTCAAGTGTAGGAGACATAAGTAAAGGCAAAATTTGATTAAATAATGGACCAGCTCCCAACTCTCTAGCCTTATCTGTAACTTGCCTCAAAGCAGCTTTTCGCATTGGTGGTGTACCATTTTTAATTTTTAAAAGCAATTTCATAATTTTCCTTTCTTTTTGCTCTTCTAATGTTAAACTTTCTTCATCAACATCCATCAACAATTTGTCAAAATACTGGGCATCTTCAGGTTTTAACATAGGAAGATTACCAGGTGGTTGATTATCAACGATTTGTGATTTAGATGGACGGTCAACCGATTCTTGCATGAAAAACCCTGTAGGTGTGCCAGCTATTGGTGTTGGTGTAGCTGTTAGTTTACGAGCTGGAGTTCGGATTGGTATGTATCCAGCAGGGGGTTGAAGTACTTTATAACCAGGTGGAAACATTGCATCTAACTCATCATCAGTCAATGGACGATTGCGCTCATCAATTTCACGTTCCCACCTATAAGCCTGTAATTGTTCAGGGGTCATTGACAACAAATGACCTGAACAAATAATTAAATTTAGTGTTAAGTAGGTATTAATATTTTATTAATATAGTTTTTGTATTTACCTGGGGTCGGTGTTGCCATACCCATGGCAGTATGTCCAATAGGTGTAGCAGCACTATTTGAAAGTACAGGAGTACGTGGTACCATGGGTGTCATAGGAGTAGCACCAGGTGTCATACCACCAGGTGTAGGTGTCATTGAAGCTCCTGATGGTGTAACTCCTACTTTTGGAGTTGCTGCTCCAGGTGTAAGACTACCAGGTGTAGCTGATGGAGTCATTTGTGAAGGTGTTTCATCCCAACGAGAACGTCTTTTACTTGCTGATGGTGTTGGAGTATCTTGAATTAAATCAATACCTCCACGATCTGTACGAGGAGTTTCAGCCCATCCACTATTATGGCCAGGTGTAGCTAAAAAATAAATAGGTAAAAAAAAGTTTCTTTTGATTAACTATAATAATTTAAAATACCTCTTTCTGTTTTAGGAGTTTCATCCCAACGATTTCTCCGTACTGATGTTTGTGTAGCTCCTATATGACCTGGAGTATCGCGACCTGGTGTTGCGGCTCCTGCAGCTGGAGTAGTATGTCCTGGTGTCGCATCCCACATTCTAGTGCTTTGACCAGGTGTAGCACCAGGCGTTTCTGCTCCCATTTTAGTAGGTCCAGGAGTTTCATCCCAACGTGATAAACCACCTTTAGGTGTCTATAGTTGACATTTCATTAGTAAAATTATGCATATTTTATGTAAATAATGATGATAATAATCCATACCAAGCTATAGTTTATTTTTTTTCAAAATAAGTAGGTATGTATACTTACTTCTTCCCAAGGAGTAGAATTAGTTTTCTTTTTGGCGGGAACTCCTGAGGAGTCACCATTTTGCACAACTTGATCCCATCGTCCTCTTTTCCTGACTGTACCTTTAGAGTCTCCATTAGTTTTAAGATTACCATCTTTAGCTTTATCTATAATTGTTTTCCGTACTTCATTCTCTTCACCCTTTAACTTTTGTTCTTGCATAATTTGTGAGTATGTCCTGGACCCAACATCTGGAGTTTTTCCACCTGAAAAAGACAAATTATTTTTTATGTGAAAAAAATGTATTAACAGTTACCATAATTATATAAAATAATCCCACTACGGTGTAGTATAAGTACTGATAATCTGACTTCAGTGATAATATAAGATTAGATAGTTTAGCTTAAATAAAACAATAAATTAACATTACCTTCGGCAAATGGGTCAATACGTTCTGGCGATATAACCATAGGCCTACGAACTTGACGAGTATCATCATCTTTGTCTGATGTTGCCTTTTGAAGACGTTTTCTTTCAGCAAAAGGATCATAGTCATCTTCATCATCTCTAGCCTAATTTAAATATAAAACATTCAAAATTAAACTTATGCAAGGTGATTACTAAAAATTAAATGTTATGGATTCGCTAGATTACCTGTGCAATTTCTTTAAGAGCAGCTGCTGGTGCAGTCATAGGCTTTTTATTTCTATAATGTTGATCATCAATATCTTCATCCTAAAATATTAAGTATTATATAACTTGGTAAGTAGGTAAAAAATCAATATTTGAATAATTTATAAAATAGGTACATAAAGCACTGATAAGGAGCAAGTTTTAACCGGCCCGTGGCCCGCATAGGACGCATAGGTAAATATAGATAAAAAAAAGGTGGGTAAGTGGATGTCGCTCTGCTGTACAGTAGGTTACAAGTGGGTTACTGTATAATGGATGCTATTAAATTTGAATTCAATGATACAATATCATTGTATAAGAAAAACGATTCTGAGCGAAGACGGTATGTCAGTCTAGGTTTAATACAAATTATATACATATCTATGGTATTAAAAAAAAAAAATTGACCTATAATAAATTCCAAATTAATCATATCACATTATCACAATATCCATTAGGTACTTATAACACGTTATACATCAACATCAATAACAAACCCTGATACTATCATAGATATATAATAGTCCACTTTAGAAGTTTAAAGTAGGTACCCACGAATAATATTATATAATAACAACAAAATAACTAGGTTTTTTAATATGTAATTTCGTCCAAATTTGAACATAAAATGACTATAAAAATAAACTGTGATTGTATATTTTTTAGATTTTTCGGTAAGAGAATTAACTACTTACGTGGAATCTTGTTTTAAATTTTCAATCCTTAGCTATAAAAACTGAACATTTTATAATTTATTAATTACGATAATTAATAATTTTCGAGATTTTGAAAAATTCTGTCAAAATTCGATGTTTAAATGCTTATAAAAAAAAATTGTGCCTATGTATTTTTAATATTTTTCAACTGATATTGTAACAATATATCAGGAGCCTTGTATTAAATTTTTACACTTTTTGGCCCAACAGATAAAACTTTATTGATATTCATAGAAAAAAAAACTAAAAAAATTGAAAAATGAAAATATCCGTAAACAGCTCAAAAAGAGTCAAAATATTTTCAAAATCGTATGGTGTATAGGAAATGCTAATATAAACATTCAGTGAAATTTTCATGTATCTATAGTTATTCGTTTATGAATAACAACAAAATAAGGAAATCGCTACATGAGAAATCGAGTGAATATCCAATGTTGTAAAAATTTGAATTTCAAACGCTCATAAAAATTTAATTTAACTGTCCGGTAGAGATTTTTTTATTGATACAGGTAGAAAAACTTATGAGTAATCTTTTATTACATTTTCAAATCTTAGATTTAAAAAGAAAAATTTTTACGAATTCTTAACTCAAAATAATTTGCTAATTTTCATGATTTTTCCATATTTTGTCAATATTTGAACTTTAAATGCTTATAAAAAAAAACTGTGATTAACGATTTTTAATATTTTTCATCTGCCTTTGAAACAAAATACTAGGAGCCTTCTATTAAATTTTCAACTTTTCGCAACCAACAAATAAAATTTTATTGATATTTCTAGAAAAAAAACTAAAAAAAAATGAAAAATGAAAATGTCCCTAAACTGTTCAAAATAAATCAAAATATTTTGAAAATGTCCCTAAACTGTTCAAAATAAATCAAAATATTTTGAAAATGTTATCGTGTATAGAAGATGCAAATATAAACAACCAGTGAAAATTTCATGTATCTACGGTCATTTGTTTTAAAGTTACACCAAAAACCAAATTCAATTTTCTGAAAAATCGATTTTGCGTAAAAATTCCCGTTTTTCCTTAATTTTTCTTTTGTTTTTCTTGGCGCTTTTGAAAAGTACTGGGAATTTTAAATTTTGACCTCCCCAATGCACCAACGATATTCACTTTCCAATCGAACAAGATACTGAAGTCGAAAATCGAAGCATTATTTCGACTACTTATCGTGTACACAAAAAAAATAAAAATAAAAAAATAAATATAAAAATAAATATAAAAACACACATCATTGTAAAATCAATACATTCATCGTTTCACTCAGAATCTAAAATTATTTCAAAAATGTGTTTATATTATATTATATTTATAGGTACCTATTTATTTTTATTTAAGTATATTGTAAAGTAAACAATATTCTATACAAAAATATAAAGTAAACATATTATTTATATAGGTACCTATATTATCATAAAGTTAAAAATTATATGTGTTAATAAACTAAACTTTTGGACCGCTAAGAGCATTTGGTTTTTTTTGTGGCCCTTGAATAAAAAAGTTTGGAGACCCCTGACATATAACACTGATGTACCTACTATACAAGGTGATTGATTAAGCGTAAAACACTCATTATCTCAAAAAGTATTAATGTTTTTGAAAATATTTTTTTAAATAGTTTTAAGTTGTTAAAAAACAACGTTTTCATTTAACAATTATATTTTTAAATATTTTTATCCTTATAATTTTTTAAGTTTTTTACTTTTTTGAATGACAACATAGAGTTTTAATTTCATATAACAAAGCAGAATATTTTTCTAAGTATTTTGATACATAAAAATCGAACTTAGGACGAGTAGTTTATGAGTTATAAGTATTTTAAGTTTTGATGGGCGGAGTAGTGGATAAACATTTTGCGGGGTAAACCCATACCACTCCACTCCGCCCATCTAAACTTAAAGTACTTATAACTCATAAACTACTCGTCCTAAGTTCGATTTTTATGTATCGAAATACTTAGAAAAATATTCTGCTTTGGAATATGAAATTAAAACTCTATGCTGTCATTCAAAAAAGTAAAAAACTTAAAAAATTATAAGGATAAAAAATATTTAAAAATATAGTTTTTTAATGAAAACGTTGTTTTTTAGCAACTTGAAACTATGTAAAAAAATATTTTCAAAAACATTAATACTTTTTGAGATAATGAGTGTTTTACGCTTAATGAATCACCTTGTATATCTAGCTACCTATGCATTAAAAGCTGATTTTGAAAATGTATAACATCAAGGGGTGGTTAATAGTTGCGTCCTGCAGTAAATATTTCTTCCAAATTATGGTTAGGTTTTTTTTTTTTTTGGGGGGGGGGGGGGGGTAAAAAAAATTAATACTATGGTAGGCATTACCTAGTAAAAACTATTTTAATATTTTTTTTTTAAATAGGTACCTAACCAATAATATTATAATATGATAGACATATCTTAAAATGATAGGTAAAATATTAAATACTAAATAGTAATATATACCCATGTTATGATTGTCAACTGTTGTTGTTATTAAAAAGGCAACGGTAATATTATAGGTATGATTAGACAAATCTTAAAATTATAAATATTAATCAAGTCGCAACTAGGAAATAGTGCTTCAAAAAACCTGAAGGCAACTTGGATGTAACATGCAAAAATTCATGCTGCAACTAGACACTAGTATATAGCCAAATAAAAAGTTCATACATTTTTAATAGGAAGGTGATAGGTACCTAATAACCTAAGTCCTAAATAAAACATGACGTATTGACATAATGTAAAAACTAGTTATAAAATAAAAACAATAAAAGTGTAGAACAAATTAGAAAATGGAAATGAATCAACAGGTTACCTACTTACATAAAATTACAAATAAAACTATGAAATATCAATGAAATAATTTCTAATTTTAAGATTAGTCACAAAAACATTGACTATACTTATAAAGTTTATGTATATAAGAACAATATTATTATCAGGTAATATGTTCTGTACCAGTAGCAATAGACATAATAAATTAATAACTAATAAGTAGTTGTCTATATTTATGCCTATGCTCGGTATCCTTGACCTTTTTGTAAAAATAATTTTGTGCGTTTCAAGAAAATATATGATCATAAATGGGTATTTTTACAATGCTGAAAATACATGCATCTGTAGGTACGCTGTAGTAATTATTGGTATTCAAATGTTTTGATGACAAATGGCTAATAAAAGTAATAATTAATACACAAATGCCAATGTTGATTCTGATAAATAAACATGAGATATTCTAAATGTATACACTACGCATAATATTAGATACAATTATTATAGATACTATAATAATAGATATAACCTAACTATAAGTACCTACCTAACTAAAAATAGACTAAATGGGTTGGCATGTCACTGGGATAGTGGGATATCATAATTAGGTATGCTTGATGAAGTGGGTAGAAGGTACCTAATTGAAAAGTTATATTAAATAAAAAGCCAAATGTATTGGTTAGTTTAAGATATATTTTCGTTTGTGGTATTTTGTATGTGAATAATTTTATAAGGTACCTAAAGTATTTAGTTTTTGAAGCTTTATTTAAATTAAGTTCTACAAAATATATAAAAACCAAATATTAAAAGAGCAAAGCTAAAGATAAATTAGCATTAATGAAAGTTGCAAATCATCTGAAACAACAAAAACTTTGCTTTTCTATTAAAAATGGTCCTGTTGTGTTGGGAATTGTTTTTTCTATATAACTTAGTTTACCTATACGTTTACTTCGTTTTATTTATATAAGAGTTTTTGATTAATTATTCACTGTAAGAATCGTCAGAATTATAAATAAATTTGCCTGCAACTAATGTTTCCAAAATGTTTGTGGGCCCTAATATTATGTACAACCCCGGAACCAAGAGTCTGCACACGCCTATGAGTTTGGTAGATACCAAACAGGGTTATAAACAATTTTGACAACATATTTTCTATTTAAATAGTTATTTAGTTATCAGTTTTAATACAACATAGGTGGTGAGAAGTAAATAAATATCAAGCCCCCCCCCCAAAAAAAAAAAAATCCTAAATACATCTCTGTTAATTAACTAGCATATACTACCTAATTCAATAAGTAGGTACATAGGTACTTATTTATTAAAATACTTTTGCAAAACATTTGAATAAACCTATAAATTATAATTTATATTCAATTGAGAATATATTATTACTGTGATGTTATACCATTAGTTGGTTCTAATTTAATGAAATAATCACAAGAGATAAGAAGAATTATAAAATGAATTAATAACAAAACTATGGTCTATGACTAAACATCAATGCACAATTATTATTATTATTATTGGGTAATAAACAAGGTAACTAATTGACTAATTTTTGAAATGAGTAGCCTATTAATATTACAATCACATTGTCTAATCAGTAATCACCTATCAACTTAATTTCATCCTAACCTACCTATTATGTGTAATATCTGTTACTATTTGACTTTATCGACAAGTAATTTACACAGTACCTACAAACGAAGCGAAACTGTATAATATTCTGACGTGTTGAGAATAAAAACCAACAACGATAATAATTCCTCAGTTGGTCGCAAAGAAACGTTAGACAAGATTGTGGACGACGGTGGTCAGTCAAAACGTTACACCCACAGGTTACCTCGGACATGGGAATCACATGAGGTTTAATTTAGCTAAATCCCGTGTGTCGGGCAGTGTGCGTACTCACATCGTACTCATCGTTGGGGGCAATAGACGTAACATAACCCTCGAACTTTCCGCCACCGTTGTAGATGTCTTGATCAAAAAATCCGGAAGCCCCGAGTCCCACGTCGCTGTCGTCCTCTTTCTGTTTCTCATCTTTTTTGCGCTGCTGAATTTCGCGTATTTGCGCCTCGATATCCGCGTGAGTGGTCATCGTGAGCGGCCGCCGTCAACAGATTTATCGACAGTTCCCGGTTTTTTTTTTTACTATTATTATTATTCGTTGTACGTACCCTTACAATCCTACTTGGTAAGACAACAACGAACACGTTTCGATTCGCTACCCTGAGCGTTAGCGATTTACAGGCGAGTGCGACCTGGACGGTGAAAAAACCGAACGATATTATTGTTATATATTAATACCTATATTTTATTATGGTAAATTATTATTAAAATTAAAATACAAACGCATGAAAACGAATAAAAACGCGATTGACCAAACAATAATCGATGATATTTTGTGGGTTAGCCAACCATCCGTAGGGTTGGCAGCGCCGGATTGATATTTGATGTATGTAATTATTATCTATATTCGTGATTATAAGACCCATCAACTACATTGTGATAAGACCAGACGGCAAATGGCAAAAAACTTAGATTGTTAGATCATACAAATATATTTATGTATAAGGTAAAAAACAAAGTGTATTAAATATTGATATTTGATCACAGATAATAAATAATATATTCATAAATAATTAATATATATCTATATCTATGTTATGATCTAAGGTTTTAATCACGGATACTATATATCCGGCATAGTATAAGGAATAAGAAGTATGCTCAATGATAAGACTGCGCATATTTTTTTAAGGGGCAATATTTAATTTTTATAGGTAACCAACAATAAACACAAGACCACGTCACGAGTAAACATCTAATCTTATGCAATGCAGTATGCACAAAAACACGGGCAATGCACATGCGCGAACTAGGACAAAAACACGGTTCGAGTTGATCATACTTCTTATTTCTTATACCACGGCCATGAACATTAGAGTAAGGACACCGATCACGGCCGGCTGGACAGAAAAAAAATGGTCCCGAATTTGTAGCTTCCGCTAGAGCGCGCTACGGAGTAGTAGTCATACTCGTTTTATACAACTGCCATAGGACATTTCGTGGTTTTTTATTAAAATAACTAGTAAGAAGCATTTTTAAAGCATTTCTTAAATTATAGTATTCTTGTATATGGTAAGAAGTTTTTTAATTTGTCTCCTTAAGACTTAAACATGTCACGAAATTGTTTTGCCCCGTTGTGTAAAGAAGGATACCCCTCTACCAGGTCTACTAACAAGGTATTGGGAATTCGAAACAAAACATTGTTTAAAGCACCTAAGGTAAACTATGTTTAAATATATTATCATACTACTTTAATATAGTATTAGAATTTAGGATAACCATAATTTTAATCTAAATTGTGACGTGATACACTTATGAGTTAAGAATAATGTTGTAAGTTACTAAGATGTGCCATACACAATATACATGTATACCAAGTACCTCATCATAGTCGGATATCCTATGACATATTAAGGGGGACTTTAATGTTTGGTTTTGGTAGCATGTTTTTTAGAAGGGCTCAAAGTTAAAATTATTTATTTTGCCCCCCCCCCTCAATCTCCGTCTATGTACCTCATACTTGTACTATACTACTATAATATATTATTATGCAATATTATATAACTAATTGATTGCCAACAAGCAAAAGTACCTACCTACCTATATTATAATCTTACCTATACAATAAATATTCTACTTTTTACAGGATCCTAAAGTCTTAGCACAATGGGTTAAAGCAATTCCACGATCAGATCGAGATTTGAGATCAGGGATAGACCGTGTGTGTGAAAAGCATTTTGCTGAAACCAGTCTGATAAAATATTTTGAAAATGTAATGGCAGATGGTTCAATCCAAAAAATTGAAAGGGATAGAATTTGTTTAAAAGAAAATGCAGTACCGTCATTGTTTCCAGATCTACCGCAATACTTATCTTCTATAAAAAAAATACGAAAACCCCAAGTTCGACATTTGAACACAAAATCTAATAATGCTGAAACTCCTAACCTCAATAGTTCATTTAATACTACAATTATCGAATATGATATATTTTACAATATTGTGAATCAATTGAAAAGTACCATATTACCTGATGCCACATTTATTTCCATGGTAAAAGATGATTTGGTTATTGGATGGTTTAATAATGACAAGGATACAGTGTTCAAAAAAATTATCATTTATAAAGATAATCTTAACATACAAGTAGGTGTAATGTTATATTTACAATTCAATCATAGGTATTATAAAGAGAGTATTTAGCAATTACTATATTTTAGGTGTTTGTAAGCAAAGTCATAGTGAATGTTGAAGGAATAATGCAAACTGCTACAGACTTTGAAGATATTGAAAAAATTATAGCTATAGTAAATAATTTACAAGCTTGCAGTGGCACTGGTCTTGATAAAAGGTATAGTATAATAATAGTTTGTTAATTTGTGTTTGTATAATTTTTTACTTATATTTTTATAGCCCACAATCAGTTGCATGCTATGGTTATGTTGATGCAAAGAAACCAGGCACATCATTTACAGATTCTCGTTGCACTGTATGCTCTAAAGAAAGAAAAAATATGATAGATCTTCAGAGAATATATACTTTAAGACAGAGAGAAATAAAAAAAAAATTAAAGAAACAGAAAAGCATAGGTAGAGTCAAAAACATTACTCGAAAGAATAGCAGACTTAATAATAAAGTATGTAACTTTGGAGTGTTGTAAAGTATTTGAGTAAAAATATGATATATATATATATACTGTATTTTTTTGTCATAATATATTATGCCTTGTAACACCCTATTTTATACTGAATCATTATACTCATAATTATTATATTAATATATATGATATTTTTATTATTTACTTTAAGCTTCTGTATGTCTGTGTACTTCAACACTAATTATTGTATTTATTGTTCTAATTGTTATAAGCATGAACATTAGAACTCTAATATATATATAAGTTAGTATCTAATGTATATATAGTTATAAGTTATTAATGTATATATAGTTATAAGTTATTAATATATATATTAAGTTATAAGTTATAATATTATTATCCACATGTTCTCTAATTATATGTTTAATTTTCCTTTTTCTTTATATTAGATTATTTAATAAATAAAAACTTAATTTAATTTATTAAAATAAAAAAATTCTCCAGCTATATTTTTCTAGGTGTTAAAGTTAAAAGAAAAGGTAGGTTTGTTAAAACAGAAGTGTGCTACTGCATCTGCTGCAGTAATTGAAAATGAATTAACCAGGTTGCCTGAAAGTCAGCAAGAAGCAGTACGTGCTTGTTTTGCTGCTGCTAAATTAAAAGATCCTAAAGGAAATCATTATTCTATTAACTGGATTTATGAATGCCTTTTGGTTAAAATAAAAAGTAGAAAAGTTTATGAACATCTTCGTACAAAAAAAATATTAGCTTTACCCTGTATAGATATTCAAGAGATGTTTTCATTGATAAATTATCTCATGGACATCTAATAAAACCATCGGAAAAATTATTTAAATTAATAAGTAGGTACTATGGAGGCTTCGACGCTTTATGTTTTAAATGAAGAAGGACTTAGCAGTGAAGTACTATTTAGCATTTGTTCTAAACTTGAACAGATAGAGTCACTACAACTTATTGGATGTGATCTCCATGCAGATGGCTTAACATCTTCTATAGTTAACTTCTTTCTTATAACAAGGGTACATTTTGTTTGTTCTCGATCCAATTCTATAGACAATGCAAAGAAAGAAAAATCAAAACTTCATAGAAAGTCTGCAAAGTTAGTTTAAGGCTTAAGCACCTAATGCTAAGCCATATTTACATTATTTTATTACCTACTTACAAGATTTTGTTTTTTATACGCCTATGTATGTAATAAATAATAATATTATTATGTTTAATGTTGTTAATAAGCTCATATGCTTTTTTAATTAATTAGTTCAAATAATCAATAATATACAACATTTATATTTAAATTTTTATTATTTTTATTGAAACTGATCTGCTCTTTAAATTGTGTTGTATAATATTTGGTCATAAGTTTTATAATTTAGGATAAAATGACTAAAGACCACAAAAGTTCCTATGCTTCTAATGTTACAGTAGTATGACTGGCGTTCTGCAGCGCGCTCTAACGGATGCTACATATCTAGTCCCTCTTTTATCTGTATAGATCGGTGTCCTTACTCTAATGTTCATGACCACGGCCTTAGACTAGTCTTATACTATCATAGAACAATATAGAAGCGACACTCGATCAGCTGATGGGTGAAGTGTTTACCTATGATCTGAAGTCCGAACATTCAAACTGTTTCCGTGTACCAACATGATGTTATACCCGTATTGAAAAACCGTATCCGCTTAATGGGCAGGGTATTCTGCGCGGGGTCGGGTTGTTTCCAGCATAGAAAAATTGTTTCCACTGTTTACTAAGTTTATTTTTACTTTTACAAGTGTGCGAATACCAGTGTCCGTCAGTGTACATAATTTTTTATTGTAATTTGCTGAATTTGCTATTCCGAAAATTTGCAAAATGGTTATTAAGTGCATATTATGTACTAATAAGTATGGACCCTTGTCAATTAATATTACTTTCCATAGATTTCCGAAGGATTACGAAAGGTAAATATTAATATAATTGGTTAATAATATTAATAATGTATTAATCTAACAATGTTGTGTAATATATAATTTTATAATGCTTTAGATTTAATAAGTGGGTTAATTTCTGCCGTCGTCCGGATCTTTTGGAAAAGGGTCCATCCATTTGTAATAAAGCATATAAATTATGTTCTGAGCACTTCGTTGAAACAGATTTCAACAATAATGGTTGGTTGATTAATAGTGCAGTGCCTTCTATATTCAACTGGTCTGATGCAGAGTTGCAACAAAACAGCAGTTTAATAATGATTCCCGAGGAACCCATCCCTAGTACTAGTAGTACTTCAAGAATAATGGCTGATTCTGTTGACATTTATAGTAATTCTATATCGTCTATTAATTGGTCAAACAAATCAGCCATATCTTGTTCAACTCCTAAAAGTAAATATTTACTTATATTTATACCTATAATAACATAATAAGCAAGTCAAATTATATTAACGTTGTATTTTTTTTTTTTTTTTTATGGACATAGGTATTCTTATAAAATAAAACAATTTGCACTCATGGTACATTTTATGGGTCCTAAAGTATATAGATTTCTACGGAAATCCTGGAGTTTGCCTTCTGTTAGAACTTTACAAAGAACTACAGAAAATTGGGAAATTAATCCTGGTTTGAATGACTTTTTATTTAAAGTTTTAGCAGTGAAAGCAAACTCCATGACAGTGAAGTCCAAAGAATGTATCTTGTGTGTAGATGAAATGTCGCTTAAATCTTTTCTTTTCTTTGATTTCAAAAAAGATGAAATAATAGGTTTTCATAATACAGGATTCATTAAGTCTTGCGATGTTACTAAATCAGTTATGGTCATTATGATCAGTGGTTTGCATAGTTCTTGGAAACAACCTATAGGCTATTTTTTTGTTGCTACTACTTCTACTGGATATGATCTGCAAAATATAATCTTTCAAACTGTTCAGAAATTGTCCAATATTTCTTTTAATGTAGTAGTCATGATTTCTGATTTAGGCTCAAATTTTAAGCACTTTGCAGATCAACAAGGCATTACCCCCCAGACCCCTTACTTTAATGTTGGAGACAAAGAAATTGTTTACATGTTTGATCCACCTCATTTATTAAAGGCAACTAGGAATAACTTTTTCAATTATCGTTTCAATTCTCAAAATAAAATTGCAGAAAAAATTCATCTTACAAATTTTTATGACCTTGATAAAAGTAATCAACATCGATTGGCACCTAAATTAACTGATGTTCATTTAAATCCTAATAGTTTTCAAAAAATGAGAGTCAAATTTGCCGCTCAAGTTTTTAGTCATACAGTGGTTGCAGGGATGACTACCCTAGTTTCTTGTAATGAATTACCGCATAGTGCCTTCGATACGATTGATTTCATAGATTCCATGGATAAGCTGTTTGATATATTCAATTCTCGTCCCATTTCTACTGAAGTTTCTAATCATGAGGGATCAAAACGTTATTCATTACCATTTTCAAACTCTTCTTATCAGACTGATTTTTTAAATTTAATGTTTAATTATTTTGAAAATTTAGAAATTCAAAAATTTGATGCTGAAAAAAATGAGTGGGTTAATATAGGTAGACAATATAATATAAAATGTATTAATGGCTGGTTAATATCAATAGCTGGATTAAATCGTCTTTATCAAAATTTAACTAATAACAGTGATTCCGAAATTGATCCAATATGTACTTATAGGACAAATCAAGACAAATTAGAAAATTTTTTTGGAACTGTAAGAATTCAAAATGGAAATTGCATAAATCCTACATGCATTCAGTTTAAAAGAACTTTTAAAAAACTTTTTTGTCTTGATTACTTTGAACACTCTGAAGGTGCTAACTGTATTCAAGATTTAGATGAGGTCTTACTCAGTCTTGAAAAAACTCCTATAAGTGAAATTAAAATACTTTTCCCAGAAAAGAACCCTATTCAAATTCCATTACCTATTACAAACATCACTAATTACAAACAAATTAATTTACCTAAACAAAATGCTTTGACATACATTTGTGGTTACTTAATCGGGCAATGTTTAAAGGTTCATCAATGTACAACTTGTTTAAATTTTGCACAAGCAACTACTTCCTTATCCAGTGAAACTTTTTATTGCCATTTTAAATCATATGAAGAAAATCCTTCTTTATTATTCGGTAATTTAATAATGCCCAATTCTACTTTTTATCAGTATATTTTTCAAATCAATCAGGTTTTTGATAGACATTTCATTTCATTAGCTCCTCAGCCCAACGTGGGTAAGACTCTCAAAGATTTAATTTTAAATACAATTTTTTTCTATCATCCGTGTGATAACTTTCCTAAAGACTTCTTAATTAACCTATTCTTAAGATTTCGAATTCACAACTCATTGAATAGAACCAACAAGGAATATCAAGCATTGCGTACTGGTAAAAAGAACAGAAAAGTTCAAATCCTTATGAATTTATAAATATTGAATTTAAAAAAAAACCAGCTGTTGATATTAATTAGTTTTCTTATGGTTGTAATGTTTGCTTTAAGCACTTTTCACTAAGCAGTCCTTTTAAGGACTTAACTATACAATTGTTTAAGTTAATAAAATTGATGTGTTCTTTTATTACAGCGAGTCGATCAGTATTCTTATAATGCAATTGATGTATTCTTTTACTTTAATGATTCGGTTTTAATGTAATATATTGTTTTTAATTTTCCTTTTGCATTTTTGATTCTATTTTCATTAAATAAATACAATATATTCTTACTAAATTTCCAATGTGTTTGTTCTTTAACCCTAGTATTTTATTCCATATCCAATTACCTATTGTTACACTTGTCATTAATTTACGTATTAAAATATTTTTCATTAGTTATTACTTACATTAAGTAATTTATTTTACAGTTTGAATTTTAATACACATATTAAATCTTGGTAAAATTAAGTATTGTACAAAATGGCACAAATGTGAAATGATATCGTTCTATGATAATATTGATATGATATCGTTCTATGATAACGTATGCCACGCCCCTCTAGAGACCATTTTCAAGGCCACAATCGCCCGATCCGACCAATTCACGGAGTGTCGTACCCCATGATATCCGGTATCTATATCCGTGGTTTTAATCACAGACTACTACTGTAGTTGTGATGATTGGTGATGATAAGTGATAACGAATTAATGAATAATTAATTATTAAAATACTGAATATTTTGATGCCAATTGCCATTTATGAGATCGATCATAATTTTTAAATAATAACAATGTCGATATTTCAATAATAATATAAAGGTTCCACAAGTCGTGCTAACACGAAAGTTTTTTTTTTTTTTTTGGTGCTCCATTTATTCACTATAATTATTATTGTTTTCTAAATTCGGACCATCACCTACCGATCTGTTTCGAAAATGGATGATATATTTGTGAGTTATTAGCTTGTGGTCCACCGTATATATTAATTTATTTCTCCAGGTACTTCTTTGACGCTAACAGCATAATATTTCTTTTACAGACATTATCCAGAACGGTGTGCAAAGGTGTTATGGACAGTTTCAAAGGTGTCACTGTACTTTTTGTGCAAAATAAGCGGTCAAAGAAAGTTGGCAGACCAGTAAACTTACCAAAGTTTGTAAAAAAAAATTATAAATTATGAAAAACACTACTTAGTAATTACTAAAATATAGGTTGGGTTATTTTTATACATTTTTTATTATCCAACGACTGATAAATTTTTCAGAATATTAATTAATTGTGTTATAAGTGTTATAGCAATGTATTATTCAATTCATCAATATTAAGAATTGTTACCTATTGAATATACTAAAGTTGAATGTTTATAAATACAGTTATTTAGTTTTTACAGACTAAAGGTATAACAATATAATATATTTAAATTGTATTGCTTCATACACTTCATTGTGATTCTTATTGATTAATTCTTATAAGTTGTTTATATGACAAAAATAAATAATATAATTAAATTATAAATTATTGGTCATGACTGAATTTTGTAGTTTGAAATTAATTTTTTTTTAACAAATATTTAAAAATAAATATACTTTTTAGCTTAAAATAATAAAAACTTAGTAACTTATAATATTTGTAGTACCTACAGTAAAACCTTGCCAAAATAAAATCAATCGAGACTGTCCAATTTTTCCATCTTAACGGAGTTTCCGACTTGTCCTGGTTCAAATTTATTATGTATATGAATCGGGGCCAAAAATATTATCTGTATTACCGGGATTTCCATCTTACCGTAGTTTTACTGTACATACTTATGACGTATCTTTTAATAAATAAATAAAAAATATTGATCTTGAATGTGTTGCTTATCTTTTTTTCAGAGATCAAAAAATGTTACAACGAATAATTCAATGTTGTACATTAAATGGTGGCATATTTTGTTTAAGTATAGTTATTTTTGAATATGTTATTCTACCTTCTTTAGGCTATATAATGTCATTTACATTTGGAAATTTTAATGAAAATATTTGGTTATGGACCCGATCACTATTGTCATGGACATTTGGAGCTGTATGGGTCTTACCAATATTTTTGCTGAGCAAAATAATTAACAGTCTATGGTTTCAAGTAATATATATTTATATATAAACAGCCTAAATAATTTTATGCTTGGTTGTTTACTCAACTATAATATAGGGTTTGTTTAGGATATCGCAGACATAGCGTATAAACAAAAAAAAGGTGATCCACAACAGTTGACACGGATTAGTAAAGTGATAGCAGACTTTTCGTTTAGTATAGTTGTCCAGTTCTTATTTCTCATTCAAGTAAGTCAATATTTGTATTCAAGTTATAATATTTTGAATAATGTGTATTTTAGAGTTATTTAGTAAGTATGGTGCCATCAACAATTCTTAGCAATATTCTTAGTATTTTGCATTTATCATTACTTTATTCACTTTACTCATTTGAATATAAATGGTGCAATATGGGCATGGAGCTAAATTCAAGGTTATCCATTATTGAAAACTGTTGGCCATATTTCCTTGGATTTGGACTTCCACTAGCAGTTGTCACATCTTTGCCAGAATCATATATTATTAGGTATAATAGTTCATTACTTTTATTTTCTAAAATAATTTAATATTTTACTTAACCCTATTCTTTTTGTTTCCAGTGGTTGTCTGTTTTCAATTCTATTTCCTGTGTTCATTATCAGTGCTAATGAAGTCAGTCCATCTAAAATTAAAATATTTAGGTGGGAGTAATTTTTATAAATATAAAATAGTAGACTATTGTCAAATGTTACTAATACTGTTCTTTACTTTAAGATTGAAACTATTTGCACCGGTTCTATCCATAACTAGTACCATATTCAATCGCTCCATTGGTCCATCTATAAAATCTTCAATGAGTACTGTATCTAAAGCTCAAAAAATGCATAAATGAATAAACATAATGTGTTACATAATATGTTTAAACATATTATTTATATTTTATAATACCTTTTTAATTTACAATTTTTGTGGATATTGATACTCTTTTAATATTTGAGGCTGTGTAACTAAAAATATATTAAAATGTAAATGGTTTATATATAATTTAAATATGTACTTGATGTTCTGGGGAATAAACTTGTGCATTTAATTTGTGATTAAATTTATGTAAAAGCCAAGTTATAAATTTAATTGCATATGAATCGTAACTAACAGACTTTAATAACATTATAATATAATATTTTGTTTATATATGACTAATAAAATAAAATAAACATTTATATATAATATATACTATATAGTATACATTAATTTTTACCTAATAAGAATATACTTTTACAGGTGGAAAAACAAATGTTAGTTACAATACCTTTATAAATAAGAAGCCACTCATTAGGGTCACTTGGCTTGGGATTAAAAGGTTGGATAAGAAAATGTAAAAAAAAGATATTACAACTATACTTTCTTTTGAGTCTGGAGAGTCGAGGATTTCCAGGAAGTGCAAGAGTATTTGCGAGTGAATTGGGGTGGTTTTATATTCTAGAGAAATATGTTTATAAAAAAGTAAACAATAACTGTTTCATTCTCAATTGATTTCATTGTGATGGGTTAAGTTAGAGATAAAGAGTAGAGCATTTGTTATTTTACTGAATGTTATAATTTGAAAAACCTCGAATATTGTTTAAGTTTGATTTTTAGCTGACCCCCGTCGTTGTATCACCTTTGATATTGGTTTAAATAAGACATAAAGATATATATATATATATATATATGGATTTCAATCGATGAAACTACAGACACTACTGGATGTTTTGTAGCAAATGTAATAGGGACGTAAGAAGTTAATAGGGAAAGTGAAATATTTTTGTTGCATTCTGAAGAATTAGAGAAAACAAACCACTCAACGATATTTAAATTATTCGACAAAGCTATGGGGATTTTATGACATAGTGGGGTTCAACATGACAATGGCTAATTGTTTTTAAGTGGAGCAGCCCCGTGTTTGATCAAGACCGGGATTTCAATAAAAACCATTTACTTTAAAGTTATTCATGTAACCGGCTTGATCTGCACATGATCTGCATTGACTAGCTAAAAAGCAACGAGGCGAATTTTCGGATGTATATAAAGTAGTATCTTCTGTGAAACAGCCAACAGGTATTTCAAAAAGCACCTTTATGTATTATGTATACTATCATTTAAAAATATGATAAAATACCAGTACCACCAGAGCCCATATTAACGAGATGAAGTAGGTACTTAGATTAACGCTATATTATATTATTGTGAACACTGCAAAAATTTGATCAGTTGTAGTGTTGTACAGACATTTAATGAAGATGACGCTGCATCAATTCGCACTGCTAAAAAATATTTAGAAAATAACATTCTAGCATGTAATTTAACATATAAAATCCAACTTTGGATAACATTTTTGGAAAAACAAGGAATTTTGCTATCTGATTCATTCAGTCATAAGTGTTATAGAAAATATGCAAAATAAATTAAGTTAGTTAAAATGTTTTAAAGGTGAAACACTCCTGGCACTGCCTATAAATAGCTCAAAAATAGTCAAATATTATTTAAATTGTATGGTGTACTTACTTATATAAAAAGTTAATATAAGCAATTGGTGATAATTACAAGTATCTACGGTTATTCGTTTTTGACTTATGTATATAGTATGAGAACAAAATCAATTTTGTTTTGTTTTTGTATAACTCAAAAATTAATAATGTATAAAAATACGAACATTAGTTAAAATTAAACAAAATAGAGTTATTTATAACTGACTTATACTTTTTGACCTAATTATTTTCCTATTAATTTAAAGGTTGCAATGGCGTGATTAGGAATTAGTTCTGGGATGGGATATAAGCTTTTAAGTTATAAAATTAAAAGTGGGTGGCTGTGCTGACCAAGTTTGTTAAATAATAAATTGCATAGATCATAATATTTTATTAGTTGATTATTATAAATTAAATGAGGTACCTATGTAAATGGTTTAATAATAATTTTTAAATATAATAAACTAAATAATTAAATTAAATCGAATGTATTTGCTCATATGTACCTACCTAGTACCTACTACCTATACTGTTTTAGACGTACCTAGTTATAACGTGTGTGTTTATTATAATTAATATATAAGAACATGACATAACAAAATGTGTACCTATAATGATTAATGATGGATATGGATATAATATGAAAAGTAGGTAACATAATAATGTGTGGACAAAACACATAACCTATAACATATAACCACAAGAAGTATGACATTACAATTTACAATGTTAACAACATTACAACATCTCTCTCTCTCTTTAACATAATAACACATAGTATATTAGTATAAACAAAATAATAAAATAAAATACAAGGTGAACATTAGGTAAGTACATAATGATAAAATACAAAATAATTAATACTCTTATAAATACTTAATGCATAATAAAACCATTAAGTGCTGATGGCTTCTTTAGATTTCTTTTAGACTTTTTAGATTTAACTATTAAACTATCTTTTACAACGACTAGGGCTTCTTCGTTGTGGTTACTAGGATAGGTACCTATGTCTTTAGGTTTCCTGGAACATGGTTAATATTTTTTAGATGCCTAATATTTCTCCTGATTATATTTCCCTTTTTATTTCTAACGATATAGGATCTTGGAGTTGAAGCTTTTGTAATTATTTTACCTGGGAACCACGTTTTATTTTTTTGGTCTATCACATTGAACCCTGGTTTGAATTCAGGTTCTTTAGTTGCTACTGTCTTGTCATGATTTTCTTTGTACTTATTTTGTCATTGTTTCGATTTATATTCTACCTGGTTTTGAAGTTTAGGTTTCAATATAGACAGAGCTAATAGAATTTTTGTTCTCAACAGCCTACTGTAGAGTAATTTTTACTGAGAAGCTTGTAAGCCGACTATGGGTGTACACTGTACGTCTGTACGTCTTTACTTTAAGAGCATTGATTCAATATCAATTCCCGTTTCTAGGGATTTGTCAAACCTATTTAAACAATGGACCTAGCCAGTTGTTTCAAATTCATTAGGGTGACTTTCTTGACAAAATTCTCTAGATAAAATGTCAGCAATGAGCATATGAGTACACTAAATAATCGATGATAATATTCACACTATTAAATAACTTTATAATTTATTAAACATAAACAAACACACAAAATACGAATCTCGATGGATCGCTTACAAACATGCGGGCCTCGCTCAAGGACCATCTACTGTGGTGCATACGTTCTTAAATATTATTTTACAAAGTGCTGCCTCAGCTCATTTGCTTTATTGGCCTATTATTATGAGTACCTATGAAACATTAAATTATTTAAGCAGAAAGTAATATTGGCACATACAACACTCCCTTATGTTATAACAAAAATATGTCCTCATATTTTAAATTAAGACTATGCAATGAAATGTATACAGTTATAATTTATATTACAAAAATTTAAAAAAAAAAGGAAAAAAAATCCACAGTTTTGTCATCTGTTATCCTAACATAGTATACAGTATACAGTACCTATTCGTGTATCATAATATATGGTTTAACAAGTTTGAATATATATGAGATGTTCCAAAATATTTTTTCGTTAATTTTTAACATTTTAGAAATTAATTAATTATGGGCAGGGAGGGGTGGTCACAATATCGGCTTATAGGTAAATGATACTTACCTTATTAGTTGTACATATTTTTGGTGTTTGAAGTGTGGAAAGGTAAATAAGAATGGCATATAATATATACAATTTTTGTGAGAGGAAGACTTTTGGGATAGAATAAAGTTTATAATATTTTAAAACCTTCTATAGGTAATTGTTGTGTTCAGAATTCTATTTTTTCCATTTGTCAATTTTTATAAGATTTCATCACGCTGACTGTCAACAGAAGAGATTTGTTACATTTATAAATTTGATGCTTAATTTTTTTATCCCTCTCTTTTATCTTGTTGTTTGCGGGGTTCACATAATGATTATTAAGTTTTGTCTATCGACTATCGGGTGGTTTTTTATATAATAAAGTAGGTGTATATTTCATTTTATAGAAGGACTAGCTGATCCCGTGCACTTCGTTGCTCATCAAAAATGCCAATTCTATATGAATAATATGTTTTTTTTTTAAATATAACGGTTACCATAACAACAGTTTTATACCAATCCTCTCCCATTTTAAATTAGCCTATCTTCTGCCCAGAAGTCTAACTTATCTCTGTATCAAATGATCCCTTGGAATTCGTTGCCCGGTAACCAATAATGATCCCATGCACCTCGTTGCCCGGGAACCAATAATAATTATTATAATAGCTTCAAAACCACGATTAAATATATAAATCGTTATATCTTTAATCGTGTTCAAAACCCATTGGAAATTTCAAAATAATATATAATATATGGTTGCCATGGTAATATGGACACACACACACACACACAAATACATTCATTTTTATATACAGGGTGATTTTTTTATCGAAGAACACTCATTATTTCAAAAAGTATTAATGTTTAAGAAAATATTTTTTTACATAGTTTCAAGTTGTTAAAAAACAATATTTTTATTAAAAAATTATATTTTTAAATATTTTTTATCCTTTTAATTTTTTAAGTTTTTTACTTTTTTGAATGACAACATCTAATTTTAATTTGATATTCAAAAACAGAATATTTTTCTGATTATTTTAATACATAAAAATTGAATTTAGGGCAAGTAGTTTATGAGTTATAAGTATTTAAAGTTTAGATGAGCGGAGTAGAGGACAAACATTTCGCGGGGTAACCCCGTACCACTCTACTCCGCTCATCTAAACTTTAAATACTTATAAAGTTATAACTCATAAAATAATTGCCCTAAATTCAATTTTTATGTATCGAAATAATCAGAAAAATATTCTGTTTTTGAATATCAAATTAAAATTAGATGTTGTCATTCAAAAAAGTAAAAACTTAAAAAATTAAAAGGATAAAAAATATAATTTTTTAATAAAAATATTGTTTTTTAACAACTTGAAACTATGTAAAAAAATATTTTCTTAAACATTAATACTTTTTGAAATAATGAGTGTTCTTCGATAAAAAAATCACCCTGTATACAGATGTAAGATAATGAAAAAAAAATTGAGAGCTAGATGGAGTAAAAAAAAAAAAAATAATACAAATATTGTAGATGCTGTTTGTTGAGTTTGAGATTTCATTTCCTTTCTCCGTTTTATTATGTTTTTTGAATCCTTTTCATGTGGTTGATAGTGTTAATTATCTAGTAGTCTTGGTGCAGTGTTGTTTGGCAGTCGTGTATGCATTTGTTTTTAATAGGTATAACAATATAATGTTAAATTTTTTGGAGGTATATTTATATTGTAATTTTATATGATTGTTTCATTGTTAATTATGTTACCTATTTATAAATATTTGTCTTTTAATTTATTAGTTTAACGCGTTGAATTGTCATTAATAGGATATATATTTTCATGGTTTTCAAAAAGGTTTATTCCTTTAGTTCGGGTAATGATAGTATTCTAATTTTTATAAAAGTATTTTGAAATATAAATTTGATCATATTGGAAATGTTATCCCATTTTGTATTGTCCAAGCCTAAACATATTTGAGGCGGTGCAACTCGTTTGCGCACAATCCAAATTGTTTACCTAGATATCGATGACTCGTTTGCGCACAACTAATACCGTCGTTAACCTAAAAACGGACGACTCGTTTGCGCACAACATAAACACTGCATAACATAAATTTTATATTTTTAAATTTGGACTTACCTAAAGTAATTGATTATCGGTACAAATTATCAGTAAAAATGACCGGCATATCAATATTAAATATATCATTAGTCAATAGTCATTACTCATTATCATCATTGAAAATAATCGACGTGTATTAACCATAATATTTTTAAGCGGTACTACCTATACTGACTATAGTGATTAGTGACTATGGATATCGAAATTTGTGATATTTTTGAAACGCGTCGAGGTAAAAAGTGTATAAATATAGATAGTTATAAATTTAGAGAATTTCGAAATTTAAAATCTAGTGTTACACATTTTAGGTGTGCAAATAAAAAATGTTCCTTGAGTGATGTAGTAATAAGGTTAGTTAATAATAAAAAAATAAAAAATTTTAAAAATGACAAACACGCATAGAACTTCTATTACTTCTTATTAATTGTACAATTATATATTTATTCTGGGGACATTAAAGGGACATTTTGATCCGTTCGGTAAAAAAATGAAATTATGATTTTTTTTTTTTTATATTTTATCATCTATCATAATATTTAATACTTATTTATGTATATCTTTAAAGATTTCTTTTTTTTCGTTGAATTATTATTATAAATTATAAATATATATATAAATAAATTATTATTATTATAAATTATAAATATATGATTAAATTATTATAGTACAATATTATATATTATATTATTAAATATATAAACAGTAAGATCCAACTAGGTACCTATACGTATATTTGGCGTTTGTGTATGTCTATAATATTGGTATATTGCCCATTACAGGCACATAGCCTGGGGGGTGTTGCAGGTTGCAGGTGTAGTGACACCCCCTCACTGGCGTCACTTGTTCCTGTTATACATAATATAAAGTTATGAAGGTAATGATTCATCATACACAGCGATGTATACCTACACACATTAATTATCATTACGAAATATTTATATACATACAACATATACATGATATAGTACCTATAGTACCTATAGTACCTACCTATTATATATTATTATTATGTATAATAAAGTACCTATATGAGTGTACGTAAGAATGTTATCAGACATCAATTAACATAGGTTATAATAAGTTCTATGCATAGCAAACTAGAAGATTCTAGACTTCGTGGCTTTAACTGCCTAAAACTTATAAGTTATAAGTTTATAAATTATAATGGGAAATAACCTTGGTTCGGTTATATCTAGGGCTTGGAAGTTGTAGACGTTGCACATTATTCTATATGTTCTCGATGTATAGCAGACCAAACTAGAAATCTGAGCTATAGCTATACCTACAATGGTCACCATTGAATGGTGAGTTTAAAAAGTGGGTAAGTAGATATCGCTCTGCTGTACAGTAGGTTACAAGACGTGGGTCACTGTAATAGATGGTGTTAAATTTGAATTCTATGATCGAAGCATTATTTCGACTACTTATCGTGTACACAGACCCTAAAAAAAAAATAAAAAAAACACATATCATTGTAAAATCAATACATTCATCGTTCCACTCAGAATCTAAAATATTTTAGAGGTTTTAAGAAATTGTCTTCAAATTATCACATTTTATTATTTTGTATAGTGATATTATTGGTATAGGTTCAGTTTCTATTTTATAATAGATCAATAGCCAATAGGTTATATAGGTACATCACATTTTTTAAAATTTAAATCCCGGTAGTCGAGTTTTTGGAAAGTACCACAAAGGAGACTTATAATAAATCACATTGTAATTTAATAGAATGTCTATACATTTGCGGACCAGTTTCGTATAGTTAAATTTGGCATGCGAACTATGAATGAAATAGAAAACCAGAATAAGTACATTGCTGATCACAACAATTTCTGTAAAAGTACTTACGATTTACCAAAGACCGTTTAGGTACTTAGTATAGTATATAAGTTCTATGGATTTATCATAGTAAATAATATATTTTATAATAATATCTATGGCTATCGTCAATTATTGTCGACATTCGTCGGCGACGATTAAAAATTCTAATAATTTCAGTGAACAAAAAAATAATAAGCGATCAATATATTATACGGACAGTTTGTTAGCACAAATTCACATATTTCGTTATGGTCAGATTATTTTCATTAAATATTTCGATACTTTCAAGTTTCAGTTCTGAGCAAGATGATGATGGATGAAGATAGCTAGCCGTTTTTTCGGCGACGGCGGCACTCTAGCTAGATTTCACCGGAAGAGTTGATGTTTACGCGTAAGTTTGTTTTCATATTATTGCTATTTTAGTATTTTACATTTACTTTAAGACTTAAATTAAATATTTATTGCCCCGGACAATCTGTTGACTGGGTGACTTAGAAGCATTTATAAGTTTAATCCTAAAAGCGCCATGTATAAAATACGCGAGACCGAACAGTCCAAAGTCCGTCTTCGTATCACTATACTCCAAGTTTAATAAGTGCCTTTTTGCATAGGTATACTATAAGCCGGGTATCACCTTAGGTTTTGCGTGAAGTATTTAAAACAATATAATGTTATCAATCTTTATATTTTATATACATAAATACATTATAAACCTCTTGTATTTTATTAGCATACTCACAAATTTTTTAGTGTAGTTTATACCCTATATGGCTAGATATTAAATGTTTTGCAATTATATATTTTACTATAATTATTATTTTCCATTATCATATAATATAAGAATACACTTTATATTAAATTAGTTGTTATCAAGACAGACAGTCTTAAGACAAACTCTTTTCTGGATGTTATCAAAACGGATTATGCTTAAAAAAATTGCACAGTTGTCGTAGCAGTCAGTTGCTAGATCAACCCGTGAGACATTAAATAATTTTTTCGAAAAATATATGTAATATGTATGGCTCATACAATTAAGAATTTATAGTTAATAGAAATGGGGATGTTTATACTTCATAGATATTTTTTTATTGAAATCTTGTAAATAATTGAATTAAACAATCGGGTACAAATCACTAGTATCAATTTTATTATATTACGTGTAAAATCACCGGAACAAAGTGCAGACTGAATTTTAAAAATTAAAAAAATATAAAATAATGTTGTAGTAGAAGCTGGAAACTGTAGTTTATTCTAATTTATAATCCAATAGCCACAGCAAATACACCACCATCCGATCAACTTCTCCAAATCGTCACAAGTTTCCTTAACGATCTAAAATTAATACTAAACCCCCTCCTAGCTGCTCTAACATCCCTAATAAATAAATTTCCACTCCTCATCACTTCCACTCCTTAATTAACACACGTATCAAATTTACTGATCATCCATACCATATTCTAATTAAATTCTAAATTGTATTAATTTAAATAACAAACTTGTAAAAACATGCAATATGTTGAAACATTTAAATTATAATAAATACAAAAAAATAAATAAATAATCCAATAATTAATGTAACCGGGAATGTAACTATTAAATTCATCATTGAATGATTATTCAGAGATCACTTTGGGATAAACGCCAAACATATAAATGTAAATCAAATTGAGAATAATTAAAAAGCATTTTGTGAAAGGAACAAGATTACTGCTAATATTTAAGTCTTAATTATTATTAATAAATAAATACAAATAATAGATATTTTAATAGCTTTTTACCATCAACATTCAGTGTAAATAATTTCTGATTGACTTATACCTATATATGTAAAAATCTTCTATAAAATAATTATTCGTATACAAAAATCCTAACAATTAAATGCAAGGATCTCATAAATTGATCTTACAACATCCTTTAAACATCAAAACTACATTTGTAAATCATTTATACACTATCTACACCTACAAAATAAAAATTGTACAACATTTTAGTTCCCTGTTATGGTGTAGGTACTAATGCAAACAATAAATTATTATTCGAAAACAAAATTTCGTATACCTATTATTATTTACTAAATACCTACAACTAAACTAAAAATAAATATATGATTACATTCTGAGTGCCTATAATATAATATTATATATGAAAATTGATTCCTTATTATGAATACTAATCGTTCACACAGACCACAAGAAAAATCATTTTACAAATTTAAAAATTGAAGAACACATCGTTGTAAAATTAATTCAGTCATCGATCCGCTCAGAATCTAAAATCTAAAATATATCCGATAAATTTAAAATTAACATATATCATTATTATTATAATTTCTTATTCAGCAGTATTCGGAGAAATGATAGACTTGGAATTTTAGAATCTAGGTAGTTGGTATTATAGTCGATACTGTAAATTTGATGAATTTACTGAGTATGAATAATTTGTTATGATCATAACCACATTAACAACAGATTATTAAGCATTAGTACAGCAGTAGGTTATAGTCATTATTATTTACTTTATTATTTACTTTATTTATAGTATATATTTGTCATTTGTGATGTCTATAAACTTGTGGACTAATTAGTTTGGTTAAATTTAGTATGCGATAAATAACTTAAATAGAAAACAAGAATACATTGCAGACCACAAAGATTTCTGTGAAAGAACACACGGTGTATCAATAGACCGTGTATGCAGTGTTGGGGAGTAACTTAACTTAAGTTACAAGTTACTGTAACGAAATTACTTTTTAAGTAATTTGATGGTAATTTAATTACATTTTATTGTAAGTAACTTATATGTAATTTAAGTTACTTTTTTGTAGTAATTTTTACTAAATTACTCGCTACTTTTTTTTGGATTATTACATTTTTTAGAACATATTGATAATATTGTGTGTAGGTAAATATTAAAATATATCATAATATAACTTATAAGTATTTTGATTTATAGGTAAAATTGTCTAAACTGTAATAATTTTGCTATAGCTATTGGCTATTCGACTATAAAGTGTTACTTTTAGAATGGAATTCTTATCTTTACTTTGTGTTGTATCGTCGCGGAAGGCTCATACAGCATTGTTGGAACTATCAATAAATTCGCCGGTTCGAATCTCGGTCACGGGTTGAACTTCTCTCCGGCAGACATTTGTCTGGAGAGAGAGGCAGCCATCCCTCGACCGGGCATGGCACCTACGGGTGCCCAATTTGAAATTCTGCCAAGCTTAAACACACGTGTTTACAAAAACCTACAGTATCCTCCCCCACGGTTAAAAACCACCCAATTTTCTACGTTGCTGAGGGTTAGTTAAGAAAAAAAAAATTAATTAATAAATAAATGTGTGACTTGGCAATACGACTGATAGTAACTTACGCCCGCTGCTACTAGTTCCTGGATGGGTGACCGCCCGGATTCGTAGTAGTAAAAAACTAACACGTTTTTGCATAGATACCGTAACAACCGTAAAAACCGTAACAGCACTTTACCATACCAAAGTTACCAAACACAGTTCATAATCCCGTACAACAGCTAATGACCATAGTTGCCGGGCTTAAATTCAATAAAAAAATAATAATAATAGTGTTGCAAGAAAAGTATCATTCGTTAAAAATTTCATATTTTTGATTGTCATTATCTATTTAGTTTATGTATTCTTATATTGACAACATGATTATTAAGCTCCAGTGATATTTTTGAAAAAAAGTAACTTCTATTGTAATTCAGTTACTTTTTAAACTCAAAAGTAATGTAACTTAACCAAATTAAAAAAAAAGTAACTTAAAAATAATTTAGTTACAATTTTGATAAGTAATTAGTAATGTAATTTAATTACCAAAAATAAGTAACTTCCCCAACACTGCGTGTATGTGTGTTGAGTGTAGAAGTTCTATGGATTTATCATATTAAATAATATATTTTATATCATCTATGGCAATCGCCCATTGTCGATATTCGTCTGCGACTATTAACAATTCTAATAATTTTAGTGAAAAAAAAAATAATAAGCCATCAATATGGACAGATAGTTCGTTACTTCGTTAAGCCGTATATATTATTATGTAAGTTTTAACATGAATTCGCACATTTCGTTATGTTCAGGTAATTTTCATGAAATATTTCGATAGTTTCAAGTTACAGTTCGGAACGAGATGAAGACGGATGAAGATAGCTGTTTCTTCGGTGGCTTCACGTACTGGACGTTTGCATTGTTGATGCACTCTAGCTAGGTTTCACCGGAAGAGTCGATGTTTCAGCGTAAGTTTGTTTTCATATTATTTTGGGATTTACGTTTACTTTTTAGGCATTTTAATAATTAAAAAGATAATATAACGTAATGTTGTAGTAGAAGCTGGAAACTGTAGTGCCTATATTCTAATTTTCGAATTTTTTAAATTTTAATGTAACATTTATTATGCCTACACAAAACACTTTTCTACAAAAATTGAATTTTTCACAAAATTTATTATTTTAACGATAAATGACAATTTTAGTTCCCTATTGTGGTGTATGTATTTAATACAAACAAAAAATTATTATTTTAAAATACAATTTCCTATATAATTATTTACTGGATACAAATAAACTTAAAAATAAACAATATGATCATTGATTACATACAGAGTACCTATAATATATTATGCATGGAAAACGAAGGTCGAATTTGACCACCTACTTATCGTGTACACAACAAATACAACAAAGAAATAATAAAAAAAAAATTAAAAATTAAATACACATCATAGTAAAATCAA
Organism: Macrosiphum euphorbiae; assembly: GCA_949089665.1. Classification (NCBI taxonomy): domain Eukaryota; kingdom Metazoa; phylum Arthropoda; class Insecta; order Hemiptera; family Aphididae; genus Macrosiphum; species Macrosiphum euphorbiae. The sequence continues at coordinate 98,150,244 of CARXXK010000001.1, read as the reverse complement.
AATATTCATCGTTCCACTCAGAATCTAAAATACAAATTATAGGTCCCCGATACAATTAAAATTTTCATAATATAGAATAATAATTAATAATTTTGTGATCAGCAGTATTCGTAGAAAATGTTAGATTTGTAATTTTAGAATCTAGTTGGTATTATAGCCGATACTGTACATTTGATGAATTTACTGAGTATACCTTTATAGTTACCTAAAATCCAGTAATCACATTTTTATTTAATGATTTATAAAATACAATAAGCTTTTATAAAAATATGCTTGTACTTCTGCAGATATCTATTCACCATATTATTAAATAATTAAATTAATAAACGAAAATAATAATTCAAATAATATATCATATTTGATACCTATTATTATAATTCAAATTCAAAATTATAAACTATTTTGATTTTTGTCATACAAAATTTCGACGAACAAATATTGTTCCTTAACATGGATATAACCTCTATTACCTAACCTCTTATATAAAAAGTTGCGTTACCTATATGATATCCGTGGAATCATCATATTGACGTACCTAGTAAAATATCTATCATTATTCATTTATATTCCATGGCAAATCTCTAAGTCATTGCAGCAGACAAAATCGTCATTAAAAATTCCAAAATTTCAACAAGCAAAGCAGATATGAGCAAAAAACTTACTGCGTTCCTTATAATTTTAATTTAAAAAATCACAATATTTTAAGTTTTGTATTCTCTGGAGCGTTTCGTCATCGGCGTCACACACGTCACGGATTTCGCCGAAAGAGTCGATAATTAAACTATTAAAGTAAGTTTTTTTTCATATTCTTTTGGGGCTTAATTTTACTTTCATTTTTTCTAAAATATATGGTAAAAAATAAATCATATTTCGCTATAAAAAAATAATAAAACATAAAGTATTTTAAATTTGAGTGGAATAATTTTTTATGATCATAACCACATTGCCTAAAGATTATTAAGCATTAGTACAGCAGTGCCTAGTTTATAGTCATTTTTGCCCAAAAAATTATATTTAAAAGTGTCATCGTGTATTCGTGTTTATAAATTATAATAATATACTCTGAGGGCTGTTCTTACAATGTCCGGTAAAGGTCGGTTAACGCTAACCGACTAATAACAGATTTTATCACCTGCAGGATTATACGGGTTATGTGTAGGTTAAATTTAACCGGACATTGTAAGAACGGCCTTAAAAGTTTTATAAATCCACGAACACCTACTATTTTTAAATTACAACAAAATAACTAAAATCGTTATTTTTTGTTTTAATAAGTCATTTCGTCCAAATTTGAACTTATAATGTCTGTAAAAATTAACTGTGTTTTTAATATTTTTATACTCACTATGAACTATTTTTGAGAATTCTTGTTTTACATTTTCAATCCTTAGCAATAAAAGTTGAACATTTTATAAATTTTACTACTATATAGTAATTTGTAAACTATCAATTTGATAAATTTTGTTAAAAATTGAACTTTAATTTCTAAACAAAATGGATCTTATATGGATCTTTATTGTTTCTCAATTGCTATTATAACTGCTCATGAGGAAACTTTTATTACATTTTCATATTATAGATAAACAAATAAGAAATTTTTGTATGAATATCTGACTACAAAATATTTTGAAAATTGTCAAGATTATGATGAATTTTGTAGAAATTTGAATTTTAAATGCCCGGAAAAAACGTGCCTGTATATTTCTAATATTTTTTAACTGCCATTATATCAACTTACGATTAACTTTGTATTATTTTTAAGCTTTTTGACCAAACGAATAAAATTCATAGAATACAGAACTAAAAACATTTCATAATTCAAATATCTATAAATCACTGAAAACGAGTCGAAATATTTTGAACATTATAAAATGTATATTATGATAGCAGGGCCGTATTTAGGGATTTTTCGCCCCCGGGCACAATATTTATGGCGCCCCTTTCCAACACATTTTTTTTAATACCATAGAAGTGGTGGCTAAATTTTATTTTTTTCTGGGGGGGCATAACATTAATTAATTTTTTATGTTTACCTTTCTCATTGAAATTTAATTTGCAGTTAATTTTTAGCAATTTTAACTAGGTACCTATGTATTCCAATATTAGATTTTTAATAGTAGGTAAACTATACAAAAAAAACATATGTAACTAGTTTATAACTTAGGTCTTAGGTACTATCTACCTAGAATCTTCCATGATTCAAATAATAAAGAATGATATACAATTAATAATATAGTAATATGATAATATTTATTGTTTATTTTACAATTTTTTTCTTGATTGAATATAAGCAAAATGATCTATAATATCTTCATATTTAATTTGTTTTGTTATTTCTGATTCAATATTTAATATTGCATGTGAGTTAGACCTTAGGTATGTTTTTATTCAGCGTTGAAAATGACCGTTCAGCAATCAGCGGTACAGTTTGAACAGGGAGTACATAAAAACATGTTTAAAGCAAAGCAATACTAACACACGGGTAAATGTCTTCTGATCCTTCTATTTTTAACATAGAACTCATATCAATTATAGTTGATGGAGAATTTTTCATACTTTGAATATAACTTTGAAAATGAACACATTCGTTAATAAATGTTACATCCAAATCTTTTGTATACATTGAGTACAAATGTTCAGCTAAAACACGTAATTCTGATGGTTTTATCTTTGTGAGTCTTAAAAAAAACTATACTTTGTTATGACATTATCGTAAGCTAACTTTCGACTTGTTAATTCTTCTATTATAGAATCAAAAATCACTAAATATGTGTTTACTTTGAATTCCAAACTATGGTTTCTACTTTCTCACTATGCTCTTCTCTTTTAAGTTTAAACATGGTAATTATTTCGTTTGTTTTTCTTATAACTTCATTAGGTTTTTCCTTCTTTTTTTTTGCCTCCTTACCATTGCATGCACCACTAGCTTTGACTCTTTTTAGCTCCATTAAAGTATAATTTCAACTAAAAAATTGTTATGACACAATTAAACTTATCTAGTCTTACTTATTAATTATTATTTACCTACTTGCCACTATGGCTAAATTATTGCATTCAATTCATATGTATAATGTATAAATATATAAACATATAAATATATCCAATAATTGTATGCAGATTTGCAATGTAATTTAAGTGAACCTAAACTGTGTAATTGTAGTGTACCTACCTTAACTGGCACAACCTTACAATATCAATTATAAAGTTTAAAGTTTTAATATTATTATAAATAATATAATAATAATAATAATATTTTATTTAATATAACAATTCAACTATTTATGAGAACCTTTGTTTTAAATTTGTAATCCTTAGCTATAAAAACTGAACATTTTATAAATTATTAATTACAATGATTGATAATTTTCGAGATTTTGATAAATTTTGTCAAAATTCGATCTTTAAATGCTTATAAAAAAAAAAACTGTGCCTATATATTTTTAATATTTTTCAACTGATATTGTAACAATATATCAGGAGCCTTGTATTAAATTTTTACATTTTTTGGCCCAACAGATAAAACTTTATTGATATTTATAGAAAAAAAAACTAAAAAAATTTAAAACTGAAAATGTCCGTAAACAGCTCAAAAAGAGTCAAAATATTTTCAAAATTGTACAGTGTATAGGAAATGCTAATTTAAACATTCAGTGAAATTATCATGTATCTACAGTTGTTCGTTTTTGAATTGCAACAAAATAAAGAAATCGCTACATGAGTAATCGAGTGAATATCCAATGTTGTAAAAATTTGAATTTCAAACGCTCATAAAAATTTAATTTGACTTTCTTATAGACATTTTTTTTTTGTTAAAGGTAGATAATCTTATAAGGAATCTTGTATTACATTTTAAAATCTTAGATTTAAAAAGAAAAATTTTTACGAATTCTTAACTTAAAATAATTTGCTAATTTTCGTGATTTTTCCATATTTTGTCAACTTTTGAACTTTAAATGCTTATAAAAAAAAATTGTGACTAAGGATTTTTAATATTTTTCATCTGCCTTTGAAACAATATATTAGGAGCCTTCTATTAAATTTTCAAGCTTTCGCAACCAACAAATACAATTTTATTGATATTTTTAGAAAAAAAACTAAAAAAAAATGGAAAATGAAAATGTCCCTAAACAGTTCAAAATAAATCAAAATATTTTGAAAATGTTATCGTGTATAGAAAATGCAAATATAAACTACTAGTGAAAATTTCATGTATATACGTTCATTTGTTTTAGAGTTACACCAATAACCAAAATCGATTTTTTGGAAAACCAATTTTGCGTAAAAATTCCCGTTTTTCCTTAATTGTTATGTTGTTTTTCCCGGCGCTTGTGAAAACTACTGGGAAATTTATACTTTTGACCCCCCAAAGTACCAACTAGATTCACTTTCCTATCAGAAAAGCTACTGATGAAGAAAATCCAAGCACTTTTACTGTCCTAAAACGTGATGACAGACACAAAAAAAAAAAAATATAAAAATAAAAAAATATAAAAAACATACATCATTGTAAAACCAATACATTCATCGCTCCGCTCAGAATCTAAAAAAGTAAACTCTTATTTCTATTATATTAGTTCACTTATTGAGATTTAAATTATGTAGGTACGGAGTACGTAGTCACTGACATATAGAGTTTAGCAAGTTGTATAATATGAAATGACACAAATGTATTTTAGTAGCCAGTAAATAAGTACAATCGATAATTCTGATTTGCCTGTACGGGCCAACGCAGTTATACTATACGTCCAGTTTACAGTTTACTAGTAAAAATAAACCCACTTATATTTAATAATGTTAGGTACCTACCTACTTAGTTAATAACGTTTATTTCTCTTTATTTAAAATGAAAAAATATAGGTAAAAAAAAATGTATGCATATGTGAATTTAAAAAAAAGGTGGGTAAGTGGATGTCGCTCTGCTGTACAGTAGGTTACAAGTGGGTCACTGTATAATGGATGCTATTAAATTTGAATTCAATGATACAATATCATTGTATAAGAAAAACGATTCTGAGCGAAGACGGTATGTCAGTCTAGGTTTAAGACAATTATATACATATCTATGGTATTAAAAAAAAAATTGACCTATAATAAATTCCAAATTAATCATATCACAATATCCATTAGGTACTTATAACACGTTATACATCAATAACAAACCCTGATACTATCATAGATATATAATATAGTGTACTTTAGAAGTTTCAAGTACCCACGAATAGTATTATACACTCTCAACAAAATAACGAAAATAGGTATGCTAGGTTTTTTAATATGTAATTTCGTCCCAAATTTGAACTTAAAATGTCTGTAAAAAATAACTGTGTTCATATATTTTTTAGATTTTTTGGCTACAGTATGAACTATTCATGAGAATCTTTTTATTAAATTTGCAATTCTTAGCTATAAAAACTGAACATATTATAATTTATTAATTACGAAGATTGATAATTTTCGAGATTTTGATAAATTTTGTCAAAATGCGATCTTTAAATGCTTATAAAAAAAAAACAGTGAGTGTTGTTGAACACTCGGCAGGAACGAAGTTCAGTGCATGTGATGCGAGACGCGGAAACATATATGGTTAGAAAAATATAAATAAATAGTGATAGAGAGAGAGAGACAGAGAGAGAAATGAATGCTTGTATAAATATATCGCGCGCATGGTAATAAAATTATAATAAATTTTTTCTGAGTATTATGAAAAAATGGTATTTTAATCATTATAAAAGTACAAAGCATTTATGAAATTAATCAGTAGGTCTAACGCGTCGACTGCGGCGCTGGCAGTCGCGGGTTCGCCTCTCGACCACTGGTGGCATTTTTTTCCGGGCAAGTCACGGTGTCCGGACTCCGGAGTACAAGTGCCGCCATCCCCCAACCCGGGGCATGGCAGAAACCTACGGGTGCCCCAATAAAAATTCTGCCACCACAAACACACACGTGTACCAACCTACCCAATCTAAAAACCTACAGTTCCCTCCCAACACCCAATGGCCTATGTTGCCGCGGGTTATCCAATAAAAAGAAAAAAAAAAAAAAAAACCTATTGATGGTTAAGTCAATTCTACTGAAAGAAATTTTAATAATGATACGGTTGATACAGCTTGTACTCGATTATCGTTTTTCAAAAGTAAATTTTAATTTCATTTGTTTAATAGATTTGTATGTATATAGAGAAGAAGGTAAATGGAAATCACAATGGAATTTATAAATTTAAGGGGCAAAAATTATTTTGAAAATAAAATTCTTATCACTTTCATTATCTATAAAAACAATATTTATGAAAATCCCAATAAATCCCATCAAAAACTCAAAACCCCGAGTTTCCCCTTGGCGAGGTGGGTGTTAGTACTCTCCCGGACCAAAATCCATCAAAAAAGCAAAATCCAAAAGGGGGGGAGGAGGTGCCCCCGTTCCCTAAAGCGGAAAACTGTAGTCTTCATAATAAGAATGGGTTCCCCCTTGGTCCGAGGTCTTTAACTTGAATTCCGGCCGAGTAACACTCCACTCAAAATGTGGGGGGGTGGGGGCTTTGGTTCCCTAATGTTGAAAATTCATCTGGGGCCTAAAAAATTGAGATGCCCATTGGTCCGGGGTCTCTAAGTCGAATACCGGCTAAGTTATGCTTCGTCAAAAATAATTACTCGTTTAATGGGTCCCCCCCCCATTCCGCCCGACGGTCACCTCTACGCGCGTGACGACCGATGTTGGGTAGCCTACGCGAATGGAACCCGGTTGCCAGATGGTACGATCCTAGTGGGGACATACGATAATATGAGAGGAGGGAGGGGATATGTAAGCCGGCAGCCGAGCAGAGCCGAGCCGAGCCGAGCAATTTTTCAGTGTTACGCTTTTCGGTGTTACGCTTTTTGGTGTTGCGATTTTTTTCCAGCGACTCCCATCCACCTAACGCCCCATAAGGAACTTCGTTCCAAAAATTGTGCCTATGTATTTTTAATATTTTTCAATTGCTATTGTAACAATATATCAGGAGCCTTGTATTAATTTTTTACACTTTTTGGCACAACAGATAAAACTTTATTGATATTTATAGAAAAAAAAAACTAAAAAAATTGAAAACTGAAAATGTCCGTAAACGGCTCAAAAAGAGTCAAAATATTTTCAAAATTGTATGGTGTATCTATAGTAATTCGTTTTTGAATTACAACAAAAAAAGGAAATCGCCACATGAGAAATCGAGTGAATATCCAATGTTGTAAAAATTTGAATTTCAAACGCTCATAAAAATTTTATATGACTTTCCGGTAGAAATTTTTTTATTGATAAAGGTAGACAATCTTATAAGGAACCTTGTATTACATTTTCATATCTTAGATTTAAAAATAAAAATTTTTACGAATTCTTAACTCAAAATAATTTGCTAATTTTCGTGATTTTTCCATATTTTGTCAATTTTTGAACTTTAAATGCTTATAAAAAAAAACTGTGACTAAGGATTTTTAATATTTTTCATCTGCCTTTTAAACCATATACTAGGAGCCTTCTATTAAATTTTCAAGTTTTTTTAACCAACAAATAAAATTTAATTGATATTTCTAGAAAAAAAACTAAAAAAAAATGAAAAATGAAAATGTCTCTAAACAGTTCAAAATAAATCAAAATATTTTGAAAATGTTATCGTGTATAGAAAAGGCAAATATAAACAACCACTGAAAGTTTCATGTAACTACGGTCATTTGTTTTAAAGTTATAGCAAAAACCAAATTCAATTTTCTGAAAAATCAATTTTGCGTAAAAATTCCCGTTTTTCCTTAATTTTTCTTTTGTTTTTCTTGGCGCTTTTGAAAAGTACTGTGAATTTTAAATTTTGACCTCCCCAATGCACCAACGATATTCACTTTCCAATCGAACAAGATACTGAAGTCGAAAATCGAAGCATTATTTCGACTACTTATCGTGTACACAGACACAAAAAAAATAAATAAAAAACACACATCATTGTAAAATCAATACTTTCATCGTTTCACTCCGAATCTAAAAATAAATAATAATAAAATATATCATTTTTTAGAAATCTTTCTCTTTACAAAAAAATTAATTTTTTGTTTATTTTATCTGAGATAATTTTGCCACCCCCAAAGTGTGCCGCCCCCCGTAAAACCGACCCTGTATGATAGTTTAAACATTTGATGGACATTTTAAATACCGACGGTTAATAGTTGTTGAATAACAACAAAATAAGAAAATCGTTGTACGAGAATCATATACAAATCATTGTAAAATCAAAATATTCATTGCTCCAGTAGTCCACTCTAAAATACAAGCTAACACACAAGCCCGGATTAAGGGGGGGGCAAGGGTGGCACGGTAACGGGGCCCATTGATTTTAGGGGCCCATCCTTATCCCCAAAATATATTTTTTTAACGCTTCCAATACATTTAAAAAAATATATATATATTGAAGTAGGTATAGGTAGTAGATAAATTATTATAACTTAATAAATAATAATTATAAAATAAAATTGTTCTCAATTTTATATCATGAAAAATTACTATAAATAATGAACTGTGTTGGTAAACACAATTTTCATTATGTTTTTTTTTCTGAATATTTTCGATTACTGATTTAACTATTAAGTATATAGGTAGTTGTTATAAGAAAAAAATATTTAGCTCTTGTAAATTAGGTATTTCAGTTAAAAGTATTAACGCATATTATATTAAACTTTCGAGGACCATAGTTAATAAGTAATATATTACATATTTCCATATAATATATATATATAATGTATTTTATTAAATTGTTGTAAAAAAAGGCTAAAAGGCTGAAATCTAAATTATAATTTGTTTATTTTATTATAATGGTTGACTTTTTATTAGGAATAAATGGAGGTGTTAATTTTAAAATAAAAGTGTTCTCTAAAATAGTGGAAGCATAAATGCAATAAGGGGAAAATATACATTTTGGGTTATCAATTATCACTTTTAAATGGCTTGAAACCGATTGAAAAAAATCTCTGTTTTGGTTTCAATTTATACACTGGTTTCCAATTTTTTTTCGGTTTTGGTTTTGGATTTAATACCGATTTCCAATTTTTTCCGATTTTGTTTTTGATTTTGTCATCGGTTTCAGTTTTTAAACGGTTTATACCGGTTTCTAAAATCGGTTTCAAGACCTGGACTATTTACATTCATTCTTAGTTTAATAATTTTTTTTGAATCGCTGGATCGAGCGTCCGATCGCTCGTGTAAAGTAAACTTTCAAAAATGTCAAGATACAAAGATTTAAAAAAAAAAAATACCGTTTTTTAAATTATATTTTCGGTTTTTAATTATTATACAGGTATCCAATTTTTTTTGAGTCGGTATTGAATTTAATACTGGTTAAAGTAAATTTTAAATTAAAGGTGGCTTAAAAGTTTTTGTGATAATGAATAAAAGGAAACTGAGAAAAAAAGGGGCGCCAAAATCGTAAATACGCCACTGGTACTATGACGTAAGATTCACTCTGTATATTTTTTGCATAGTAAAAAATTATACAATAATATTAAGTCGTTAATATGTAATAATACAATTATTTTGAAGTTAAAGTTGAAAGGGGGCCCACTAAGTGTATGGTGTCTCGGGGCCCAATTGGTCCTTAATCTGGGCTTGCTAACACATACTAGTTAGGTAGGTGTAATACAAATTAAACACTATACATATAAAATATAATATCCGTGACGCTTAGGTCATAAGAATATTGTTGAACATTTTACTGCAGGCTGCGTGTTATTTCAGAAATGGTATTTAATTCGTCAGTGAAGATTTGTTAGCTGGGAATAAAATATATCATAAGCAGACTGAAATGTGAGGACGTTGCAGTGTTTCGAAGACCAAGTTTTATAGCAGATTTTGATTCACCACGGACGCGGGGTATGTATTTTCTTATTTTTCAGTATGTTTCTTTTTATTTTTGTTAATTGATCAGGGGATATATTATTGCCTACAACTTTTAACCATAGATATATACAACAACTAGATATCCGTCTCCTTTTTGTCATCGAAGTCGACCCCCCATTTACAAAGCAGGCAATGTTTACAAAATAATATTATCATAGTATATATGTATCGATAAATATATATGTATATAAAAAAATGTAAACATTGCCTGCTTTATAAATGGCGGCCGATTTCAACATTGGTCACAACTGTAATATAAAGACGGCTATCTAGTTGTTGTATATATCAATGGCGATGACATCCCAACCGGGAATTCGGGGGAGGGGGGGGCAAAAGGAGCAGTTGCTCCAGGCGGCAGGGACGGCCAAATAATGAAGGGTGGCAAAAAAATGTCGTTTGTAATATAATAAAAATAAAATATTTAGTAGAATAAATATTAATTTTTTTTTTACGAATTTGCGATGTCAATATTGTCAGAATACCTATCTAAAATCGTAATGGAATCTAATATTAGAACTATTAGGTCAACTTATTTTAAGAGAACGCTGTTTGTGGACCTTGTTTTCTTAATAACCTAGTACCTACTTACTAATTGAACTATTTTTAATATTATCACTCTTCACTAAATATATTGACATGTAATAGGCGCCGGGGCACCGAACTGCCAGAATTATACGATATTGCCACCTACCATTATATTGCAGTACTGACTACTGAGACTACGTAGCTTGTTATTTTTTTTTTTTGTTTTCTCAAACGGATTTGCCTTCGGGCGCCAACACCCCCCTTCATTTTTTTTTTTTTTAGTTATTTAACTCGAGTTAAATATTTTGTTTAGACTTGAACGTTGATAACTTGCAGTGGCCCTATGAATCATCTTTCTTTAATGATCTTATCATTTTGAATAGTTTTTTCTAAGTTTCTGGACATTTTATTTTGAACTCTTTAATGTGTGGTCCTATTGTTTAATTTCTTCTAATTTTTTTTTTGTTTTCTCAAACGGATTTGCCTTCGGGCGCCAACACACCCCTTCAATTTTTTTTTTTTTTAGATATTTAACTCTAATTAAATATTTTGTTTAGACTTGAACGTTGATAACCTGCATTGGCCCTATGAATCATCTTTCTTTAATGATCTTATCATTTTGAATAGTTTTTTCTAAGTTTCTGGACATTTTATTTTGAACTCTTTAAGTTGTGGTCCTATTGGTTAATTTCTTCTAATTTTATTTTTTTTTGTTTTCTAAAACGGATTTTGCCTTCGGGCGGCAACAACCCCCTTCAATTTTTTTTTTTTAGTTGTTTAACTCTAGTCAAATATTTTGTTTAGACTTGAACGTTGATAACCTGCATTGGCCCTATGAATCATTTTTCTTTAATGATCTTATCATTTTGAATAGTTTTTTCTGTTAAGTTTCTGGACATTTTAGTTTGAACTCTTTAATGTGTGGTCCTATCGTTTAATTTCTTCTAATTTTTTTTTTTGTTTTCTAAAACGTATTTGCCTTCGGGCGCCAACACCCCCCTTCAATTTTTTTTTTTTAGTTATTTAACTCTACCTGACTCTTTAATGTGTGGTCCTATTGTTAAATTTCTTCTATTTTTTTTTTGTTTTGTGTTATCTGTTTAAGAATCTGGGCATTTTCATTTGAATTCTTTAATGTGTGGTCCTATTGTTTAATTTCTTCGAATTTTTTTTTTTGTTTTCTCAAACGGATTTGCCTTCGGGCGCCAACACCTCCCTTCAATTTTTTTTTTTAGTTATTTAACTCTAGTTAAATTTTTTGTTAAGATGTGAACATTGATAATCTGCAATAATTATTTTAAATTGTGTTATCTATTTAATAATCTAGAAATTTTAGTTTGAATTCATTAATGTGTGGTCCTATTGTTGAATTTCTTCTAATTTTTTTTTTTGTTTTGTGTTATCTGTTTAAGAATCTTTACATTTTCTTTTGAATTCTTTCATGTGTGGTCCTATTAATTTATTTCTTCTAATTTTTTTTTTTGTTTTGTGTTATCTGTTTAAGAATCTGGGCATTTTCATTTGAATTCTTTAATGTGTGGTCCTATTGTTTAATTTCTTCTAATTTTTTTTTTGTTTTCTCAAACGGATTTGCCTTCGGGCACCAACACCCCCCTTCAATTTTTTTTTTTTTTAGATATTCAACTCTAATTAAATAATTTGTTTAGACTTGAACGTTGATAACCTGCATTGGTCCTATGTATCACCTTTCTTTAATGATGTTATCATTTTGAATAGTTTTTTCTGTTAAGTTTCTGGACATTTTAGTTTGAATTCTTTAATGTGTGGTCCTATTGTTTAATTTCTTCGAATTTTTTTTTTGTTTTCTCAAACGGATTTGCCTTCGGGCGCCAACACCTCCCTTCAATTTTTTTTTTTAGTTATTTAACTCTAGTTAAATTTTTGTTAAGATGTGAACATTGATAATCTGCAATAATTATTTTAAATTGTGTTATCTATTTAATAATCTAGAAATTTTAGTTTGAATTCATTAATGTGTGGTCCTATTGTTGAATTTCTTCTAATTTTTTTTTTTGTTTTGTGTTATCTGTTTAAGAATCTTTACATTTTCTTTTGAATTCTTTCATGTGTGGTCCTATTAATTTATTTCTTCTAATTTTTTTTTTGTTTTGTGTTATCTGTTTAAGAATCTGGGCATTTTCATTTGAATTCTTTAATGTGTGGTCCTATTGTTTAATTTCTTCTAATTTTTTTTTTTGTTTTCTCAAACGGATTTGCCTTCGGGCGCCAACACCCCCCTTCAATTTTTTTTTTTTAGATATTTAACTCTAATTAAATAATTTGTTTAGACTTGAACGTTGATAACCTGCATTGGCCCTATGTATCACCTTTCTTTAATGATGTTATCATTTTGAATAGTTTTTTCTGTTAAGTTTCTGGACATTTTAGTTTGAATTCTTTAATGTGTGGTCCTATTGTTTAATTTCTTCGAATTTTTTTTTTTTGTTTTCTAAAACGCATTTGCCTTCGGGCGCCAACACCCCCCTTCAATTTTTTTTTTTGTTATTTAACTCTAGTTAAATTTTTTGTTAAGATGTGAACATTGATAATCTGCACTAATTATTTTAAATTGTGTTATACCCGGGGGTTAGGGCGGAACCCGGGGGACGGGCGGAACCATGGGTGGGCGGAATCCGGGGGTGGGTGGAATCGGGGGGTGGGTGGAACCCGGGGGGACGGGCGGAACTCGGGGGGTGGGCGGAACTCCGGGGGGTGGGCGGAACCAAGGGGTGGGCGGAACTCGTGGGACGGGCGGAACCGGGGGGGTGGGTGGAACCCCGGGGGGTGGGCGGAACCCGGGTGGCGGGCGGAACTCGGGGGAAGGGCGGAACCCGGGGGACGGGCGGAACCAAGGGGCGGGCGGAACTCGGGGGATGGGCGGAACCAAGGGGTGGGCGGAACTCGGGGGACGAGCGGAACCCGGGGGCGGGCGAAAATCGGGGGAAGGGCGGAACCCGGGGGACGGGCGGAACCAAGGGGTGGGCGGAACTCGGGGGGTGGGCGGAACTCGGGGGGCGGGCGGAACTCGGGGGTTAGGGCGGAACCCGGGTGGCGGGCGGAACTTGGGGGACGGGCGGAACCCGGGGGTTAGGGCGGAACTCGGGGGACGGCGGAACCAGGGGGACGGGCGGAACCAAGGGGCGGGCGGAACCAAGGGGCGGGCGGAACCCGGGGGGCGGGCGGAACTCGGGGGACGGGCGGAACCAGGGGGACGGGCGGAACCAAGGGGCGGGCGGAACCCGGGGGACGGGCGGAACCAGGGGTCGGGCGGAACCAAGGGGCGGGCGGAACCCGGGGGACGGGCGGAACCAAGGGGCGGGCGGAACCCGGGGGACGGGCGGAACCAAGGGGCGGGCGGAGTTTGGGGGGTGGGCGGAACCAAGGGGCGGGCGGAGTTTGTAGGGTGGGCGGAACCCGGGGGACGGGCGGAACTCGGGGGACGGGCGGAACCCGGGGGTTAGGGCGGAACCCGGCGGTCGGCGGAACCCGTGGGTTAGGGCGGAACCCGGGGGTTAGTTATTTAACTAGTTAAATATTTTGTTTAGACTTGAACGTTGATAACCTGCATGGCCCTATGAATCATCTTTCTTTAATGATGTTATCATTTTGAATAGTTTTTTCTGTTAAGTTTCTGGACATTTTAGTTTGAATTCTTTAATGTGTGGTCCTATTGTTGAATTTCTTCTAATTTTTTTTTTTTGTTTTCTAAAACGCATTTGCCTTCGGGCGCCAACACCCCCCTTCAAATTTTTTTTTTATGTTTTTTTACTCTTGTTAAATTTTTTGTTAAGATGTGAACATAGTGACAAAAATAATAATACAAATCAACAAACATGCCCGATTAACCAATCGCAACCTATTTATAATACACTGTTGTATTTTTTTCATCCAGATTTCCTACTTTATGGCGTATTTTCGTAAAATTATTTTTCGTAAAAACTTTCTCCTAGCAATTACGAACACCTTTAAAAAAATTTGAACCAAATCGTACCAGCTGTTCTCGATTGATGAGGTATTACGACATTTTCACGTTTCATTTATATATATACTAGCTGAACCCGTGCACTTCGTTGCCCATTAAGTGTACTAACTATATGTGACTCAAGCTTTGTTCAATTCGTTATTTAATATTTGGTGTATGGTTTCAAAATTAATCTTAACTTTTCCGTTGCCCTGAATAAAAATTCTGATACGCCTTCAAATAAATTATAGATTGATAATAAAATTCAAGTATTCCATTGTAATGAATTGTTACAGAAATCAATATAATGCATTTTGATAAACAATGTTTTTCGTTTTGTTTTCTGGTGCAAAAATAAACAACGAAGACTGTTTTCCAACACGCGAACTGGCAACGTACAGCTGCCCGTGCGAAAAACATGGAAATTCCAAATTGATCCCACAGACTTCCAACGATTGGCCTTGCGATTTATTGATTGTCATCGCAAAAGCCAATCTAACGGGAAACTGAATCCGTTTAAACTGAAATGGAAGATCTGTTGGAATGATCGGAATTCGTGGGATAAGGACTTCCTCCCCTTTGAAATTGCCCTTGATGGTCGTTGATTGTATTACATTGTTCATCAGTTTCTTGACGGACAATCGTGTACCATTACACAATTTAGGAGGATTTAGATTCCGCAACATAATTATGATCGATCCCACTTTTACCTGTAAATTATGAGGTGGAGTTCCGGGCACATCAAGCGAGTTCAAAAATTCTGTCGGATAGTTGACCGCTTCGTTTTCGTCGGTCGTGCTGTCAACGGATTTGTATGAACGCAGTTCTCCAGCAATTTATGATTCAAGCATAAAAATTCTCTCCAAAAAACAATAGTGGTTTTTGATTGAAAAAGTTCATAGATAACATAAAACGATAATGTTTCAAAATAAAATGAATAATGTGCCAACTATTATATTTGTTTACTCTAAAGTTATAAGTGTCTATAATAAAAAATGTATATCAACCAGAATATAAAAATATATTTATATTTTTATCGATATTAATCGATTTCAAGCCCTGCTATTATCGATATTTGTATTATTATTTATATTATATTTTTATTTTTATTTTTATCTGCTAGAGGGCGCCACCGGTGTAACTCAGTTTTTGTCTCTAAATCTCTAACTAACATGAGTTAGGTCCATAATTGATGCTATAAACCTCGCTCACCGACATTCTCTATCATTTAAAAAAAATTTGAGCAAAATCGGCCAAGCCGTTCTCAACTGATGCTATTTCTAATTTTTTGTCTCCATTTTTATATACATATAAAGATAAAGATATGTATATATATATAGATATATTTGTTCTAATCTCCTATCTTTCTAAGTATCATTTTCTAGAAAAAATACAATTACAAATCTCAGATGTTCCTTAATTTTTTGTTTTTTTCTGCCTGACGCTTTTGAAAACTATTGGGCATTTTTAAATTTAATTTCCGATCAGAAAGGATGCTGTTGAAGAAAATTTAAGCTATTTTAGTGTCCAAATGTAATGACAAAAAAAAACACACACACATAGTATTGTAAAATCAATACATTCATCGCTAGTCGCTACGCTCAAAATCTAAAATATTCAAAGTATTTTGAAATTAATTACCGCATGGTCTCAAATTATTACCACAAGTGATTGTTGTGTAATAGTGATACTTTATTTTAATAATGCCTTAGAATTTTAGTGAATTTCTATAATTGTAATTAATTTATCAAGTTGAAAATGCTAGTAATGTCACGTAAATAAATGTTCAAATAATTACCTACCTATTCAGTAACAACGGTTATATAACAAAATACAAATATTAAAAAAGTAAATATTACTATAACCTAAGGTAATATTATTAAATGGGTAGGTATTTTAAATTCATAGAGTGCATAATATTAATATGCATTATATATTTTAAGTACCTATTGTAGATGAACTAAATTAATTTTTAATTTTCTGTAAAACGCTGTTCTAACAAAAATATCCTATCTATCTAGCCTAATCCATCTCATTTAAGCATGGGCTCCATCGTTGAAAAGTGTAGTTTCATATGTCCATTTTAAGCATTTGAGAATAAATATTTTGGAAATAAAGCCCATAAATCAATAAAGATTTCAAGAATCTTCATAAAGTTGCACACTAGGATAACATATCTTATCTTTATTAAGTATAATTTTATAAAAGTATTAACCATGATAACTAATTTATGAAAGCAAGCAAAATTTGGCGAAAAATTTTGTTTTGCCAAATTCTCAAACTTAAATACGAGACGCGGCTTTTTTGAGAACAGCAATTTGATCTACAGGTGTCACTGCATTGAACCTCGAAGATTTCAAGACGATACAACCCATATTGGAGGAGCTACTACTTTTAAGTAGGTTTTGTATAATATCCCAAAAAACAGTATTGATTTAATATTTATGGCCTACTCATAACCCCTTAAAACGGATATAGACGGATATATAACGGATATAATAAAATTGTATAAAATTGTTAAACAACGCAGTTTAACTGTTTACTCGATAATGAAAAATACCGTTACTCTTTTTTAAAAGCTGTATTTCGTGATTTTGTAATATAATATTATTACATATTATACGTATCTGTGACCTATTCTATACAACATTAAATGTGCTAAAGATAATTTCGTTGTATTATGTTATAGCTGGGAACTTAATTATACCGAAGTATACCAATTATGTTATATTTTCAGTACCTTTAGATATATAGTACAACATTTTTGTATTTATTGATAATTTTTAATTCAAAATGAACAAAATATAATAGAAAAAAGCTTTTATTTTTTGGGGCTGCACATTTTAAATATGGGGCGCACATGTCCTTTGTGCAACCCCCCCCCCCCCCCCCCACCTTTCCTAGTTACTATAATGCTTTAAACATGAAATTGATATGGTCAAAATCAAATTTGCTAAGTTGTTCATTTGCAAGTCATTTATAACAAATGCAGCATTGGGAAAAGTGTACTAGTGAGGTTGCGAATGTACGTATTTTTAATAATATTATGAGTACCTATCGCACCTAAAATGATTTTTCATAAACGCATTTTTCATCACACCGCAATACCGCATGTATCAAAGTTATGCATGTATACGCCACTGATACCATATGTATATGATGTAAGAACTAAGAGTAGTGAGAACTACTGAGTAGTCAGTAGGTGGTAGGTACTACTCGTACTATAGGTACAGTATATAGACTCTACCTTAAGAATGAAGCATATACGATCGTACCACATCTGAATCACGAGAAGGATAGACCTACGAATTATCGAAAATGTAAATACGTAATAAAAATTACGGAACATGGGTGAAGGCTATAGTGCTATACTAAAAAATTACTTTTTAGTTCTATTTGTAAAGTAGGTACCTACTATTAGTAGTATACAGTTTACTTTCACAGACGTTTTTTTCAGCGTTAATTACACCATGTTCAAGTGGGAATGTCTGCCTATTAGAGGACACTGATTTTACCATATGCACATCACGGGGAGATTACCCACTCATCGTCCACCTATTTGCCGCTCACACAAAATATTTACCGTATTACATTTTATAGGGAGATTTCACAATTTTTATCCACAAACTCACGGCTAACCCAAAATATTTACCATATTTTAAAGTTACGGGTGATAACAGGCTCAAAATCGGTTTCACCACTTACTCGAAAATATTTAACGTATACAAACCAAAATTTTTGAAAAAATATTTATTGTATTTACATTATTTTATTCATGCTGGTGTTATGGACGCGCACTTGGCGATTCCGCACAAATAAAATAAAACGAGTTTAAATTACTTTGGCTCAAAATAATATTCTTTATTTAATTGTAAACCATTAACCTGGAATTAACCAGGAGCTGATGGACGACGACGGCGGCGGTGGCTAGCTGTACCGGCGCGGGCAACGATACCGCCCCGACGGTACCACGCGACGATGGCAGAGTGCACGAAGGTGACTCGCAAAGGCGACGGCGGCGGGGACTGCAAAACACAACGGGCGATCGGATACAGCTGCAGAGCTAGGAACACGGAAGTCAGCATCGCTGGACTCGCGGAAGCGGATAACGTTTCAGGGTCCGGCGATGTGCAACTCCAGGACGGCCACCGGACGGTGACTCGGTCGAGTCAGGGCGAAAATCGTGTGGAGAGGATCAGGACCTTTGCGGCGTGCTTTGCTGTGAGGTCTGACGATCCTCTAGCTGCGTCTTCGCCCAGTGGCAATCGGTCGGGTCACGTCTCCGGTCGCCGGCCGATTCCGTAGCGCCGACGGAGCTGCCTCTGCTCGCTCAGTGTTTTAGGTTTCCGTCGCCGTCGCCACGTGTCGGTCGTCTTCAGTACCTGCGCATCGTCGATGCGCACAACATCGAGCACTAGCCGCTCGCCGTCAAATCGTCTCATCGCTCCCTTGGCCGTCGCGGTCGGGACTTCGCCAGCCGTCGTGATGGTCGTCACCCGCGAGCAAACGCACTGGCGACTGCACTCGTCCGCCTGCGGGATGTGCCGCGAAAACGTATAGAGGTGACCAGTAGTCAGAATATTGCTTATAATGCACCTCGCCATCACGTACCGCTCCCCCTGCTTATTGTGTCTTGTCTGGTGTCCCCCCCCCATTAGGCCAATTTGAGCCCATTATACTTAAAAAAATCATATAAAATTACAAAAAAAATAAGAAGATATCAAAAAAAAAATTAAAAAAAATAAGAAGATATATCAAGTAAAAAAACAAAAAAAAATATTCCACATTGGACCGATGAAATATTGAAAATCATAAAAAAATACAAAAAAAATATAAGATATATCAAGTAAAACAAAAAAAAAAATACTTTTGATTGATGTACTTAAACTATAATAAATATTATTGTAAAACTAAATTTATTTTGTTGAGTACACAATAAAATTATTGTCTATACAAAAATAAAATATTGTTTCTTTTTTTACTTATTAGAGTGTATTTGTATATTTATATTTATTCCAACAGAATAATGGGCTCCACTGAATATGCCCCTGTGAGGGCCAATGCAAAGTAATAACTACCTACTAGCAATGTTTTTGTCACGCATCAAATAATATATCGATAAAGTATTGTAATAATATTTTTTGTTGGGTATTTTTGGTCAGGTAAATATTTTAATATAAAAATTAATAGATAACCATAGATAACTTGGCACTTTTACGTATATTATACATTCAACTGTACTCAATGGTATTTTAAAAATTGTAATATTTTTTACTCTTGACCCCACAAAGTAGATAACAAATAGGACGTACCAAGTATCAGAAAAGATACTAATGTAAAACATCAAATCATTTTTACTGCCCCAAAATGTAGCCTCAAAACGAATATTAAAAAGCGGGTTAGTGTATGTCACTCTGCTGTGCAGTTGGTTACAAGTGGCCTAATGGGTAAATGTAATGGATGGTCTTAAATTTGAATTCAATGATATAAATTATAAATCATTGCATACGAAAAACGATTCTGAGCGAAGACTAACCATCAGCCAATAATATTACTAAGTAGGTATATTTTATGATATTATTGTGAATAATTTTAGTATTAGACGTTAGTATTATAGGTATCTACTAAAGTAAGTTAAATTCATTTTTGCCAAAAAATCTCATTTGAAAATATCATTGTGTAGACTTATAAAATATAATAATAATATACTCTAAAAGTTTCATATAGGTACCCAAGAATAATATTTTGAAATAATTATGAAATTTCGTTACAACTGTTTATGAGAATATTTGTTTTAACCTTTCAATCCTTACCTATAAAAATTAGAAATTTTATAATTGTTTAATAAATTATAATAATTGATAATTTTCGAGATTTTGATAAATTTAGTCAAAATATGAACTTTAAATCAAATCCCGACTTGCCATGCAACTCCACCTCAAGTTGGTCACGGGGTAACCGTCGTATATCCACTCTTAATACGTGTTATACGTATACAACTATTTAAATTGAATAGTCGTTGTAAAATAAAGGTAGTTATTAAGAGTGGATATACGGTGGTTAACCTGTGACCAACTTGAGGTGGTGTTGCATAGCAAGTCGGGGGATATTTTTGATTGGAGGAGCGGAGCGATGGCTCCGAGGAGCGCAGCAACGAGTGCCGATACACTCGTAATCACTGCAACTTTGAAAAACCGAAAAAAGTGGTGATAGTGAATAAACGGAAAAGGTCCTCAAAAATCTTTGAAAAGTGAAAATCGGTCTAGTAAGTAATTGTGAAGGTCCATAACAACAAACATAAATCAATTAAATTATGTCGAATAAGTATTTTCGTTGTTCAATAATTGTCCTAGTTATTTAGCTAAAATGCAAAACTGTAAAAATACGTTCTATAACTATTACACTATTATTATATCATTAAGAAATTAAAATATATTTTTTTATTTATTAGGTGTATAGTGTATTGACAAACGTTGAAATTTCGGTAATATAATGCATAACAATATTAAGAAATTAACTACCTACTTATAGTTGTCAAATATATTATGGAGGACGCTTGAGTGTAATATTATTTGCACATGGTAAATAATATGTTTTGAGGTCACCTAATTATAACCGTTATATCTTTAACTATTATAGGTAGTAAAATATATTAAGAATAATATCCCATCTCAATATTTTATTTATTTTTTGATTTCTCTTCAAATATTATAAATACCTAACGTCCTAACCTCATAAACAGGATGTGACAGGAAGACCTGACAGATGAAATAACTTTTGTTCTAATCAATATTTAATTTTTTTCATATATAATTTATAGTCACTTGCCCTACACGTATAACATAAAAACAATTATTACAGATTAGATCTCTGGGCAGAAGATAAGCATTTAAAAAAAAAGGGAGAGGACCAACCCCGGGAAGTGCTCAAACAGAGAATTTGAGATTACCGATGGAAATTTTTGTTTATAAATCGTTGCCATGGGTTTTAAAGCTATTATTATTATTTTAAACATATTATTGATGAAGAGTTGCCATTTTTATTGGGCAACGAAGTGCACGGGATCAGCTAGTTACATATAAAAACCAAGAATAACAATTTTAGTTATTTTGTAGTAATTTAAAAATATTATTCATAGGCATATGAAACTTTAGGAGTATAATATTTTCAAATGTACTTTTTTCGGCAAAAATGTATTTGACTTACTGTTGTAAATTACTTTATACAATAATATCATCAACTATACTTATGCCCGTAAGCATAGTCAATGTATATGTGTCACATAAGAAAAAATCAATTCAGCCTACTGTATTAAGTATTTGGGTAGGTACTATAAATTATAATAGTAAAATAAATTACTTTAATAGCAACAATATATCATAAAACCTACTTAGAAATATAGGCTGACAAACCATCTTCGTTCAGGATCATTTTTTTTCGTAGGTATACATACATTTGTATATATATAATGATTTTATATCATTGAATTCAAATTTATAACATCGTGATCTATAAGACACCTAATGTCCTAATGTACAACAAAGCGGTACCTACCCGTGTGCAGTGGACCCACTTCTTTTTAAAAATAATATTTTGACGAAAATTATTGTATTAAACTATTTTAATGTGTTATTAAAGAAAATTGGACAGTTAATTAATGTTTTTTTTTTATTTATACAAAACACACTGGACTCAAATGTATGCTAAAACTTTGGCCAATTTCATTGAAGTCTCGTAGAACAACATCTACGATTGGTAAGCGAGATGGCCGATCGGTTGTATATGAAATTGTAGTTTTTTTCCATTCTTGTGACCGAGTCTACAAAAAATAAATAAAAAATGATCAGATATTAGTTATAAAAATGTTTTTCATAAATATTTTTTACAAAATATGATACACTTGCCTTGCATTCATCTTCAATAGCAGTGTATTTCATTTTTGGATTCCCTCTTGGTGTAATATCGGCATCATTAAATCCAAATAAATTCAATCCTTTTTTGTATGATCTGTTTTCAGCATCAAAATAATCAATTGATTTTTTACAGTGGTATGTTAAATACTGACTAGCTGATTCTGACAATAGTTGTAAAAAGCTGATTTGATTGCTATCAGCTTTGTATAATATCTAAAAGCATATATTATTCAATTTGAATTGGTTTTATAATTTTTCACCATTATTTACAACCTGTCCAGTATATCCAAATTCAGATAACCAAATTTCTGGTTGAGGACTTCTATTTTCAAAATCTATTGGACCTATATGATCTGGTTGAGGTTTTACACACGTGCTCTTAGTAATCTGATCGCATCGTACGAGTACCGCGTCACGAACATCTCCTTCATTGGGATCCACCCAATATTCTCCTATCAAGCGTTTGTATTTTATTAATTGATCCAAAATTATTAAAAACATTTTCCTACCACTTTCAAGATCGGGATAAGCAGCATATTAATCTTTACATGTCTTGGCTGGGTTATCTTTTTCACCGTTCGGTTTCTTAAACTTCTCAAATGACGTTTTAAATTTTTTATATGCATTGAATATTAATTCACGTCTCTCTGTTTCTGACATTTTGTCAGGTTGATCTTGATGCGTACCATAATTTTGTCCCTATTCCGATATATGTTAATCTATTTAAAAATAATTAATTTTAATCTTACCTTGCTATGTCCTTGTGTTAATAAAGCTGTTAGTGCAGCCATGTCATATGCCAATGCTTCACCTGGAGGTCCAGGTAAACCAGATGCTCCTGGTGCTCCATCAGGACCTCGTTCCCCAGTTAATCCTTAAATATTTCTAATGATTTATTATTTCAACATTTAGAGAACTATACAATAATAACATACTAACCCCTAGGACCAGGTTGTCCCGCTAAACCTTGTAATCCAGGATTTCCATCTTGTCCCGGGGGTCCTAATTAAATTTGCAAATTATTTGTAACTGCTTAAAGATACCCAATTTATTATTCTAATATTAATTATACTCATAAAAAAGTATAACTTCTATTACCTTTTGTTCCTAGTTCACCAACTGGTCCAGGAGGTCCAGGATATCTACCCATTATTACCTATAGTAAGTAATAATTAATTGCTTGTTGATAAATGATAAGTTATACAATTATATATATAATTTATTTTTTTTATTTTTTTTAAGGCTTTGACGACTGAGGTCAATATAGCCTATAGGTTGGTTGGTACAGTCGGTTAGGAACACGTGTACTTACCTATTGTGTGTCAAGGTTATTGCGCACTACGAACCCAAGTGGTCACCCATCCGAGAACTAGTTGCAGAAACCGTTGCTTAATCTCAATCACGTAGTGTGATTGATTTCAGCTACTGCGCTGTGCCGAGCCACTTTCTAAATATTAAGAAATGTTCTTCTATAGCTGTGTGTTACAATTTTTAATATTTGTGTGCAGCTGATATTGTGTAGGTAGGTACATAATACTAGACTCTAGAGTATAGTATAATCGTTTCTGTATACAATTAAGTCCAGTATACGAGTTCGTTTTTAAAATAAAGTATAAATTATAATACCTAATAAGTCTAAGTACTAACATAAAATTATCATATAAGATAATAAGGTTTAGGCATAACATTGAATAACACTCACATACAACTATTCATATCTGGGTACTAAAAAATAAAATCCTTTGTTAATAATTGCATTTTTTGTTGTAGTGTGGTCGTGTGGATCTATGAATTTAAAACTGTGTAATGGTTTTAGGTTGAAAATAAAAAAAAACACATACCTACTTCAGGAAGTAAAAAGAAACTACAGCAGATTAAAAATAATCTTGAGAAACATTGAGAAATTGGAAAAATATAAATAGTTATAAAAATAATATTATATTATTGTTAGTTTCATATAATGTACCTACATAATATTATTTAGCCAGAAATCAGAATAATATTATATTACTTATTATAATATAAGGTAATGTTTGGAGCCATCACACGATAATATTAATTAATATTAAATAAAAATATCCCTCCTCTAGTGCTGACCTTAGAACTAGTAGCGGGGCAGGGGGCTAGGGCAAATAAATATCCATGGGGGTAAAATTTTAGATGTGATAGTCAAACCACAACTTAATTTTAATTGAAACTTTGGATTCCACGTCAACCAAAGTATAACTACCTATGCAACGTTATTTTAAGGAACTGTGCTAATTTGACACTAAAATTAATTTAATTCGCTTTTAAACGTCTCTATGCATACGTGTGAAAATGAATAAATATTAATTGTTTGAACACTGTTATTGTATTACAAACAAAATTATTTTAATATGTTTCACATTACATTTTATTTCAGTAATGGTGCAACTTTAGAGATGTGCAGTGACATGACTTTTGGTTTTAAATTACATTTTTCATTTATTATATAATAATATTTTCACTTACTATATTATACCTACTGTTTTCTTGAATGGCTTGTACATAATAGTTTTAATATGGATCATAGTATCTAATTTCTTAGGTTAATTAATATCCTCAAACTGTAGTTAAAACCCTTAGAATATGAAAATAGTTGTAACGTGAAATTATGGTGTACACTTAGAGAAGTAATAATATTATAAAGTGTATTAAAGCCTATAATAAAATAAAAAAAATTTTACGAGCTTATTAAATTTGTTTGTCAAAAAGATAAGAACTGAGATATATATTATTATAATATTCATAATGATTCATTAAACTCTATGTACAAATAAGTGGTAAATGTAAAATGTATGTAAAAATATCAAATGTGTCATGTTGGTACAAACAATTTTTTATTGGTTTTTTCATATTTTATAAGTAAAGTTCTTGTCTGATTTGAATTACATAATAAAATACAAGTTCGGTGTTAACTGATGGATTTTGTTAATATAATTGGAAACAATATGTTTTCGGCAGCAACTTTTACAAGTAGAGTATGACAGTATAATAACCAATCTCACAAATTGTAAGACCAATTCCATCCCAAAAATCTCCGACCAGCGACCATTCAATTGTACTCGTTGGATGACCATTTAGTTATTTTTTTTAAACTTTTCCTTTAAAAATAAAACCAACACATAAATATACCATGTATTGGAATAAATTCACAAATCTTAATATTAGCGAGTTTAAATTGTCTTTATTATATTATTAGTTTGTGTATTACAAAGCAATACGTTGATGCTCGACTACATAGTCAAACGCAACAGAATCTAAGGTTTTATTTCTGAAAACCAACAATGATGTATATAAACGCCAGTGAGTACAATTTAAAATATTTTAAAATAACAAAATTAAATTGTGTACTAGATTAAAACAAACCAGACTAGACTGATGTAAAATTAACTATTGAAATCTATCTGGTACCAATCTATATATATATATATATATATATTTAATAACAATAATTTAATAAAACGTATAGGTACACAATACAAATATCTAGGTAATAATATAATGAAAAATTCGATGTGAGTATAATAATAAAGTAGTGTAATTAATTGTTTGCGTTATTGTAAACTATATTCATCAGACAGTAATAATATAATAAGTACACTATAATAAAGCCATATTATAGGTACACAAACATAGATAGGATAAATCTAATCAAATCAATAGTAAAATAATAGGTATTCAATAGAAAATAATAAAAAAAAATTGAACTGAAAAATAATGATTGTCAATGAATGTAGGTAATAGTATACGATGTGAGGCTTCGTATAGAACAAAATTATCACAAAATGTTTAACAAAAAAATAAATATAGATATCACAATAAAAAAGGTTTGTTCGCCTTCAATAACAAAAAAAAAAATAATAATAAATACATAAAACCAATATATTACAACATAACAATAATAGACTACCACCGGTCGTTGTAAATATAATTCACAAGACTTGCACAGAACGAGAGAATACAAATAATTAAAATAAAAAAAAATTATAATAAATGGCAAAATTAATCAAATTAAACTACAATAACGAGTTAAATCGATCGGTCAGTCTTTAGGGATCGACATTGAAATCAGCGTAAGTGTCTCTAAACTTACTTTTCAAATGCATCACATATATTATATTATTTATTGCCTCTGATTAGAATAAATTTTTCTTTTTTATATTTACTAGGTGCCTAGTGGCTAGTACCTAACTACATAGCTATAGTTGTACGACTTTATTCGTATCATTGTTTGAATTCGGTCTTAATGCTCGGCCCAACTCCGAATTCAACATTTTGTATTTTGGCCTCGAATTCTTTGATCAATTCCGCTTTTGTCTGAAAAAAAAATCCATCACATATTACACAATTCGTAAACTATACACACAACTTGGTGTACATAACATTTCCCTTAGAATCGGTGTAACAAAACCCGAGGAGTTTGTGTAAAATTCTGCGCTGCTAGGGTAAAAAGTTCAAATATGGTAATTTAATAAAAAAATAAATTGAAATAAAATTTAGAAAAATATATATAGGAACAAATAAATATAAAACCATGTGCATAGTAATAATAAAAAAATATTGTTACCTATCTAAAAAAATATATGTACAAAATACATTTTTTTAAATTAAAATTATAACATAGCTATGTAATACACTAATATCCAGGTATGTTTTTAAGAAATGATCAGACTTATACACTTTTACTCGAGTAGAGCAGAATTATGTATCAACTTACTTTTTTCTTGAGATCATTAAAATGTTGTCTGATTTCTTCGTGCTGTTTTTCTAGCTCCTCAGTTTTCTTCTCGTAGATCTGAGCCAAACGCACCCGTTCATTCACACCCTTTTCCACCATCGAACTGGATACTTCTCGTTTGATCCTAAATACATTGAACAACATAAAAAAACTATTAATATTATACAAAAGTTTTTATATTTGTAATGCATACATTTTCTTTTGACATTATCCCATATTGTTAAAATAATTATTGGGGTTTTAAAATTATAAAAAATTGCCTATATATAGGACCATAATATCTAACCTTATCCGAGGATGAGATATTTTTCTGATATTGTCTATACATTCACGATAAACATATATTATATAGTAATATTATACTACCGTACCTTCCAATCTCGTCCTTGTCCTTGTGTATTTTTGCCAACGATTTCATTTCATGTCGCCGGCGGTCCTGCAACTTTTTCATCACTTCTGCTGTTTCTTTATCCAACAGCACGCGCAACATTTTCATCTGGTTCGATTGCGATGACCGCATCACTTTCTCCAACGACGAAAACACGATCTCGTGATATTTTTCACGGAGGTCCCGTTCCTGTACTACGTGCTCTTTGCCGATGGCCAACAACCGTTCGGACTGGCTTCTGGACATCCTCGGCATCGAACTGGTAGAATTGTCCGTGTCGCATTCTGAGGATTCGGACGCGTCTTGGTTACTCTGCAACATGCTCTCTTGGCTGAAGGACATGAAACGAACACGTTAAAATGTTTTTGTTTTAATATTATATTTATATGGTAGAAGTGTAGAACGCGCAAACGAGATGACGCAATAATTATTACATATTCTTTATCGATAGTCGCTTGACGAATCGGGAACTCATCGAGAACTTGGACATTCGCATCCGTTCCGAATCGTGCGACGATTTCAGGTGCTGCACGCGGTGTCTCTCTTTTTCGTGTTTCCTCCGAAGCATTTCGAGTTTTTTCTCCAGCTCCATTTTCTTATCCTTTACCAGCTTGTTGTCGTTAAGCTTTGAAAGAGATTCGGCGACTACGCCTTCGCTCACTGTAACAAAGAATATTATAGAATGCATATATATATAAATATTATATACTATGAGTGACGGGTGTTTATTATTAATGCTATCTCTATAATATTATTACGATAGATTCGAAGTGTCTAACTATTTATTTTTTATGCATAATCAGATTGAAAAATCGAATCCAACTCACGAGAAGTAGACAACAACACCGGAAGATTCCTTTGGGAGCCTTTCGGACCCTTGCTGAAGTCATCATTGACCGAATAGTCCATCGTCGACACGGGATTAGTAGTCACGGATTTCCGATGCGGTGCCGACGATGTAACGGTCATGTGGTGGCCGGTGGGCAAGTCTGGGCAGCTGGTCTGATGACGGGTGACTGGTTTTACGTCTCGTTCCGCCGGTGCGACACTCGCCTCGATTAATAACGTGCCACAGATTAGATTATGATTGTATTATTACACTATATATATATAAATTACGAGACGACATCAATCGTCAATCGAGCTTACTTCGTCAACGGATTGGTCCAGTTCGTCCGCGAAGACAGCTAATTGCTTGGTGCGTTTATCCAGATCGGATTGGAATTTTATGGGATTAGCCAAAGCCTCGGCAAAATCTGATAAGCCGTCCGGGACGTAGTCTTTTACGGTGATTTTTAAGAACAACGTTCCACAAGGCAGGGGCTGACCCATTTCGTTACGCAATACGACGTGTCTATATCCTGGACAGAGGCCAACTACTGGAATGACACGATGGCCGATCAACTTTCCGGACTCCTCGAAAACGGCTAGACGCAGCGACGCGAGTTGGGGGAGGACCACCTGAAACCCAAACATATTTTTACTATGACTTAAATGCTTTATGAAAGTGTTTACCTAAACAATTTTTCTATATTATATATATATATAGAAATAGGTCATACAGTAAGATACATGTACACGTTATTATTGTCATTATTATGGACAGACGAAAACGTACTTTTTTGAACACAAAAGGTTCGTCACCGTACACCGGGTTAATGCCATTGTACGGTACAGTCCGAGTACGAAATTTTTTCCTGACTGTGTCTGCGGGCAAACCATACATCTCGATGTCCACGTAAGTGCCGACGCGCTTATCGGTAAGCAGTTGACCGGATATGACGTCGACGGTTAGTGTACCAGCAATGATTCCGTCCACGGTGGATTCGGCAAACGGGTCAAACGTACGGTCGGCGCGCCTCATGAACTCTGGTTTCAATAAATAACCGCTGCGCATGTTGTACTCGAATATCCCTAAATTTAGCTGCATCGCCACGTCCATGGTTTGATAATTCAATGCGACAAGCTGACATCCTGCATTCCAAAACACTTGTGGCATAAAGTTGGAAGAGTCAAAACGTGTACCGGCCGGATAAACTCGGCTCAATTGATTTTTGTTATACTTGACAAACTCCATTGGTCGTTCTTTCAGCAACGTCATTGCTTGTTTCTCGTCAAACGATGACATCTCATAGTGCCGGTTTTTTTCTTAAAACACAGTATAATAACGATATAAAGAAATAATTATGAATATTATAAATACAACTATATGACTGGGACGATGCGCTCGGGCCAAAGATTTGTATTTTTAATAAATAGATATATTTGTAAAAAAATGTACACGCTATATTTCTTCTAACTATATTAGTAGGTAATATAATATGTAACCTGAAATGGCCACTATTTAGATAAATAAAAAAATAAAATATTTTTTCGTTGGCTGGAAAAATTATGTGTGAGCTACTGAGCTACCTTTTAGCTATAACCTATAAAAGTTGAAAAAAATAGCCTATAAACACCCTCCAAGTCTCAAGGAATCTATTTATATAACTTTTATTGTAAACGATCCAGTATCTATAGTTTTCGAGTCTATTAACTTAGGATGAACCTACATCCATTTTTAGCTGTATAACCAGACTTTGACGGAAAAAAAAGATAAAATACAGTGCTATACGAGTTATAATAGCTGTATGTTTGTTTTGGTGTACCTCAGTTCACGGGTACAATTGGGTCGCTTTGTGAACTAATTTGACTGATATGGACAATTAATAGCACTAGGTAAATAAATCAAACACGGTTCAAACTACTCTCTAAACTTTTCTGATATCTCCAAAAACAATTTGAAATTTTCGCAAAATCGGTTAAGTATTTATTTTATATATAAGCTACAAACATACATTCAACTCTCATATTTGTTTTAAGATATAATTTCTTTATTTGAAATCATACACGTGACGATTTGATGCATGATTTTACTTCATCTGCCCAAGTAATAACCAATGGCAATCATTCATATATATAAAAAAAAATTACTAATTTATACTAAAACCAGTAAGCTGTTACCAATAGCAACCAATTATAAACAAAATCCTCAAATCCGTAAATCTCAAAATCCTTGTTTGAGCACTTCACCGGGTTGGACCTACAGGGTCCATTTGTGAATCTAAGCCATCCAGGGACCCACTCAAACAAACAGAAAAAAATGTCATCAAAATCGGTCCAGCCGTTTAGGAGGAGTTCGATGTCATACAGACGTACCTACAGTATAATTATATATATATAAAGATTATTCAGGCCCTAGGCGAAATGTTTAAGAATAAAAACAAAATGGAGCCTACGAATTTTGAATCTTAATCATATGCATGTGTACAAAAAAACATACCTATATAAATATTTATTGTTTTCTTTTAGGAGGAGGTACTAATACAAAATGATATGTTTTAAGACGACGAGACACCCATTTGCGTCTGCTTCGTCTTAAAAGTGGCCTAACATGGCAAATTTACATTCAGCAGTTCTGCCAGTTTTATCTCCGTTAATTTTAATAGAAGAGTTAATCTACCAACAATTAAATTTAAAACTTACATAATTTTTTAAGATTTGTTCGAAGTATTTTTGCGATTTTTTGATTTGAAAAGTGTTAAAGTTAACTTACAAATCTTTAACTGTAAAGTTTTGAGAATTACAATTTAAAAATGTTCATAACTCGTTTCAAAATTAAAATATTGAAAGTACACTTACAAAAAACCAGAGAAAATGTTGTTATCTTTAAGTTTAGTAATAGGTAGGTAACTCTTATACTCTTGTATGTAAAACTAGCGAAGCTAAATTAGAACTGCATAAAGCACATTTTGTATGTTACGCATAGATGAGACACTACGAGAGAATGAGATTTCATTCTAGTTTAAAATGTAAAAAATATAACGTCGGTATTTAGGCACTTATAATATATTTAACTTCTTATAAAACTTACTTTCTGCGTTTTCAAAGGAGGTGAATTGCACTGATTGACAATAATTTACGAGAACCGAAATTTCCGTACCAGCTTCAGTCTCCTTGGTGTTGGATACCTTATCGACCAAAGGCTTACCTTGTAAAACATGTTTTAAATCAACCGTTCTATCTACGTCCTCTTCTTCTCCATCGGTATCGCTACTGCTGTCATCATCATCTACAATTGTATTAATAACATTACTTATGCATAAACAAAACATATTTTTATAATTATAAGTTAACTTTTAAGTTGGAAAAAAAACACAGCTAGGTGAAATTAGTTTTTCTAATTGCTATTAATATAATATTATATAAATTCCAAAATGACTTTTATTTTTTTATTTTTTATAAATACCCTATACAAATATAGGTACTTCCCTATAATATTATTTTGGCTAAACTATCGATTTTTTTTTCTTACAAAAATTATTTAATGCATAAAATTGTAAACTTTAAAAAACAATAATAATGATACAAAATAAATAATTGTAAAAAGTAAATGTATGAAAAATATCCGGCCAAATTGATCGTCTGCATGTAGCTATGATAAATAATTGCATGCGTAAAATT
Organism: Macrosiphum euphorbiae; assembly: GCA_949089665.1. Lineage (NCBI taxonomy): Eukaryota > Metazoa > Arthropoda > Insecta > Hemiptera > Aphididae > Macrosiphum > Macrosiphum euphorbiae. The sequence goes on along the minus strand of CARXXK010000001.1, from coordinate 98,118,265 downwards.
TAGGAACGTAGAGTTAAATTTAAAAAATACCTAACCCGATATATTTGATTTGAATTGTACTAAATAAATAAATAATAAAATAATTCACCTTAAATATTATTTGAAAGGATTTAAAATGTCTATTGAAGTTAGGTTTTTTGTATAAAACTTGTTATAGATTGAGTAAAAAAGTAAAATCTTTGTATATTATAATAGTAGTAAACACACAGAACATTAACAATATTTAAATAGCAACTTCAAATTACTTCAATTCAACTACCTGTTGAACATTTTCAGTCCTAGTAAGTAAAAAAATAGTCGATGTTTTAGCGTTATTACGAGCAATATTTTTTACATTGTACAATATTAAGTTGCCTATTAGTTAAATTATAATATAATAATAATAACTGTTTGTACCTTCATCTTCGTCATGATTACTGTCCTTGCTGGATTGTCGAATTGGTCCTCGTGGTATATCTCCATTGCCCAACACCAAAGTGGCAGCTGTAGCTGGCTCCAACACTACACTAGTCGTAGGCTTTTTATGATGATGGTGATGTTTTTTTTTGTTTTTTATAATTATTTTGTTTTTCAGCATTGATGGAGGTGGTAACGAGAAGCCTGGCTCAAGCTAAAATAACGTATACATTATTACGTATTAGGGATAATACATTAAGTGCTCGAAATGAAGACAATGAATAATAATTGTGTTTATTACTTTATGACTGTCCAATGGTTCGTACAACAACATGTCGCCAAAATAATCGTGACAGTATTGGGCAATTTTCGCTTGTTGTTTAGTGTTGCAATGGTTTTCAAATGACAATATTACTGGGTAGTCGGACGACTTGAAAGCCGACTCGGCAATTGCCTCTATTACTTCTCGAGCCGACACTTCAGGTACAAATGTGTATCCATGCAGGATTACCGGTTCATTTGTCTTTCCATTCCACAAATCTAATTCAACGCACCGACATCCAGACAGTAGGCACTGTCTGTAAATCTCCACGGACGACTTACCAGTCAACTGGTGACCTAGTTGAAAACTAATTTTAGAAAACTATAAATAATACCGTGAACAATAATTGTTACCAGTCAAGTAAGTGTTATGTGACGAGTTTATGAAATAATGCGATAGCGGCTGATCCATGTCGTTATTTAATTCAAATGTAGTAGACGATACTATAGGGTTGTCGGCGCTCATCAGATACTTGAGAAACCCGTCAAAACTCAACAATGCTCGTTGAGCGTTTTGTTTGTTGGGTTCAAACTCACGAATTAGATCTTTTGCTCTATCTGAATTGGCATATGGATGGAGTATTTCGTTTAAACGAGGATCTCTTTGAGTACGGTTCAAGAAATCGACGAACTGGTCAACTGTCATAAGTTTTTTCTTACCCGAAGCTCCATGATCACTACAACATCTGAAAATGGTACCCAAGTTACAGTTGCACACGCTTGTATGGATAATTGTTATAAAAAAATAATAATAGAATTAATTTATTATGATAACATAATAATACCGTAAAATCAGGGCCGGATTAACAATACCCAAAGGATATAGGCGGGCTAATAAAATATACAGATACATACTATGGATAATCACGGTCATGAATATTCGATATACTTCTATGTTTTTTATTTATAGTTTACAAAATTATAACATACCAGCACACAGGATATTATGCTATTAATTCGATTAAAATATCGATTTGAACACTATTGTCGAATCGATTTGCATACTTTTTTATAAATTGATATCATTCTGAAAACTAATTTATAAAAAAAAATTAAGAATTTTCCAAAAAGAATAAATAAAAACACGTTTGAGTTTATAAATTAAAGGCATTTTCTCCTTGTTAGGGTAATATTCAGTCGTGAACATTTTTTTACCAACGTATTTTATATCATTTTTTCACCGACTATCCCTTGGTAATTGAATATAATTGTTTGTTTACGCGCTTTACATACGTGTAAAAAATAACTTTTTTGGTTTGTTACATCCGGCTTGGGTTTTTATAAGAAGTAGATAGATATTTTCAATTTCAATAACTCTTGTACCTCTAGTAATAAAAATATTAAAAAATAGTAAAAAATATTACTAGTAACAAATGTCATAGATTTAAATAACGTTTACGGTATTCCTGAGCCCCTGGACGTCCTTAATGTTAAATTATAGATTATTATTTATATTTGTATACACTTCATTAAGTATAGATTATATTATTTATGAATTATCACAAATATACAATATAAATATATTATATTATCTACATAATATTGAAATACTTAACTGTTTGAACAGTTTATTTTTTGTACTCGAATAAAACTATTATGAATATTAAAAGTGACTCAAAATTATGGCGGGGATGCCTGTCTTTTCTAATTTGATCTATTGCATTTAGCCTTTATAATTTTAATTAGTTGGTAAGACAGTCTTCAGCGAGATGACAAATTAATGACTATAAAATACATTTTCAAACATATAAATATAATCGACAATAATATTTCAGAATACATTCATAGGGAATATCCACTTAATACGCGTTGAGAGCAAGATTGTCATGTTTTAAGCATGGAATATAAATATTAGAAAACGATATAATTTATTTTTTCAAATACGATTTTAAAAAGTGGTTATTACTCTGCTGTAGGTACATTATAGGTAACATGTGGATCAGTGTAACAGATATGTTAAATTTGAGTTCAATGTTATAAAAAACAATGTATAAAAAAACCGATTGTGAGCGAAAACGGGCAGTCAGCCTACATTACTAAGTATATTTTTTGATATTTTTTAAATTAAAGTAATTTATGTTTTTATTTGTTCAGCTATACCTAATAGTAGGTTGAATTAATTTTTGTCGTTAACATAGTATTTTAAAACGTCATTGTGTGTATACATTTTTATAGTTAAAAACAATATACTTTAAAAGTTTCAAGGCGGCACCCACAAATATAATATTTTTAAATTACAACAAAATAACTAAAATTTGAAAATCGTTATTCTTTGTTAAAATATCTAATTCCGTTCAAATTAAATTTAAATTATTAAAATAAAAACTGTGTTTATATATTTTTTTAGATTACAGTATGTTTTGGTTACAGTAGAAATACTTATGAGAAACCCTGTTTAACATTTTTAATTCTTAGCAACAAAAATTGAATATTTTATAAATTTTTGTGATTTTGTTACATTTTGTCAACATTTGTACTTTAAATGCTTCTAAAAATAACTATGCCTTTGTATTTTTAACATTTTTGAAATGCTATTATAACAACTTATAAAGAACCTTTTACTTCATCGTCCTAAGTCTTGGACCGAGCAATAATAAAAATTATGTTTACAGAAAAAAAAACAAAAAAAATTGACGATTTAAAATGTTTATAAATAACTTAAAAAGAGTCAAAATATTTTTGAAACGTTATTATGTATAACAAATGATAAAATAAACATTAATTGGTGAAAATTTAAAGTATATGCTATTATTCGTTTTTTAATTACAAAAAAAATTAGAAAACGTTCCATGTAAAGTCGTTAATTTGATGGTGAATATCCAATGTCGTAAGAATTCGAAGTTTCAACTGCTCATTAAAAATGAATGTGTACCTCCGGTAAACTTTTTTTTTGGATAAAGGTAGGGAATGAATAAAATAACATTTTTTGTTATGAATTTCTAACTCAAAATAATTTGCAAATGTTCGTAACTTTTCAAAAGTGAAACTTCTGATGCCCTAAAATTTATTGTGAATTTATTTTCAATTTTTTTTTTAAATTACACTAATAACAACTTATGACAGACCTTGTATTCAACTTCCAATTTTTTTGACACAGCTAAAAATTATTTATCGACAATAGTTGAAAGAAAACTAAAAAAATCCAAAGATTTTTATGACAATAAACAGCTCAAAAAGGGTCAAAATATTAAAAAAAACTTATCATATATGGATAATATTCATATAAATATTTTTTAAAAATACAGTTGCTCGTTGTTGAATAAATAATTACTACAAAAATAACAATGATTTGGTGAAAAGCTGGTTTTTCGTAAAAATTTGTATTAACTGATATGAAACACACTGCTGTTATAACCGAAACATACAATTTTTTATGAAAATACCTAAATAAAATTATATTTTACTGAACAAAAAATTACTATTTTATTTTCAATTATAAATAATATGTTTCAGTTCTAATTAAAAGATACAAATATTATTTACTATAAAAAAAAAATATATACAACAATGAATCAAAGGCATTTGATGAAACGGAGTAGTTAAGGTTCAATTCTAATAAATAAGTATAGGGTATTATATTAATATTATAGTATACACGTATAGCTGTAACAAACATGCAATTCTTTGTTTTATTATTTCTAAAAACTTAAAGCTGTAAACTAATATTATAAGGGAATTTTCTAATCAATGTGAATGGCTTACGAATTAATAACTCACAATATATTTATGGTGGTGTTACGGGGGTGATAATTGACCCACGTCCTATCTTACTTCAAGCCATAAAAATCTGTACAGTGTTGTACATATTATTCTGTATTTTAAATAGGTACAAATAGAATTAAAATTATTTTTAATGAGTTCATTATTATTGTAATTACTAATTTCTAATAAAAAAAAAACAATTGTTTTATAAATAATAAACATCAATGAGTTAATTATAACTATATTTTTTTTATTGATCTCGAAAAGCCATCAGTGGCAAATGCCATTAATAACAATTATATATCGTGACAGTATTGATTAAATAATTACAGTATTTAACTTAAGCCTAGCTACTATCGTCAATTTTATCTCAAAAGACCCTAAGTTTTGATAAAATTAAAGTTAGTTTACGTCTTCCGATTTTGATTCTGAAAAAAAATTTTGAACTTGACAGAAAATTGTCTATAGATCGTACGGAACACTATGTAACTACCACGAATTAAGATATATCTTAATTCGTGGTAACTACTATCTTAGTTACCCCCAAGTTATTTCACCTATTACAGAGGCACAGGTGAAATACAAATTTTAGAAATGGTCCTACAGATTCATAAAAATTGAGAAATTGCATCTACGAAAGTAAGATAAATGAATACTTAATTGCTTAAATGTGACTGAAGGGGTCGGAGACATTTATCGCTGGCCTTCTATCAGTATTTTCGATATTATACTCGATATTAATTCGATATTACTTATGAACAAATTATAAAAATTGTCAAACAAATTCATACAATTGGCGTATACCTAGGTACAAAATATTTAAATAAAAATGTTCAAGAAATTTCTATGCACGTCATAAATTTGGTGTTAAGCACCTTTATATTATGTATTATAGTATAATATACACAATGGAAAGCATATCATGCGGTCTGCGCGTATAATTTTTTTATAAATATGTTTTTAAATCATTCATATTTTTAATTAGAATACTTAAAGATATCGTCATGTTTTATTATTATAGATTAACTTGCAATACAAATATTAAAACAGGATAATGAAAAATGTAAAGTGGTGCTAAAAAAAGAAAAAACTAACTCCTTTAACGCCAAAAATCATAATCCGGCCCTGTAAACATTGTTTAATTTTATGACCCTTTACTCATCCATTAAAATATATAAAGTGTACCTACCTATACACTTTATTTACCAGAGGATATTATTATATTAATAATAATGTATAAGATAACCCTGTCTTAAAGTTCAAGTGTATAGCAAATTAACATCATATCACAGAATGCAAGTACCAGAACAAATATAAAGTAAATTAACAATTAATTCAAAACTATGTATTATAATATAAACTATAAATCATACTGTTATCTGTATTCACTAACTAGGTAACTGACATTTGTACCATTTATTAACTGTATTGGTAAATGCATTTTGCCATCATCTTTATTATATTATACATTTTAATTTATTCTATTGTTGAAATGTACTTACACGTCATCAAATAATTGTGCAACTTCGGGTCTAGCAGTAAGATTTTTGTAGAAAGTGAAGAAATCTTCAAATATAAACTTTACCGGACTAACGAAATCATTCTGAATAATATAATATTAATTACTGTTGGTTTAATTAATGCAATTTAACATTTAGCATTGTAATTCGTACTTTATTCGACGGTAATCCAGATGACTCCAGGGCTTTTTCGACTTTCTTCCTATCGTCTTTGTTCTGCGCGAACGTCTTGAGAATACTAAAATTATTATAAATAAATATGTAAAAATGAATGTGAAGAGTATATAATATGTATTATTATACAGATACAAAGTGTCTTGTGGTAATTTAATTTCGTGTTGTATAATATTATAAAGAAACTTATAGGCACCGATGTATGCAAGATATTATCAGTTAAAAAACACGCAAACACAAACGCTAGGACAAGGTAAGAAAATAAATATTATTTATAAATCAATTTTCACGTTATTGATATTTCTTTTAACTGTGTAGGTATACAGTTGTTGTGTCACGAATTCGGATACTGAAATTTACGCAGCTTATAAAGTTTTCAATGCCTGTAATTATTGCCCGTTTGATGAAACAAATTAAAAATATTCAAAGTAAATAAGTTTAAATAAAATTAATAGATAAATTAAAAATTGTACAACTCATTTAGATGTATATATGATTATGTACCATGATATATTCCATTAATCATTATTATTTTTTTTTTTAATCATATTTTCCTCGACGTTTGTTGACACGATCTCGATAATAAATAAAAAAAAAGTGATGAATTAGGTATTGGAGTGGTTATATATATGGTTATATTTCAAAGCAATAATGATTGCATACGAAAAACGATTTAGAACAGAGCCCAAACCCAGGACTTCGAAATTAAAGTAAGTGGGTCGGTACTTTCAAGTACATTCAATATTAAATTTCTAATACGTCATGATAATATATGGTGCTAAACTGCTTTATGTTAATACATTTTGATATAACAACTATGGGTATATTTTTTTTTCTTTTTGGAAAAGCACACATTGTAAAGCAATAAAAATATAATATATACATAATATTCGATTAATTGGACGTATTTAAGCATCGTAGCAGTATTCTAGTAATTATTTAATCTAATTGGAATTTTTGCTGAGGTGTATGCTCATTTATCTTGAGCGATGTCATTAATAATTAATTGAATGATGAACGGTTTGTACCCAGTTTAGTATATTACATGAAGCACACAAGGGTTTTATCTTATATTTCGTGGAATGAATGCAGATGAGTTCAAAGTGAAGTGCCTAAATACACATAAAGTCAAGTGAGACAAAGCGTTTTACTTCATAACAACTGTTTAAAAGGAATAATTCAGTTTATAATGTTTTATTAACCTGGAGTGAAGGAATTCCTTTTTCATGATAATAATCACAGTTCAAAAAAATATAGGTATGTATACAAAACAAATAAGCTATTTCTTCAATAGATGATTCTGTGAGGCATATGAATTACATATTAATTGTTTTGAGAAAATTTACCAGCTCAAATGAACAACTGGAGAAGTCACTCTGCTGTATAGTAGGATTTTGTTAATAAATGGGTCACGAGCGGAAACAATGATATTTTATTACAATTTATAATGAAAGTTTAACTATAACTATTTACACGGCATGTTGAACTTATACTTGAAGAAGATATCACACATATCATAATATAATAATAATTAAAATATAATATTCTTAATATGTTTTTTATAATAAGTAAATACTTTCTAACATACATAATATAGTAAAAGTTTTAACTTTAAAGGGCTATAAAAAAAATTGTGAAAGCATATTTTTGAAACATTAAAATTGTTGTACGGAAAACTTACGAGGAACCTCATATTGTCTATTAAATTTTTACCCTTTTGGTATAAATTTAAACATATTATAAATGAATAACAATTAAAAACAACAAAATGTATAAATGTTCGTGATTTCGACAAATTCTGTTTAAATTTGAACTTAAAATAACGCTATATAAAAAACATTATGCCTGTGTATATTCAAAATGTATGAATATACAAGCAACTAATAAATCTAACCAACTCAGAAAATGAATATTTTAAATTTTAAATTGTTTGTATAGGAAGGGATTTTAAAAATTCAGTTTAAATAATGATATTCAAATAAATGTAAATAAAATAATATAAAAATGTAATAATCACTTTTTTATTGGAATTTTGCCATTCTTGTCTACTAATAAATTCAATTTGGTATGCGTTTTGTGCAAGAACGATATTGGTGACCAATTTAGCTGCACCAAATTCAGAGCAAGCTTCAAAAGACCGTCTGTCCATACCTAAATAATGTGATAAATAACAATTAATGACATGGTAACAATGTTTTACCTCTGCAAACTCTGCTAAACGAATACATAATAATAAAGACATCATAATTCACAGTAATGACACTGAAAAGGGTCAAGTACACTGCAATATTGTCAAATAAATGATTGAAATCGATTAGTAACTTTACAGACCTGTATAAATTTACAGTAGGTACCTATATAATTAAGTTTTTTTGTAAAATAATCTATTCACAGTATCAATGTTTATCACCATATAATATATATTTAGTTTAAATAAATACCTGCATTATATACTACATTATTAACATATTTATTGATATTCTCATTATCGTTCTAAAATAAACATAAAATCAACGTAAAGCGATTCACACATATTATTTTGAAATAATATTACTCAGTTATTAGAAGTTGAAGTACCTACTTAGTACTTATAAGAATAGCTGACACTATATACGAATAATATTAATTTTTATTATCTTCGTTTTACACGCAATACACATTATTAAAAAAAAAATTATTTATGTTCGTCATAATCGACACAATTATGTTATCTTTACTACTAGAATCAATTAATATTTTATCTCGGAAAACAAGATTGGTATTTTCTAATTTTTATTTTTAAATTTAAAATAAGCAAATGAATCAAGCAAATGAAACCATTACAATTTAAATATTATACTTGAATCTGACGTAGTAAAAAAAAATTCGAAACAACTGATGAGAGAACGCGGAAAATTTCTTAAATGTTGGTAAATAAGTTATTTGAATCTTCTACCTATATAGTATTTCAAACGCATGTATAATCGTAAAATCAAAAAAACTATTCTCATAAAAACGTGTAGATAAATAATATGAATTCTACTTTGGGTTAAATTTTATAATAACAAAGATCACAGAAGTCTATCAAATTTTAATAAAAAATTATTAGGAAATCATGAAAATATAACTAGAATACAAGATTACCAGAGTTATACATTTTGCTTAACACTAAGCCATAAATCAAATTCAAGTATTTCCAATTTTAAAAACATACAATAATATTTTAACACATATAGTGCAAAGCATAAAAGTGAGAGTTAGTTTAGTCTTTAAATTTTAATTGCCTTCATAAAATACTAAGCAAATTTAAATCTATTTTTTAAATACTTACTGAATTATAAAAGGTTTCAGTAAATATAAAAAATGTAATGAAAATTATAAAAATAGTTTGTTACATATCATTTTTTTTTTTTATTGAGCTTGATACCTGCCATTAGCTATTTTTTGTTTTGTTTGTAGGGGGGGGGGAACACGTGTGTGTTTGTTTGGCAGGAATTTTTGATTTGGGCACGCGTAGGTATCTGGCATGCTCGGGTGGGGGATGGCGGCACTTGTTCTCCGGACACCATGACTTGCCCGAAGAAAGTTTCCACCCATGGCTGAGGTATCGAACCGGCGTCGGTGTGCGTTTGTCCACTCGGCCACTCCTTCCCCGTTATATATAATTATATGTAAATGTTAATATGTATACATAATAATATATAATTATTTCACCACAATTAGTTGTTGATAATTCACTAGCAACATGGTAGTCATTTTTGAAACCAGTGATATTTTTATCGTTATTTTCGGGAAATTGTATCTCGGCTCCGTGATTTTTTCTCAATATTTTCGCAAATCATGCTCAGTGCTTACCTTCATATTTTACTTTAAAAATGAATAAATTAAAATGTTGATACTGGGATGTCTTAAGTATAGTATAGAATTATATTCTCAAATAATTAGATGTTGTACCTATGTATTTTATGGAGTTATACCTGTGATGATGACATAAATTTCTTTTTCCAAATAATAACAACCATTTTTGTTTTAAATAGTTAAGGTGATTTATTGAAAATGTCAATGTATATTAATCAAACTTTGAATTTCTGATTTATATAACATAAAGTAAATACTAAGGATAATATCCATGTAGTAAAGAATACTAATTTATGATAATAGAAATGAATAACAGGTTCAAAGATAAAATAAGGTCTTAGATAATTTGCAAATAACAATGATTTATAAATAAATTGATGTAAACTGTGTAAATTGTAAAAATGTCCAGAGTATAATCAGTACCTACTAGACTAATATTTCACAACCAATGGTCGATGCACGGCACAACATTTTTTTTTTCACTAAAAAAATTGAATGTAGTGAAAAAAAATAGTACCTACCCATTCAAGTTACTATATACATTTGTATTTTGTATTATGGGTCTGAGCAACAGTATACATCCTTGGATTCCCAAACTTTTAAAGGAAAGAACAACCCCGACAGTTGCATTGGATAAACATTAATTAAAATTAATTATCTATAAAGAAATGATTAAAAATAAGTTAATGAACTGTAAAACGTAAATAATTAACATAATTATTGAAAATGTCATAATTTTAATTTATTTAAAAATCTAAAATCTGAAAAATGCAATCCTTGTAGATAATAATAAAAAAGGTCTCCTGCAGAAATCGAGGTGATCCGTGACCTTTAAAAAGTCCTTTAAGTGGTCCATAGTGCCAAAAAGGTTGGGAAACACTATACAAGACTAATTAATAACTATTACATCAATTTTATATTTTATGTAAATCCATTATAAAGGACTATTATTCTTAATAATATTTTTATGTACTTACCTACATGGTTACATAAACATAAAGTATAATAACAACGAAACTGCTCGTTCAAATTTCGATTTAAATTAATCCAAATTATCAAAAAATACATATACCTTTTTATTAAACAACAGTAAAAAAAATAATGGTTTTTGTTTGAAAATAAAAACATGTTTTTCACGGAGCCAGGTACTCCTTAAATATTATAACAATCTAAGAACTTATTTGAAATTTTGGATTTATGTTCACAATTTTAAAAATTAGAATTTGAATAAATACATTGCTAAAGGATTAAAGAATTTGAGCACTGAGCGTGCTTGGTAATCGCCCTATTTATAGGTATTACCCAAGTTTTTATCCCCGTGTATTGATTGTATTTTTATTTTTTTATTTAATATAATTAATATATAATATTAACATTAATTAATTAAAATGTCCTCTATTAAACCAAATAATAATTTATATATAGTTATAGTGACTTGATTAAAGCATTTGCAACCAAACTGACACAATTAATATTTTAAAACATAAAATACATTTATATTTTGTTGTTATTTTATTAACAACTGTATAGATAATTTGTAAACGTATTCTAAAAAAATGTATTAATCGTCTAGATTAATTTTATAATATAATAAAAACTACAGTAGGTACAATAAATAATTTATTCAATTGGTATAAGAACTAGGATATTTTTTTATACGTAAATTATTAATTTAATTAATCTTGTAATAGTAAATTTGTATAAATTTTTTTATTTTAACAATTTCAATGTATCTTATAATTATGTCGTACACTCGTACATATGTCATATGTGTAAAGCAATACTGAGTAAGTCTTTATTACCAAATACATATAGCAGTTTATAGATAATAACAATCATACATCATAATGAATTTAAAAAAAAATGTTGATATTTCTCTGGTAAACGATAAAAGAAATCCTAAATTATTGTAAAAACCATTGATAAATAATTTATATAAATATTTGTATCTATAATCTTTATCTTCAAAATGTTAACTAACACATAATATTGAATATTTGAATAATAATTAAAAAATTATGATAAGGATCAAATATTAATTAAAAAACTATTTTATTATCATGTTCACATTTATGACTTCTGTGTACTCACCTACTTATCGTAAAATAATATAAATTTCAAATTATCGTATTGCAGAAATCTTCATTGAAAATAATGAATGAATGAAATGTTGAATATTATGCAAATTTAAGACCAGAATATTTATTTATTTATAAATAAATCCACGTTGGAATGAATATTTCTTTTTTAAAATTAGTTCAATTTAAGTCAATTCAAGCGCTTGAACTGTAAATAGGGAATGTCCCCCATGTTTCAACTTTTTTCTTTTCATTTTTTAATTAAAAACAAAAGTGAATAAACATTTCAATTGAAATTTGATTTAGCGTTTCACCTTTGGAAGGAAAATGTGCTTGATTTTAATATTGGAGGTGACCTGTTAAATTAGATACAAAAATTTAGATGAAAAAGAAACAGCCTTTCTAGTAATATTTCATTTTGCGTTTTGGCCCAGTCGATTATTATTGCGTTTTGATAAATCCTTTATGGTACAAGATATCCCGCTGATATACAAAGATATATTCCCTCCCCGAGAGAAATCTTGGCCACAATCCCGTCTTGTTTGAAACGAGCACAATACATCGATATACTTTAACATAGTTATTCTAGGGTTGCATTCAGTATATAATATATATTATAAAAGGAGCATTAAACAACCAAAAGGGGTCTCAAGTTTGAGTTGTTTTTTTTAACTGTACTTACAAGGTTTTTTCAAAAACATTGTTTTTTTTTAAATTCACCACAAACATATTTTGAACTACTTAGAAATACAAAACACAACCTATTTTAACTCATCATAACCATACTATAAGTGATTATATTTGGATTATATTTTGCAACTATGTATATGATATAATATTACATCATACCTCATAAACCTACATCAGTAGACTGCAATACTCATTACTCAAGTAATATAATATTTTAAAATCTAAATAATTAATAATTGGACTCCATTTAAAAGGACTCTTTCAATACTATTGTACTTAAGTAATATTAATGTTAGCCAGAATAAATAATTTAATAGTAAACAGAAAGTATAAATGAAAAAATATGGTTATGAATCAGGATACTTTATATTTTAAGGACAATCCTAAATAAATCCAGTCCTAAAAACAAACCAACATAATATAATGATAATATGTGAATATTTAAACAATACAATATTATTATGTTCTATCAATGAAACGTGTTTATTTATAAATTATAAACAATTTATCTTCACTACTATTTAATTCCTAAAGTAATTTTAAATATTTATTCACATTTACAGATTAATATTTTAAAAACAATGTTTAAACATTTCACATTTAATCGTTTAATCCATATTATAATATTACAGCTGGTGTATTTAAAATGTTAAAAATACAACAATAGGATACACGTCAATCATCTAAAACAGTAGTTCCCAAACTTTTTTCCGTGTGACAGTATTATTATTTATTTTAAAATGATATAGGTACCTTTACTATATTGTAGCAGATGTCTATTACTTTATTACAAATTTTTTTTTAGAAATAAGAAAACGGCATCGATGAATTTCTATCCAGTCCACTTCAGTTATTACTAAGATCTATGGTATACACTAGACGTAACTAATTTACAGTAATTAGAGACAAACTATACAAGTAATAACTAATAGGAAGTAAAACAAAAGGATAATTATTATAATTTAGTAAACAATGACAAAATAGCCATTCAATTTGAAGTTTAATTTTAGGGTTGTTTTCACTTTCGCATACCTATACGAATAATCTAAGAATACACTGTTTAAACAAATTTTAAAAACACTTCATTAACAAATCAGTTTGTAATTCATCGACATAATTTTTCTATTGGTAACACAACAAATTTGTAATACTGTAACGTAATACTCAGACTGACCAACACTCCCTCGCCCTGTTATCTGGTCATCGTATATACCTAATTAATACCCACGTTACTTTGGAAATTATAATTCTAATTATATAGTTACATTTATAATACTACCATGTGTTAATTAGATGATGAATAACTATTGTAATGCACCACAACTGCTTTATGACATCCAATACCTCTGATGTTTTCAACTTATTTTCCTATTATCCTTTACGGTATAATGAAGAATATAATTGTCATTTATTGAGTATAATCTAGGTGCATGTTATTATTAAAGTAAAAATAAATATATATTCCATGAAATTAAAATAATATTGCAATGTTTTTATTTTCGTTTTGATGAATTTTGTCTAAAACCAACTTTAAATGCTTATAAAAAAATAGTGCCTTTGTATATTTAATATTTTTGAAATATTTACTATAACAACTTATGAGGAGACTTGTGTTAAATTTTAAAGTTATTTAACTCGGAGAAAATTGTTTTTTTCACATAAAAAAACCTAAAATGTTCAAAAAATTTAAATGTCCATAAAAATCACGAAAACAGTCAAATATTTTAGATTCTGAGTGAAACGATGAATGTATTGATTTTACAATGATGTGTGTTTTTATCTTATTTTTTTTTAATTTTTTATTTTTGTGTCTGTGTACACGATAAGTAGTCGAAATAATGCTTCGATTTTCGACTTCAGTATCTTGTTCGATTGGAAAGTGAATATCGTTGGTGCATTGGGGAGGTCAAAATTTAAAATTCACGGTACATTTCAAAAGCGCCAAGAAAAACAAAAGAAACATAAGGAAATACTGGAATTTTTACGCAAAATCGATTTTTCAGAAAATTGAATTTGGTTTTTGGTGTAACTTTAAAACAAATGACCGTAGATACATGAAATTTTCACTGGTTGTTTATATTTGCATTTTCTATACACCATAACATTTTCAAAATATTGATTTATTTTGAACTGTTTAGGGACATTTTCATTATTCATTTTTTTTTAGTTTTTTTTTCTAGAAATATCAATAAAATTTTATTTGTTGGTTAAAAAAATTTGAAAAATTAATAGAAGGCTCCTAGTATATTGTAATTAAAAATCGTTAGTCACAGTTTTTTTTTATAAGCATTTAAAGTTCAAAAGTTGACAAAATATGGAAAAATCACGAAAATTAGCAAATTATTTTGAGTTAAGAATTCGTAAAAATTTTTCTTTTTAAATCTAAGATTTTAAAATGTAATACAAGATACCTTATAAGATTATCTACCTTTAACAAAAAAAAAATGTCTATAAGAAAGTCAAATTAAATTTTTATGAGCGTTTGAAATTCAAATTTTTACAACATTAGATATTCACTCGATTTCTCATGTAGCGATTTCCTTATTTTGTTGTAATTCAAAAACGAAAAACTGTAGATACATGAAAATTTCACTGAATGTTTAAATTAGCATTTCCTATACACTGTACAATTTTGAAAATATTTTGACTCTTTTTGAGCTGTTTACGGACATTTTCAGTTTTAAATTTTTTTAGTTTTTTTTTCTATAAATATCAATAAAGTTTTACCTGTTGGGCCAAAAAATGTAAAAATTTAATACAAGGCTCCTGATATATTGTTACAATGTCAGTTGAAAAATATTAAAAATATATAGGCACAGTTTTTTTTTTATAAGCATTTAAAGATCGAAATTGACAAAATTTATCAAAATCTCGAAAATTATCAATCATTGTAATTAATAATTATAAAATGTTCAGTTTTTATAGCTAAGGATTGCAAATTTAAAACAAAGGTTCTCATAAATAGTTAATACTGTAACCAAAAATTCTGGAAAATATATGAACACAGTTATTTTTACAGACATTTTAAATTCAAATTTGGACGAGATTACATATTAAAAAACCTAGAATAACTATTTTAGTTATTTTGTTGTGATTGAATAATTTTATTCGTGGGTACTTGAAACTTCTAAAGTGTACTATTATATATCTATGATAGTATCACGGTTTTTGTTGATGTATAACGCGTTATAAGTACCTAATGGATATTGTGATATGATTAATTTGGAATTTATTATAGATACCTATTATAGGTCAAATTTTGGTTTAGTACCATAGATATGTATATAATATGTCGTATACCTAGACTGACATACCGTCTCCGCCCAGAATCGTTTTTCTTATACAATTTTAAAAAAAGTTGATCGTTAATTGTTAATAGTTTTAAAGTTAGAATTTTGACAAAATATTTATTTTATCATTTTCTATAAAAAAATATAATTTTAAAAAGGTGGGCAAGTGGGTGTCACTCTGCTGTACAGTAGGTTACCAGTGGGTCACTGTATAATAGATGATATTAAATTTGAATTCAACGATATAATATCATTGTATGAGAAAAACGATTCCGAGCGGAGACGGTAGACAGTCTAGGTTTAAGACACATTATAAACATATCAATGGTAATAAAAAAAATATGCACAGTCTTATCATAGAGCATACTTCTTATTCATTATAGTAGGTATGGTAGATTGTATGGATAGGCCATAATATTTTGATTTTTTGATTTTTTAGTTTCATTTATCCCCGAATAATATTTTTAAATTACAACAAAAACCAAAATCGTTAATATTGATTTTAATCTGTAATTTCGTCCAACTTTGTACTTAAAATGGCTATAAAAATAAACTGTGCTTGAGTATTTATTAGATTTTTTGGTAACAGAATGAACTACTTACAGGGAATCTTGTTTTAAATTTTCAATCATTATATATAAAAGTTGAACATTTTATAAATTTTTAACTACAAAATAATTATTCAATTTTAAATTAGATAAATTTTGTCAAAATTCGATCTTTGTATGCTTATAAAAAAAATTGTGCCTATGTATTTTAAATATTTTTCAACTGATATTGTAACAACATATCAGGAGCCTTGTATTAAATTTTTACATTTTTTGGCCCAACAGATAAAACATTATTGATATTTATAGAAAAAAAAAACTAAAAAAATTGAAATATTAAAATGTCCGTTAACAGCTCAAAAAGAGTCAAAATATTTTCAAAATTGTACGGTGTATAGGAAATGCTAATATAAACATTCAGTGAAATTTTCATGTATCTACAGTTATTCGTTTTTGAATTAAAACAAAATAAGGAAATCGCTACATGAGAAATCGAGTGAATATTCAATGTTGTAAAAATTTGAATATTGAATTAAACGCTCATTAAAATTTAACTTGACTTTCTTATAGAAATTGTTTTTTGATAAAGGTAGACAAACTTATGAGGAATCTTGTATTACATTTTAAAACCTTAGATTTATCAAAATAATTTGCTAATTTTCGTGATTTTTCCATATTTTGTCAATTTATGAACTTTAAATGCTTAGAAAAAAATACAGTGACTAAGGATTTTTAATATTTTTCATCTGCCTTTGAAACAATATACAAGGAGCCTTTTATTAAATTTTCAAGCTTTTTCAGCCAACAAATAAAATTTTATTGATATCTTTAGAAAACAAACTAAAAAAAAAATGGAAAATGAAAATGTCCCTAAACAGTTCAAAATAAATCAAAATATTTTGAACATGTTATCGTGTATAGAAAATGCAAATATAAACAACCAGTGAAAATTTCAAGTGTCTTCGGTCATTTGTTTTAAAGTTACACCAAATACCAAATTCAATTTTGTGAAAAATCGATTTTGCGTAAAAATTCCGTTTTTCCTTAATTTTTCTTTTGCTAATCTTGTCGCTTGTGAAAACTATTTTGTATTTTAAATTTTGACCTCCCAAAAGTACCAACTAGATTCACTTTCCCATCGAACAAGTTATTGAAGTTGAAAATCGAAGCATTATTTCGACTTCTAATCGTATACACAGACACAAAAATAATAAAAAAAAATTTAAAAATTTAAAAAAAAACACACATCATTGTAAAATCAATACATTCATCGTTCCACTCAGAATCTAAAATGTTTTGAATCATTTTTAAGCAGAAAATATCATTCTACTGTAATATAAAAATATTTAAGTACATAAAGTGAGTTTCCAGTGTCTTATAATTTAAGCCCAGCTGCAGAAGTTACATGTATTCTACTATAACTGAGGAGTAAACCATCATCACAATTTGTACCACTTCAAGTATGATATTTTAAAAACATGTATAATTCCCAAATCATACACATACCTACAATTAGTGCGAAAAGTTTATTTTTAATAATTACTCTCGTTACTTAATATCACGTATTTTGAAAATAATCAGTGGTTATAAACGTATAATAAATGTAAATTAATGCAATATTGGAATAATATATAATTTTTGAAATTCCATTACCTAGTCCTGAAAACTTAAGAGTATTCAAGAATTATATATATTTAATTTAAAAAATAACAAAAAGTAAATAAATCATCAACTTAAATTCTTTTTATTTCTCGTGTTCAATATGTGTGCTTATATTTGTATACAATATATTATATTATAAGTCTATTCTTAAAATATATTATTATAAGTATAATTAACAATATATTATATTATAAGTCTATTCTTATAATATATTATTATAAGTATAATTAACAATATATTCTATTATTATATTGATCACGATAATGTGATAAAAAATAATTATTATTATGTAATATATTATGCTTACTTGGGCCGTTTGCTTTTTATTGCAACAGAAATTAATGAACGACACGTTCACAAAATCCGTGGCCACGACGACGGTAATCGTTTTATCGCCCAATGGCTCTTGGGACCCCATACACACGACACTTCTCAATTTCGCGTCCTAAATAAAACCGAGGGACATAAAATCATTCATCAAATATTACTACACACATACTCCTACATAGTACAAGCGTGTGTATAAATACACATACACATTTATAATTACACACACACTCAGACGCAGACATACACACACACACACATATTAATATAATAAATAAAAATACTTTTGGGACCCTGGCGTATTTTCCTGTCCTAGTATCCCGTATCGTCGACATGTCAATCACTTCACAGTCCTGACAAAAAAAATACAGCAAAATAAAAAAATAAATATGATAATAATAAACGCAGTCATTATAATATATGGTTAGGTCACAATAATATTCAGTAAGCAGTGCTTTTACTTTTTTCTGGTCCATCCAATGCAAGAAAAATCCTCGTTCGTCTACTTTGATAGTCACCGGTAACCCAATTCCGCTCTCCTGTAAAAATAAAATACATTCATCTATAAATTTGAATACTGCAGGTACAGACAATTATATTTGCCAAATAATTATTGACATTGCCAATTTTATTTTTATATACACAATAAATTTCATTAACAGCTTTCAACTTTGAATATTACATCAGTTAAATTATTAATATAAGTAAATATGAGTTTGGTGATGTTATTACTTATTAGTTATTAACCATAACTTTATGTTTAATATTGATAAAAATTGTATGTAAAGTTTCACAGATATACTTAAGTTTATAATTATGAAAAGTAGGGAAAGGGGGACGGAGTGGCCTAGGTGTTTAAGGCGTCGGTTGCGACTCGCACCGACGCCGGTTCGATCCCGGCCACAGGTGTCATTTTCTTCGGGAAAGTCACGGTGTCCGGAGAAAGATGCCGCCAATCCCCCACCCTGGCATGACAGAAACCTACGGGTGGCCAACTTGAAATTCTGCCAAAATTAAAAACATGTTTCAACCGTTACATCCCCCACTATGAAAAAAAAAAACACAACAAAAACAGCTAATGGCCATAGTTAACGGGCTTAAGTTCAATGAAAAGAAAAAAAAAGTATGGAAAACACAAGATTAGTATATTTTATCATAAAACCTACAGTATCAATATACGTAAAAATATAATAAACTCTTATAAATATTATATTTAACCATAAACATAGTAAATAATATATGGACTTCATACTTTACAGGAAATTAAATATATTGTTAACGCTTGTGAACTAAAAATTTATATTTTATAATTAATATTAAGTATTAGCTAAGTATACGTTTGTTAAAATGTAAGTTCCATTTAACAAATCAATTGGGTTGAACAAATAAAAATCAATAGTGCAAAAATTACGTAAGTATAAGGATAATTATAATTAAAAGGACACGAAGAACAATTATTACAACTGCGTATTCTTTGAGTAATTAAAACATCTTGAAAAAAGCATAGTTAAAAACTTTCAAAACATTAACGGAATTCGACTAAAATAATATTCATACAACAATAAAGCATAAAACAAAAAATAATAGTTTTAATCGTGGAAATAAAGCTATGTCAACTTTGAATATTAAAACATTCCATCTCATGGGCCTGGAATCCTTGAAACCAGAATAAACTATTTTATATTTTTATAATACCTAAGTAATTTTTTAAAAATCCATAAATTTAAATATTACTGAGTACTCCAACATTTATACTTATTATGTGTCTATCGTAATAATAATATAACCATAACAAAAAAATATTGTAGACTTCAGTGCAAAACTAATTAATAGCTGTAAACGTGACCGACTTCAATGAACTTTGAATTAAAATTTACCCACGTTCATTTTAACGTCAAATATTTTTTCTACCTATATGTATAGTGAATAGTAAGAAAATTGAACGACTTTCATCGGGTTTAACCATGATTTTGAACTTCCCAAGTGCCCGTTCGCATTTCAATTCGCGGTTTATCTAGATAAAAAGTTTATACATTTTTAACTATCTCTTACCCACGCAACAGCCATGACGAGAACGTTAAATTCGATATACGAACGTTGCCTGACTCCGTAAACTTTAAACGGCAATACGCTGATTGTAATAATATTTACACATCGTTCTACTGTACCACAATTAAATAGGTACAATTTGTGTATATGCATACCCAAATGTTCTATGCCTGCATAGAACTATAAAATGTAAAACTTAAACATAAACACGAACACGCCTTAAAAATATTTTTAAGACTTGAATAACTGGTATAATATTATACAATATACAATATGTATTAGCATCATTTGCAATGTCAAAAATAAAGAACTCATCGATATTGTTGCCTAGCTAATAAATCACACACGCGTAGGACGATAGTTAAGTACCATATAGGTATATGCAATATATACATTCACCAGATAAACCGTGTAATTAAAAGTTTAGTTATACCTATGCCTCGGGGCTCAGGCCCTTATTTTAGACAATATGTAAAGTAGGTGTATTATACATACATAAAAGGGTGTATAGTGTGTAGAATTTATTATACTGATGAAATAACATTCGTGTCCATACAATATTATTACGATGTTAATTATTATAAAACAAATATTTTACACGATAATTTAAAACTGATACATTACACGTATATAATATTTAAAACTCTATAGAACATAAGTGCATATTTACAATTAGTAAAGTGACCATTTAACTAAAAAAAAATTTAATCAAAATGTTTACCTACAAAAAATGTAATACGCAAAAAATATATACCTAGGTATATAAAACCATAATTATTTTTAAACCAAAAATCTTAAAAATAAATATGTTTTTCTATATTGTTGTAACATTCTAGAACAATAATGATAAATATCCAGTAGATCACGATTCCATAAACATATTATTCGTATGATGACAACTGACTATCCATTACTCAACTAGTGTTAGGTAGGTACATCAAAACAGGTATCGATCAGAGACCATCTAAAATAATGTTTACATGGAGCTGAGATGAATTTCTCATCTTTTCTGGTAGAAGAAAATTCTAGTTGGTAATTTAAGAGGTCAAAAGTAAAAATTCATATTAGATTTCAAAAGTGTAGAGAAAAACAAAAGAAAAAAATAACTAAGGAGAAAGGAAAATTTTTACGTAAATGAGTTTTTGACAAAATCGATTTTGTTTTTTGGTGTGACTCAAAAACTAATAGCCGTAGTTACTTTATATGACTATTTCCCTTACATAGCTTTTTATAGACATGACAAATGTTTGTGTTTTTTTCTTCAATAATTATTGTTACACGATTATTTTTCCCCCTGTCAAAAAACTTGAATATTTAATACAAAATTCTTTATATAAGTAAGAACTAACTTTTAGTGTAATTAAAAAAAAAGTAGAGCGTAAATCTAAAACAATTTATTAAGTGTCTAAAATTAGAATTCTGACAATTTCATAAAAAAAAGTGAAAATTTGCAAATTATTTTGCACTTAAATAAATTCAAACAATTTTTATTTAATATATTAAATAGCTTATAATTGAAAATTTAATATAAAATTTCTCATTAGTTTTTCTACCTTTAACAAAAAAAAAAAGTTTAGCGGAAAGTTAAATAAATTATTAATGAGCGTTTGAAGTTAACATTTTTATGACATTGGATATTTTTTATACATGATAGCACTAAAAACAATTTGACCCTTTTTGAGTTATTTAGGTATAGACATTTTCAGTTTTAAACTTTTTTTTTTAGTTTTCTTCTATAATTATAATTTATAGTTTATATTTTTGTTTGGTCAAAATGCTTGAATATTTAACTCAAGATTCCTCATAAGTTGTAATAATATCAATTCAAAAATATTTAAGATTAATTTGCATGGTTTTTGTTTTTACTATGGATTTCAAGTTATTTATCAAAATTGCATAAATTGGTAAATTGTTTTATATAAATATATAAAATTTTCATTTTTTATAGCTAAAGATTGAACATTTAAAACAAGCCATAAGTAGTTCATACTATAACCATAAAATCTAAAAAATATTTATACCTACACATTTTTTTTTTATATATATTTAAGTTCAAATTTGTAAGAAACTGCCTATATATTTTACCAACGAATAACAACTTACGTAATTTTGTTGTTGTTTAATAATATTATTCGTGGATATATTATTTTAATTTAAGCACACAATAAAATTTTCAAATGGAATATTTTCGAATAAAATGAATTCAACCTACTGTATTAATAAATACTTATAGTAAAAATAATTACTTTAATAGCGATAATATCATAAAAAAGGTGCTCTGCTGTACAGTAGGTTACAAGTGGGGGGTCACTGTATAATGGATGGTATTAAATTTGAATTCAATGATATAATATCATTGTATAAGAAAAACGATTCTGAGCGGAGACGGTATGTCAGTCTAGGTATAAGACATATTATATACTAATCTATGGAATTAAAAAAAATTGACCTATAATAAATTCCAAATTAATCATATCACAATATCCATTAGGTACTTATAACGCGTTACAATGACACACCATGATACTATCATAGATATATAATAGTGTACTTTAGAAGTTTCAAGTACTTACGAATAATATTATACAATCATAACAAAACAACTAAAATAGTTATTCTAGGTTTTTTATTATGTAATTTCGTCCAAATTTGAACTTAAATGACCATTAAAATAAACTGTCCTTCTGTATATTTTAGATTTTTTGTCAACAGAATAAACTACTTACGTGGAATTTCGTTTTAAATTTTCAATCCTTAGATATAAAAGTTGAACATTTTATAAATTTTTAACTTCAAAATAAAATTATTCAATTTTAAATTTGATAAATGTCAAAATTCGATCTTTAAATGCTTATGAAAAAATATTGTGAGTATGTATTTTTAATATTTTTCATCTACCTTTGAAACAATATACTAGGAGTTTTATATTCAATTTTCAAGCTTTTTTAACCAACAAATAACATTTTATTGATATTTTTAGAAAAATAACCAAAAATGAAAATGTTACTAAACAGTTCAAAACAAATCATAATATTTTGAACATTTTATCGTGTATAGAAAATGTAAATATAAACAACCAGTTAAAATGTAATGTATATACGTTCATTTGTTTAGAGATACACCAAAAACCAAAATCAATTTTTTGGAAAACCGATTTTGAGTAAATATTCCTGTTTTTCCTTAATTTTTATGTTGTTTTCCCCGGCGCTTGTGAAAACTATTGGGAATTTTAAAATTTGACGTCCCGAATGCACCAACTAGATTCACTTTCCTATCGAACAAAATACTGTTGAAGAAAATCGAAGCAGTTTTACTGCCCCAAACCGTGTTGACAGACACAAAAATAATTAAAAAAAAAAAAAAAAACTCACATCATTGTAAAATCAATACATTCGTTTCACTCAGAATCTAAAATACTTAGTAATGTAGGCAGATAATCCGTGTCTTCGCTCAAAATCATTTTTTGGATACAATTATTTTTTATCATTAAATATAAATTTAATACAACCATTACAGTGACCCACACAATTCCTAATATACCAAAGCAGGGTGGTAATCACTTGACCACCGTTTTTAAAGTACCTAAATTATTGTTAAGTAAAATCATCATTCCATACGTAATTTTTTTTATAAAAAATAACTATTCATGCAAGTGTTTAAAAACTAAAACTAAATAAAATAATTTATATAGTTAATCAATACCTGGGGTACATTGCATTTGTTTTTATAAAAAACAAAACTATAATTAAATTAATTATTTAACACTAGAAAATATATTATTTTTGTATCATAATTTATCAAAAATACAAAATTATAAACACCATTAGATTTATTTGTTTATTTTAATTTTATTATTTATCTGAAATAATTTACAGTTAAAACAAACACATGGTTGAACCTTGACACTAAAATTCCCTGCAGTGTAATTTATATAACTCAACCCTATACTGTATTTAACTATTACAACAAAACGATTATTGTTCCACAAATCACAATATTCGCTTTAAATTATTATTATTTATTGTTTATAACAATATCTACACAATAATATATAGTTAGCGTATGTTGCCGTTTACACCAGTATAAACACGCATTCTAAAAGAGGAAATATAAAAAAGACCCAAATTATAAACACTATGAAAAGTTATGAAGAATATAACAATAATTTATTTTTTCATGTTTCGAAATCAAATGTGGAGTTACTTAGTATTACAATTTTTGAGTAAAAAAAACTCAGCATCTAACTTTTTTTAATGCAATGATTTATTAATGTTTTTACGTTTAATGATATATACAATATTAACTGCAATTTTAACACCGAATTACATTATGTAGGTAATTCCATAATAAAGTCAGCCTATACCACCAGCTAAAGTTGATATATTCAACTCTGTATAATGCAGTTAAGTAATAATTATTAAGATTTGTGACCAAATTGCTATTTTACTGTAAAAGTTTAAAAGTAGAATAAATAAATGTAATGCCAATATTAATAGGTACGTAAAATAATTGATTTAATACCTTAATTATTATATTACGGACTAATATTATTATTACAGCAGTATCGTTTGATTTATGTAAGCACAATAAAATATAAACAAGATATTTAACAAGTAACAACTACCTATTCATTATGTTATTACATGATCTGCATCCAATGATAAAATAACCCATCGCTCATAACTTTTCAAAATAATCTCTACAATTTTACAATAATAGATATATTTACCAATCGCTTTATACCTGGGTTCTGCGGGTGCAGGTGTAGATTACTAAATAACTTGCATATCTACCAACCATAGGGCAGGGTTATTGTATGCATTTAAATTTTGTTGAAATCATTTGTGACTTGTTGAAGCTAGTTCAGAGGTTAAATATTATTATTCATCTTAAAGTCTTTGCGAAAAGTGTGGCAACATTTAGTGAGTGTATTGTGTACCAACCAATAGCGTTAATTATTATTTATACGTCGTTATAGTCTCAGCAAATAGCATATTATTTTGAATGCCCACAAATAATAAGCTGCATAGGCTTACGCGATAATTATTTTAATTTTAGAGGTTTGATTTTTTTTTGTAGTAAATTTTAGATATACCTATTAAAACTACTACTTGTTAAGGATTCATTTAAGGTGATACATGAGAAAAATATGCATTTAACAATCATTAATGAGCGAATTTTGTTCTTTTTTATAATATATATAATATATTGTTCATATTTTGATTTTCGTTTTACATAATTTATTTATTTGTTTTAACCATATCTCGCATGATTTCATTATGAGATAAGACATCTCGAGAAAGAATTAGTTTTATTTTTTAAACATTTTATAGTCATTAAAATGAATTTTTAAACTGATTGGGCTTTCCGGGGAATAGGCACAATTCACCATCAATATTCACAAGTCACAACACATAAATGCCTATAATAATATGATTATAACATTTAACTGATCTAGACCTTCAGCTCAGACAGCTATACTGCAGGCTGCAGATAATGAAAACTACTGAGTAATTAAAATACAGTATTTGTGTTATAATTTATAAGTGATATTATATATATCTTGCACAAAGCACATATAGTTCAATACAACGATCAATGAATAGAGTTCTATTAAATACAGTTGGGAGTGTAAATAATTTCAATGGTCAACAATTTGGAAATTTTCAACTAAGCGGTTATGTTTTTTCCTTCATAAACTAAAAAAAAATGGTAATAACGCCTCCTACATTGTTTGGTACGTGAGGATAATGTGCTACTCGTTGAAAAATGACCGGAAGGTTTTAACCATTACATTTCATACACATTATTCAGTGTTATTCAAAGACACTTACGAGAAAACTTTTTTTTGTGTTGTGAAGGTAGTTTGTGAAGAAATTTATCTTCGTTAATTTATATTCGCCATTGTTGTGTCCGCGGGTTCGATTTGGGGTTGATGTTTTCTTAAAGTAATTTACTATAGCCACATTTGAATTATTACTAATGACGATTAGTGTCGATTAAAGGTGTGCCAACGGCCTATATAACAAATTGGTTGTTTACATTAGCAATGCGTACATGGAAAATATATCGTACAAGTGTTGTGCCTAACTCTGTATCAAATATCTTGAGAACGTCTGGTCGAATAGAAATATTGAAATAATACTTAATATACAATGTCGAATTGTCGTTGATTTTATTTAATAGTTGATATTTCGACCACGAGACGATAGTGCATAATATTAATATATCATATTGTTTAATATTACTGTTACGAAGTCCTGTAGTTTTCTACATTTTGACAATAGGTACTCGTGCAATCGCAGACAGGGTGTAGTTTTTCTAAGACTGCCAACATAATAGTATGTATTCAATGTGGCCGTGTGAATTATATTATCAGCCCATATTGACATGTTTTTGGTTCTAAATTATCTGCAGTGCATATAATATATCTATGGTAACTAATTCCCAAATAATAAAGGAAGAGCTCCGATTTAAAAAACACCTTATCAGATTATCCTTGGTTGTTATGGGAATTGTCTGAATAGTTGATCGATAAAAATATTAATATCAGCTAAGGATCTATATAATTATTCGTCCAAATAGGTTAAATGAACCGTTAAGATTATTTTTTATGTAGTATACAATATTTTATTTTAGATACTGTGGGGGAAAATATATTTTTTTATTTCAAATGTCGATTGTCAGTTGTATATAATTTTAGTTTTTATTTAGAAATCCAACATGATTAAAACTCATTTAGATGATTTAATATGCTTTTAGTGGAGTGTCTTAAAATGTATTTGTTTGGCGATTGGATCGCTATATATTCTGAATTGTATTCATCACTTCGGTACCTATCAAATATGATTTTGAGATGTGGTTATATTATTTATATTTTTTGTGATGGTAGGAATTTCAAATTATTATAGTGTTGGGCGTTATTGGTGAGTGATTATTTATTTTATTGATGGTCGGTCTTTAGTTTAGACGGCGGTATGCTATTATTATTATTTCGTTTTCAGCGTAGTATACTTAATTAAATTTGGGTTGATTCTTAAATAAGGGTTGATACATTCTCCATAAACTTTTGATTGACAAAATTATTATTTATTTTTTAAATAAATCAAATTTTATTGAAACATGGATTAAAAATACCAAATAAAATGTTTAAAAAATGAGAGAGTGATAAATTATAAAATAAGGACATGACTGCCTCGGCTGAAGACTATCTCAAAAGTACATTAAATATACAGACTTTCAAAAAGCTTTCTATAAGGTTAACCATAGTATATTATTACATAACATAAAGGCTTTTGGTTTTGATGGTACATTTCTAACATGGATTGCTTCTTAGTTCTTACTTAAAATACCATTCCCAGACAATTTAACTTTAAATTTATATTTATGATGATTTTCAATTATTTACTGATGTTCTACAAAGTTCGCACTTAAGACCTTTACTTTTCATAGTTTTCCATAGTTATTTGAAACTGTAGGTACAATTATTACTACTTTCAGATGATGCTAAATTGTTCTGTTCAATTAAATCATTTTCAGATTTTCAGATATTACAAGAACAATTAAATACATATGAGTGCCTATGAAAAACTGTTTTTGATTATTACCTACTACCTACTTAATTTATCCGTTCTAAAAATCCAACCGCATTCAATTATAAACTTAATAATAATCAAATAATAGAGTATCAATAGTTAAAGATTTGGGTATACATACATTTTGAATCAGATTTATATTTATCATTTAAATTCCATTATAAAATAATTTTGAACACATTTTACAAAATACTAGGTTTGTTAATAAAAATACTCATAATTTAAAAAATACCTCAAGCCTATAAGAACTTGATATTGTTCCCTTCCAACCCTGAATTTTAGAACCCTAATTTTATCTCAAAACTTATCCACAAATAAAATATCTTTAGTTAGACCAATACATTTTTTTTTTAATAATTGTTTATGTTATATTTACACTTGAAACCAGAAATTCTGACTTAAACATTTATATAATTCAAATTTGTTACAATTAGCTATACCTAAAAAGACAACTTACTATTTTTTGTTAACTTAGGATTAGGTAAATGGTCACATAATTGATTGTTTCCTTATACTTTTATAGAACCAATGATTTATTTGTTATTCCCCACTATCTTCAAAGTTATAGTTCAGATTCCTTTTTTTTTGATCGAGCATTTCTCTTAGCTTATAAAATATCCACATAATTAACTTTAATAAAATCGTGGTACATTTAAGTTTAATGTTACATTGTTAAGAAATAATAATATTTAAACATTTATTTATATTTTATAGTTCACTTATTCGTATTTTTCATATATTCTTAATTTAAGTTTAATATATTATTACTTGATAAAGACGTTAAATTAATCTTAGTATTGTTACATCGTGTCTTGTATGTCATTGTAATTATTTTCAGCTATAATTAAATCATATATTGAAAATGCTTCGGTCCGTAAAATTAATTAATAAATAAATAATAAATATCTATATAATTAAATAACCAAGTTTATTAGTTTTCAAATAAGGATTAACCGAAATGATTCGGTTAGGTTTGTAGAAGTGCTGAACAGCAAACTTCGATGACCAAGAAGATAATGCGCATCTTACTGTTGGCTTAACAGAACAATGCTGTTCAAAATGATGAAGATTATTTAACCTTGATTGAATGTTTAATGCTAGTAACCATTTTCAATTTGATCCTGCATATAGTTTATATAGCTTGAGATGTCACTATGGATAACGAAAATTGAGTAATTGTACCAGAAATATCTAATACGTTCTTCCTTCGATATCCCAGGAAATGAAACAACTATCTATCTATATGACAGAGAGAAGAGAGGGGAGTCTTGTTTGCGTGATATATTGCTTTATGTATTTCGTAGTTTCAATATTACCTTAGTACCAAAGTCGTATATTATTATATAAGACACACAACATTTTTTTTTTACTATTCAAGTTTTGGTATTATCATTTTTAGGTTTTGAGTAAAGCGATAGACGTTTATCGATTTTACAATGATTTTTTTGGTGTCAGTCATACAATTTTGAAACATTTTAACTACTTTAATTTTCAACACTGAGATTTATTTCTGGTTTCTGATATATGGTAGTTAATTTTATCTAGTTTGTACCAAACTGCGTTCAGAATCGTTTTTCATCGTATACAAAGATTTACTATTGAATTTGAATTTAACACATCCATTGATTACAGTGACGAGGCACACTCGACACCCACTATACATTAGAATTAGTTCCCTGTTTATTTGCGGAATTGAATATTTGACTGATGGTTTAATTATTTGACATAATGCAATGTATTTTTCTCATGTTTAACATTGCTTACTATATAATTTTATTTTATTATCTCTAAAAATTATCCAACTAAAAATAAACCGTAATACCTAGGTAGGTGCCTACAGTGTTTTAAAAATAATAAAATAATTACGACTTATACTGCAAATACTCGGAAAATACCAACAGTTTTAATCTATGTTTTAATATTCATATACTATTCTATAATAAAATAGAGTAGGTACATAATATAGGTATATAGTTTTGTGGATGTTTGTGAGTATATATTTCCACAGTCGTGGGCAAACAAAAAATACGAGTACATTTTTAATTGGATTGTTAGTTAAATATGTATTATCTATACTAAATAGTACTTAGTTTCTAAATGGAAATACTCCATAAATTTTAAATTCACTTGAAAAAAGTGGTCGAACATACACACTCTAAGCTTTTGTTGAATGGTGACAGACCTGAAAAGGTTCAATGAATACTGATCGGTGCAAGATATAAGAGTTGAAACCACATTTTATGTACTATAACGCTGAGGTAAAAAGATAATCCCTTGAACGTATTATACCGACCTTCCAGTCAGTAAAAAACACGCAAAAAAGAATGCGTGGCGTTAAGAGTGGGTTTTCAATGTCCAAATTGAACATTATATAATATTTGATGACGCTTATAAGTTATAACTATTGATTTATTAATCTTACAGTAAAATAATTTCAACTATTATAGATTTTAATAGTCGTACAAATTTGTAATTTGTACATTATGCTTATATTAAAATTAAAAATAATTGTTATCAAATACCCCTGGATTGCAACAGTGATATTTTCTACATTTTGGTGTACTTTGATTTTTATTGTGCGATGTCTGGAATAGAATATTCAATAATTGACTTGAATATTCGTATTAATTGATCAAAAAAAAACTTAATAAAATCCTTTATACAATTGTATACCTAGATACTTACCTAAATTCTATAATTTAATTATTATAATGTTGATTACATTTAGAATAAAATAGGCAATAGCATTATGCATTAAACGAATATTTTTATGTATAGTTTAATATATTAATATTAATAAATTATAGCCGATAAATTACCTTATGTTTACAATGTCTTATTTCAAACTGACACATTATATTTGTATTAAGCTAAAGTGTTCAATAATTTATAATAAATCAAAATAGTATTTAAATATCGCACATTTTTTATTTCATATCGTAACATCCAATCAAATTATTATTAGAAATATATCATTAAAAGCTAAGGTGAATAAAGTCGAATACCTACATTTTTATTGGTTTTCAAAGTACCAATTTCTTTTTTAATTTAACACTTGTTTAAAAAAATGTATGCAATATATTTTTTTTTTATTAAAAACTTAAGTTTTTTTTAAAAGGTAATTTTAGATAAATCGGGAATAGTTAAAATAAATATTAAGATAAGCAGCCATTTTAATGCTAGCCATGTTTGGTTGAAACGAGTTAAGTACCTATCAAACATTTTATTTTTAAATGTAAAACGGTGGCCTCGGTGTCTCAACTACCTCTTGTCTGTACATTGTATTTATTTTTATCGTAATTTTATTAGATGTATCAATATTTGGATCAAAAATATATTGTATATTTTTACCTAGACAATATCAAATTGAAAAATTTAGTCTAACGATAAACGAAGTTATGTTTAGTTAATCCAAACAAACAATTTATTTACAAACGAACTAGCAAAAAATAAATGGTGAACACCTGAAGAAGAAGTTATTTTGTACATAATCTTGACCCTTATCATGAATCTTCAATGACTCCAATAGCCTATAATGATTAAATAGATGTAAATGACCACAAAACTCTTTGCACATATATTGTATAATATTATGTGATATGTATTCAGGACCGTGGAGAGGTTAGCAGGTGCTGTTTGGTTTTATCTTACACACCTATAGGTCTTGGAGATTTTAGCTTATTGGCATGTGAAGTTATTACCTGTACCACGTGGATTAAATATAAAACAATATAATGCTCATTTTTTAAAACTAGAAACACGGTTTCATCGACTGAATGCCTGCATTAATCATAGTGATGTTATCTAAGGTACATATTTATTTTGTTCCTCAAAGCTGATTTAGGGAATCTGCATATTCGTTTATCACTCAAATACTCAATATCTCCAAGTATAAGATTTTTACATTTTCTAGGACCCAAACTTCGGTGGTATTTTATTATTTTCTTGATTATGAAAACTATATTCCGTGAGTATATTTTGATTACGTTACGGACCTTGGTTCTAAATTAATAGCTGTAACCTTGACCCTAGTACACACATATTCTATGTGTGCTACAAGGTATTTAAAACACTCCGTTTTGTAATAAGATTGGCAAAATAATTTCAACTAAATATATGTCTATTAAATTGTTATATTGCGCTCTTGTCCACACAATACTGGAGTATGGTTGTTTGGTGTGGTATCCCCAAACATACAACTAGCGATTCAAATCGTCCAGAGTAAGTGTTTGCTTTTTGCCAGGTAAATTGACAATTACCATGGTCCGGTAGCAAATACAACCAGCCTATCTTCCTTGGCTGAACGAAGACATACTGCAGCAGATATGTTCATCAAATAATTGTTAAATGGAACAGTTGAAATTATCTGCACTTGTCTCGTGAATCTATTTTATGTAGTACCCCAGCGCTCAACCCGAACCACTGATCCTTTTTACGTTCACATTCCACCACTAATTATTTAGCAAATGAGCCACTAAGACAACTATTGTCAAACGCCAATGTAGACACAAATTTTTTATTTTAATTTTCTAACTAGAATTTCTATTTTTATCATAAGGTATTATAATATTATGATTATACTGTTACAACATGTTTTTCAATGATAATTTAACCATACATACTAATAATTTTGCTAATAATTATCTTTCTTGTAATACAAGCAAAACTGTTTTCATGACATTTGTTTTATCCAATGTTTTTATGACTAAAATAATTACATTAGAAAATCACTCGACTAAATGTCTAGGCAATGAAAATAATATTATAGTATTTAGGTATGTTAGGATACCCTCCTCTCACCACAATTAACTCTTATATAAACTGTAAGTTTAAATTGTTATATATTATTAACTTTGTTCAGTTGAAATAAATAGTTAAATAAATATATTATATTAAGCTTGTTGTTGTTAATTAAATGAATAACAAATTGTTCAACTCTATGTAAAAGATAGCCTATATATGTAATAGACTATGTTTGAAGTTAAATTAATAATAATTAGTAAATAAATAAATATAATGAAATCGAAAAAAATCCACATCCAATCGGAAATTAGTAAATTTTATATATTCCTTATATCTACAATATATTAATTAATCTAAATTAATCTATTTAGGCAGGTACTATAAGAATTATATTATATGTTTAGGACGTTTGTTAAATTAATAACTACTTATCTATCTTACATAATCTGAATGCTAAAGATGTATACAGAGGATTGCTATAATTATCGGTGTGTCATGTGTAATTGTTAACTATATGGTAAACTACTCCATAGATAATTACCTAAAAGCCTGTAAAAATATAATGGGTAATGTTCAGTCACACAGATTAATTTGTATTTGATGACGATAATTATATTTTATAATGTTGCATAAACCAAATGCCCAAATATTAATTCTCATTGTGACTAAAATAATAAAACAACCATAAAAAAATATCCTGATTTTAAATGCAAGTATAAGACGAGTAAAAATATATACCTAATAGTTAATATACCAATAATGGTACATAATAGGTCCGGCACCATGGTACAGCTTCTTACAATAAATTTCACCTCGAATTTTACAAATAGCTAAAATGTATAAGTCAATAAGCCGTCCAAACCTATATTGTATGTTTATTGAATGAGTTGATATCATACAATATTTATAATTTATTTTTTTTTTTTATAATTAGATTGTTGAGAAACAAATTTAGGATATGCATAAATGGACATTTACAATGTCGTGAAACAAAAATATCTATTTTTGTCATACTTAGATTAAAAGCTAAAAGTTTTTTTGACATATATTTATATTTTATTTCTGCGATGACCACTGCATAATAGTATTTTAAAACGTTTAAAATTATATTTAGGTAATAATATACGTATATCTATGTAGCCGGGCTGTCAGCCTATGTTTCCAAGGGTATTTTATTATACTATCTTTGTAAATGTTAAGTCATTGTAATTGCGACTTAAGAGGAATCTTATATCAAATGTTTGAGTCTTATTAGGTGATTATATAACTTAATGAATTTTTAACTACAAAATAATTTAAATTTGTTCGTAATTTTGACGAATTCCAACGTTACAAAAAATGATGACTATAACATGTATGTTTGATAATTTTTATAAGGGTTAAGAATATTTTATAAGGAACTTTGTTAGAATAAGTCTCTATGGTAAAATATTGTTGAATTACATAAAAAAAAACAAAACTGATTTGGTCGAAAACTGGTTTCGCGTTAATATTCCGGTTTTTCCCAATGCTTTTGAAAAAGTACTAAGAATATTTTACTTTTGACACATATTAGATTCAAATACTAAGAGAAACCACATTTGATGTTGAATATTGAAACATTTAAAATAAACACAAACACACAATTCATTAGAAACCAATACATTCATCGCTTTGCTCAGAATCAGAAGAAAAAATTAGAAAAATAATCCTGTTAATACTATATTATACTTATTTTGTTTTAGTATAATCATTATTAATGTAATTAATTGGAAACCATTAGTTGTATGTTTATAAATGATAACAAATAGGTACCAACTAAATGTACAGTATAATAATTTGTTAAGATTTTGTCCGTGGAAAAACTTTAAAGGATATAGATTAAAGTATTAAACCTTATATAGGCTGACCTAGACTTGAACAAACTTAAAATATATTTCCTCCAATTAAACAAACTGCAAATTAACTCATTATTATATGGGTATATAATGCGATAATAGTGTACCCAACCACACTCATCACACCCAATTCGTAAGTCTATAAATTATAACAAAAATATATTATAAACTACTTATATATAATATATTACATATTTTTGAAATATTAATTTCATAAAACTAATTTATTACACATTGAAAACAGAACAATTTTTCCTACTGATAACTAATTAAATATATGGTTTTAAGTTTCTATATTACGATCATAATAAACCATGAACCGTGATATGCACACTATGTCCTCCAACACAACTTTCGTGGTCATATTATACTTGTTGTAACTAAAAACTATCAATACTATTGTTGATTGAAAAATATTTTAAGTAATAAATAACAATACATTTTAATTTTTGACTTACAATCCTCGAGAGTCGAAATCTTAATTGAGTTAATGTGTAATCTTGTATTGATATCACGTATTGTTTTAGCCTGTATATATTTATTTTAGAAATGTATGTGAAACGTTGATTTTTGAATGCAAATATTTATCATTGCTTTCTAATTTATAATAATATAAAACACTTATCTAACTTGCGCCGCAGATAGCAAAATGAGACAAGAGCACGCCTGGTTTCTATATATTGTATATATTTTTTCTATACGATTCAGATTTTATTCTTTTATGTGATAAGTAAAAAGTCTGAATATTTAGTCATTTACATATTTTTATTTAATAAAACTTGTTGATATATGTACGTCTGAGAATATTCCGAGTGAATTAGACATAAGACAACAAACACTCTAATTCAATATAACTATTAACTACTTGTGCAAGGTTATAACCTCATAAAGTAAACTGATATTAGCTATGAACTGCATATTTCTCTACAAATATTGTTTCATACATATTATTGTTAAGTATTTTTTTTGTCAACTAAGATTTAAAAAAAATTATAAAAACACATATTTTCTAAAAAAAATAATGATAAGATACCTAACTTTGACAATGGATATTTTTTTAAATTGTACCAAAACAATATGTTAATGATTTCTAATAGTAATCAAGCCAATACAAATAAATTTTAAAAAAATCCTCCATTTACAAGGCATTGCCTAATAGACTGTACCTGCAAAGTAATAAAATCATTGTTTAATGTTTTAGAGATACTATGTAGTACATCTACTATAAAGTATAAAGTTTAATATACATAAAATATAATTTAGTCAACTCGGAGAGTTCAAAATTTCCATTTTCTTCTGGAATTGAGTTATATTATATCAATGAATATTTTTTTAAGCTCCTAACATCTTACAGTAAAAAATACAAAACAGTTATATAGATAATATAATTTTTTTATAATTTTGAATATCGCAAATTAAATTAAATTTAGTACTAACTCATGATTAATACGCTATTGCCGTGTCGCACAAAAATATTATGTTAATTTAATGGTTCACTAAAATGTATTTAACCAATCGTGGGACTAAATCATGTTAAGAAACCATTAGCTCACTATTGATTCCTTAAATGCTTAGTGATTGTTTTTGCAACCCAGCATATGTATTTTTTATTTGTAATGAACATTTTTTTATTTATTTTAATTACCTCAATGATGTTGTGTTTTATGTGCCTACAACTATCCTAATTAAGAAAGTTTATTCAAATACCTACAAGTTTTCAGAAAGGCCGAATTTCATGATGTCGAGATTCCAGTAATTAATTAACAATCAAAGCCTAACCATGGGTTCATAAACTAAAGTATAAACTATGACAGATATAATACTAAAAATTGACTAAAAATATAAATATTTACATTCAAATTAAAAATTAATTTTTAACATCTAAGTTATTATGCATGTAGTAAAAATTATAAAAACTATTCAATACTACATTATTGTTATAGTATTATGAAATATTTTTTTTAAATAGTATGTAATAAATATATTATTATTTAATACTAACATATAAATTTGTGTTGGAAAATAATCCACACATTAATCTTATCCAAGTATTTTTTGGACATGACAAAAACATAAAAAGATATTACACAAATGGAAGTAGGTGAAGTGACAGACGCAATAATTTATAGTCATTATCTACTAACAGTAATCCAGGGGACTTAGTAGAAACTCAAGGACCAAATCCAATCGCTGCAGAGTATCATTAAACAAGTGACCTGACAAATTGTCTAAAGGACAATGTCTGAAATCTAATACACACTACTAAACACGCTTTAATAACAGTGGCCACGTTTGTAGGTAAACACGCATGTAGTTATTCGGTACAAGCAAACTTACTAATTTTGGTTACAAGTAATAACTTTATAACACATACGCAGAAGTTACTAAGATATTCACATCATAAATCCACTAGAGGGGAGAATACTCAACAATTCTCACCGAGTTCTGTGTGAAGCACACATTCTTAAGACATTGAGACTTTTATATTACTTTGGTACTTTACCAGAACTTGAGAATCCACTTGGTTGTCTTTGTCGTGAAAATTGAACGACATCACCGCAGAAGTATGCACTTTAAAACATTGGATTTGAAAAAAATGAATACTGAGATGACAATATTATAACTATTATTAAATATAGAACAAACAATATAAGTGTGCATCTTTGAATAAAATATGTCAGGAAAACTATGAGAACAATTATTTTGTTGAGGGAGATAATGGGTCGCCGGGGAGGTGGGTCCAAACCCATGAGACTTCACAAAAACAAATGAACATGGTATTCATGCCAATACATTCTATTCCTTTTGATATAACTGGAAACAGAGGTTTTATTTTTAAGAAACTACTGCTGTTCGATGTTGTCACACATCGACGATCACTGGTAGTCGTTTACGTTATTAATTTTATAATTTTTTTCTATATGTGGTCTCTATTTTCATCATGAGTTATGCCTCATTAAATCACCAAACCACTAAATCAAAATGAACGCTACCCTCATCACCATATTCATCAATTCCCAAAGCAAAAAAAATCCTTCTACTTACCCAATCGATTTCCCGCGTTGACAACCGATGAAGACAATGCGGTTAAAAACTCGACCCATCGATTAATGTATCCAACGATCTCGTTTAAGCTATTCCAAATAAGCAAATTCCCAATCTTCAGGCTCCGTCAATCCGTATTAAAAACATTAATCTAAACTTCACAATCAACACATCAGTACAACTCACCGGTGTCAACGATTTCTTTTGTAACTTATCGCCTTCATTTCTAATGATCCGTCCTCACGGTCGCCTAAATTATTGTAATGCTACTATGAACCAATTGGTCTCAACAACAACGCTAGCTTCCACTCATTCATTCCACCATATAACCCTGAGTGATTTTATCAGAAACCCTACATCATACTAACCTAACCTAGTCACCTCTGACATTCCTGAGGCTCTAGGCTCTAGACGTTAAACATCCGCCTTCTCTGTTTTTAAACACCTCAAATCTGACAAAATAATTAGGATATTATCGATTCTATCTTCGCTATTAAGACACCATGATCAAAGTGGAATAATGTTATAAGACTAAGAGCGATCCACCACAGGTGCCATACAAGCCAGGTTTATAGGTACACCTCAAATCACTGCCATTGTCCTTCCCGCTACATCAAGTGCCGTGAAGATCACTAGGTAATATGTACTCAAACTACTATATCAATGATAAAATCAATCCAGGGCTGTGCACCGACATCACACTATTCTAATTACAAAGGATGTATAATGTACAAAGCTATCCTAAAACTGTAAAACTAACCAGTCAAACCACCTGAACAAAAAATACTCAGCGTCCAATCTCAACCCTCCGTGCCCAGACTAAAACATCTCATGCCTCCGTTGCTCCTGACTCCAGAAATATCATATTACCTAAAAGAGGTACATGCTGGTATCTGAATTTCTTGTAAATCGTCTATGTTAATTAATCCTCCATTTCCCTCCCTACAGCTGTATTAAACAAACAATATATATTCCTTAGGTATAGTATTTATTTGTACAAACGTATGTACAAATTGTTTTTATTAATTTTAATGGAAGAAATAAAATTACTGAGCAATACCTACATATGTTTTTAAGTTCATTTTTCTCAAGACGTACAATACTTCAATTAAACTTTATAAAATAAATTATTTAGGAATATCTATATTTACAATTATTATTATTCAACAATTTAATAATGGATATAAGGTTTTTTAGTTTGTACATTATTATCTGTTCAATTTTAGGTCGTTAAATCAGACTGTTCCATGGCTATAACTCATGGAGCGTCGACGCGTCGTATTTGTGAAAAATGGAAGGTATATAATATAACATTTACATGGATACATATAATATGGACATTTATTCACTTCAAAATTCAAAATATAAAAATAATCTTAAAGGAATTAAAATAATAATATTAAGTAAAAACTAATTACATATAAATATGCATAGATACGATAAAATATTTATGTGCGTTACATTATCTCTGAACATAAAATAACCTTATATAGATGATAATATAACGATGGTGCTGTGGTTATACATGTTATAACAATATAAGTGCATGTTATCTTCAAACATTAATGGATTATACACATTTTGATTTTCTAAACAGTGTAATAATATTACTTTCCAAACATATGAGATATAATTATTATTTCTATGGATAAAAGATTGCATAATTTACACTTTTAAAGGACAATGGTCAAAAATGTCAACAGTAAATCATAATCATTCACGAGGTTAAATATTTTAGTGTTATGTAAAAAATAAAATATAAATAATTATAATTTCTTATTAACATAATATCTACCTGTATTCATATCATCATGAACCTGTACCTAATGAATTTTGTCAAAAACAAGTTTTGCGTAAGAATTCATGTTTTCCTTAATTTTGTTTTTTTTTTACCGACGCGACGTCCTCGAAACTTACAAACAAGAAATTTTCAATTTTGACCTCCCAAAAGTACCAACTACATTTTTTCCATTTTTCGTTCAAAAACCACTCCTAAAGTTGAAAATTGAATCATTTTGGAGACTACTTTTCGAGAACACATACACAAAAAATAAACCCTTTTTTTTATAAAATCTTAATCTTTTTAGAGTAAACAATTATTTTTTCAAGTATTTAGAACGTTTATTTTCATCTAAAAATTACACATGTATGACAGGTAGACACTAATTTAAATACGTTATATAGTTTTAATTTTATGATCAGTTGTCTTATTAAATTAATTAATGTTATGGGAATATGAATCCGTGAAACTAGTAAGGATTTGAATATATTTTAAAATATAAAATACATAGTTTCGTTAGAATAATAAAATATTATCTTGATGAAGAAAGAACAAATTTAGTAAGTATTCGTGGATACTAAAGCGTTGACCATGATAATTGTTATTTCATAAGTTTAAACTTCCACTTTACTCTCATTGCGGTTAATTTTTGATAAACTTTTAACAGATAACTTAGTGAAAAAACATTTTATAACAATAGCGATCCAATAATAATATTGTGTAGTTATTAAAAGTTTAGCTTAGTACCTACCTATTAAAAAATATCTCAAAATTACACTTCCTTCATCAGCTTAATAAATCTTGAGTTTGAAATAGCTTTCTCAGAATTGATTTACAGCATTCATATTATTAAAATGAACTTATAAATATGGTTAAAATATACTAAAGTTCCTTCTTTGTTTAAAATTTACGAGTTATTCTAATTTTCTATGTAATAGTTATTTACGAATCTCAACTGTAATAAAAATATGACAAAATATTAATGTTGGATTGACTAATAACATTTTGAAATATATTCAGATTTACATAACTAGTTATACAAATTAAATATACACATCAAAATTTAAAATCATAAAATTTACTATAGTTTTATATTAAATATAATACAGTAGGTAGGTAAATATTATATTTTTAAGATAATTATAGAATGTTTAATTTAATGTCATTACAACAAATTAAAGAATATAATAATGTGATCAACAAATAAAATTGTTGAATCAACAACAGTAGGTACTACTATCCATGAAAACAGCAATGGCTGTATGGACACAATTTAGGTATAGGCTAGCTTAACTAGACCTAATATAACTAGAAAGTATTATAGGTGGTACAAATTTTCATAATTATGTGAAACTAAAACAACAAAATTAAATTAATAAGTCTTCAACAATGACATTTTTGAGGAAATATTTTTATTTCAAATTCAAAAATTTTAATTTACTTGTATTATTAGCTATATTATAGCTCAAATTTAGGTCTTACTATCAAATAATTTAAGTTGGTTATTAGTTATTAACTTTGTTTTGAGTAAGTATTGGTTTACTTTGTAAAAACTTATAATCGTAATTGCGTATTTAGTAAAAGTACATACATATATATAGCCATATAGGTAATACCTATCTATTATCATTTAAAAAGTAATACAAGTATATTCTTATATTAACTTGTATTATGTTAGGACAAAATTGCAAATTCATGTAGGTACTTTCATCTCAAACCTCTACAACAAAAGGTTTCTCATATATTGACATGCTTTTATATCTGCATCTAGTCCAACGAAAATTTCAAATTTGCAAAGCCTAAATCAAGAAAAACAAAAGGTAAATTTTTCTCACAAACGAGGATTCTACAAAATATGATAACTCGAATAAATATGTCAAATATTCACATCAAATAAAATCCCAATTCGAAAAATAAATAGTATTTTCTTACCCTTGCTATGAAAATATACAATCACTAAATTACATTATCTTAAAATATTTCCATTTAACTAATAGTGATGCAGTAGGTACTCAAGTTGTCATAAAATATAAATCAAAAGAATATTTACATGATTAAATTAAATTAAAATGTAATAAAAAGATTGACGTAGGTAGACGAACTTGAACTAAAAATGTTCTATAAGAGCTACTCACTATATAGTAAATTTAAATTTGTAATTTATTTTGCATAAGTGACGATGTTAAATTTAAAACAATATTATTTAACTATATATTTTAAACTAACAATCAAATATTAAAAATGTAAATATATCGTTATTGGAAAGATAAGAAGTACCTGCAGGTTTAGACAAATTCCATACACTAAAATCTATAACACCAAAACTTTGTTTATTAAATAAAAAATTACCAACACAATTATAATACTCATTTTTAATCTTATAAGCCCAATACTTTTATTAGTATTCACAATTGCATTAAAATATATGCCATATTTTAATCTAACTTAGAAACGATTTAATTTTCAAATATTATCACGTTGACGTAGGTACCTACAATTTATTATTATATTAAATAAATATTATCATATTATCATTTTATCAGACATTTATTTATTTAGTGTTATGAGTTGAAAAAAAAACAGCATACATTATTATGATAGATTATTTACACATTTTTTACTTCCTATAACACGATATACCTAAGTAAATTTAATTTTTACCATAATTCAGGAGTATAGAAATCGTTATTTTAAATTGTAATTGTAACCCAAGCCTCAATGATATTATTATAGATTTTCAAATAAAATACTCTTTAAAAAAACTATTAAAGTTCTATTAAATGAAAATGAATCATGTGTGAAATGTATCCAATTTCAGAAAAGTACTACAGAAGTATATATATCTTCGGCCATCTACGAGTAATAAAGTACTGTATACCTACCATGTTTTACCTTAAAAACAAGAGGTTTATTTTCTCACGGATAAGGAAAACGAAATTTCAATTTATAATAGCTGTCCGAGCACTAATAAAAACAACTCTTTAAAATCTAAAATAAAATAATATTAGGTATATAACTTATGAGGTGCGAGTTAATTAATAAAGAGGTTTTTCAACTTTTATTTAATTAAACTTAAAATTAATTTTTTTACATCATAAATAATAAGCATAGGTACCTATTATATTTTATATTTGACAAAATTAATGTTATTTATTAAAATAAATTAAAAAACATATTAATAAATTTTATTTAAAAAATATTTTACGTACATTTAATAGAAATTTAAATAATACAAATACTAGTAAATATAAAAAAGAGTTTTAGATTGATTTAATTGTAAAATCGTGAACCGTTTATTTTTCTTTGTAAGTACCTATACGTTATATATCTATATAAAATGATTTAGTAAAAGTAAAAACGATTTTTATTTTCATACACATCATTCACATTCACTTATTGTATGATATATTTATGAACAGTTTATGCAAATAAAACATTTTCAATTAAGATAAATATTAAGAATTTTTAGAATTTTTAAAGAAATTGACGATCATTGTTGAAAAAGCTACCTACTTATTCTTTGTTTTACTTAAAATCTAATAACAGGCTTGTACTTGTTATGAATTTGGTAAACAATAACCACCTCCCTAATAAAATGGTCATATTTTATACTTTATAATTTATTATGTATTATATAATTTTCCATTGTGATACGGATAACAAAAATTAACAGATATATTTAAATATTTTAAAAATGTATTTCTATGAATTATTAATGAATAAGTTTAAAAATTTTACATTTAAATATTGTTAAAGCAGTGGCATAAACAAAAATATATCATTTTTTTACCAATTTAATAAACACTTGATAATTTTCAAAACCGTATAGGTTTTCAGGATAACGATATCGCCTGAATTCAATATTAATTTTAGTTTTCCAACTATTCATTTATATACTTGGGAATGGCAGAAAATATATTTGACCATGTTTTAGGGAGTTTTCACTTTTAAGCACAAATATAAAGTTTTTTTGGTTAGCTTGGAAACATATAAATTACCAGCAAAACTTAATTTCCAATCGAAATATAAGAATATTTTGAAGTACTCCTTCGACAATAAATTCAAGCCTCCGCACAGAAACGTACCTATTGAGTTCTGCTAGAAGTAGCGTGGGCCGGTGGGCGTCACCCCATGCTGAACACTTTTATATCAACAATTTTAATATACATACTTATTGTGATAATAATAATTATCGCCTATTGTTTATAATGATATAATATTTGAAATGTTTTTTGTATAATCCCTATTATAATCATAGTTTATTTGCTTGTGATTATTTAAATTGGTAGTGTATATGGTAGGTTAATTATTGTTATGAATAACTACTGTCTAGACCTACATAAGGAACCTGTGAATAAAATAGTTGAAATGATGTGCGTATTTCTCACCTTTGCACAATATGTCACGTAATCCTCGGGAAATGGGCGATGCATTACATCGGACCGGAAATAATCGTGAGATACATAAACCACTCGTTTTGCGGGAATTTCGTCGTACTGGTAGTGTACACCACTACAATATGACAGTACGCAATCGCGGACGACGACGAAGCAAAAACGGCTTGA
Organism: Macrosiphum euphorbiae; assembly: GCA_949089665.1. Lineage (NCBI taxonomy): Eukaryota > Metazoa > Arthropoda > Insecta > Hemiptera > Aphididae > Macrosiphum > Macrosiphum euphorbiae. The sequence goes on along the minus strand of CARXXK010000001.1, from coordinate 98,074,066 downwards.
TCCAGTGTACCGACAGACACTGAGAAAAAGGATAAATGACGAGTGACGACGGCGTTTTGCTATGACTTAAGAGGACGTCGTACTCACATGTGTTTTCTCAGTCTTACTAAAGCATGATACCAAAATGCAGGTTCGTCAATCCCAATCTTGTGTTAATAGCTTAAATATTAAATGATTGTCAAACTTAAAGGTAACAACATTAGATACCAATAACTCTGCTCTCTCGTTGGTTTTTTACAGTATTTTAATTTGTATAAACTGGTAATTGTAATATGCAAAATATTAATATTTAAAATTCCTCATAACTCACTCTAAAATTTAAATATTGTAAAAAACTAACGAGAGAATACAGATAAATATAATGTTCTCACCAAGGTTCTTTCCTTATTATTGTTTAATAATTATAAGTCAATCTACTTTAATATTAAAGCTAACAACACAAAATTGGTTCTGCTGAACGAAAATTCTGTCCACTCTGATTTGTAAGACGGAGACAAGACATGCCAGTGTGATGTCCACTTTAGGCCACGTCGCCACGGTCACCAAAACCAAATTTGTGTAAGCCATGTGGTAAGTGTTCAGAATTGTCTTGTTATTCATTAAATTAAATAAAATTGTTTGGGCAAAACTATTTCACTAGTACTTAGTTAAGAGGAAGCCACACCCACATACGAACAACATAGATCATTTTAAGTTCATAATTCATTTTACTCTGTTATTTTTAAAATTAGAATAAATTAACCTATTATAAAATGTAAATGTACCTAAGATTATTATATTGGGTACCAAGGGGACTTTTATTTATGAAGCAAGTATTATATGATGATTTTAAAACTTTATTTTAGATTCTGAGCGGAGCAAGGAAGCTAGTGGTTTTACAATGGTATTTATTTTTTATTTTTTTTTTATTTTTTTTTATATCCTGTATACAAAATTTCTACCAGAAGGAGTGCTTTGATTTCAACATATAGTACCTTATCTTTTAGCAAATTGGACCAAGATTTTAATTTCTAACAATTTGTTTATCACCGTAGCAACGAATAAAAAAAATAATAATTAAATAAATAAAATAATTAATGACAATATAAAATATACAGACTGACAAACCGTCTCCGTTCAGAATCGTTTTTCTTATACAATGATATTATATCATTGAATTCAAGTTTAATACAATCCATTAAACAATGACCAACTTGTAACCTACTGTACAGCTGAGCGACATCCACTTACCTGCCTTTTTTTTGTAAATAGTATTAGCTGGTAACTAATAAATGTTCATAATATGTATCAAAATTAAAATACATCGATAAAATACTTCGAAGTGCCTTAGATAATAATATCTTACCATTCAATTTTATGATAGATCAATTCACTCTAATTAAAAAAAAAACAGAATAAAATGGATTATTGTGAACGTAAAATTTACTATGATGTATATACGTAAGACGGAGACAACACATGCGGTAACTACACAATATTATAGTATCCACCTAACTACACGGTGAAGTATATTCGTATTTTTTGTTATCTATTTCATATATAATATTATGATAACGTGTAACCACACGGTTTACGTGGGAAATACGGCGATAGTGTAATAGTACCTGTAGTACGTAATATTGTAAAAGCAGTAAGTGTTGTTAGTACTGCAGTGCGACGACATTCCGGCAAAACGAGACTTGTATATACGTACATAATAATATATAATATATATATTTTGGTCCTCATCGCTTTTAGTACAACAAAACTATATTTACTTAAATATACGTATTATTTTTAGGTAGGTACAAGTGTACAACGTTTTTGTTCAATAAAATATATATTATAAACTCAAAATTATTTTTCACTTAATAACGATAGGATATCAATATTGAATCAAGTAAATAATGTAATCGTATACCTGAGCATTAACCATTAAAACATGTGACACTATGTATTCACGAAAAATTTTATTTGTGAACCAAGTATTATCTAAATAATTTTCTAATGCACATGGTAATAATTAAAATGGAGGGTCACTCTTACGAATGGTGAAAAAAGTCTGTAAATTTACCAAACTCCTTATCTCTAAGTATAACACGCTTCTACGACTGTTATTTAAAACTGACTGTAGTTTAACATTATGTAGTATAAAATCCGCATAAAACTTTGATAAAATGGACAAGTACTCAATAAATGTCAAGACTAAAACAAACAAACAAAATTTAATGATATAGATATAGGTACATAAACATTTTGAAATATCTGTATTTTAATGAAACCATGGTTTAAATATAAATTATAAGTATAAAAGGTTTGTGCTTAAATGATTCTGTACCTCTAAGTATATTATACACAGGGACCAGTGACGTATAGTGGGCATTGTATTTAAGTTAATATCATTTATTTGTTGCAAGTTTGAAATCTTGTTAGAACATTTTTATATTATTAATTTCAGAGTTAATCTCGTTACTATTCTCAAATTGTGGAACGACGGACTTTTTTTTTCATGTGATTTTTAGCTCAGTGTCCTGGGGCTACTTTATTGCTACGATCATGTTCCTCGATAACAAGGATAATAAAATATTGTTTACTTGTTTTTGTGATACATTTCTTTTCCTATTTAATTATAAAATTTAATTGAAATTAATTTTATTGTCAAAAATACATGTCATAGGTACATGTTATACATTCATAATTATTATGATTGGACAAAATATTAGTTCCGACTGTTCTGACTTTCTGAGGCGTTGAAATTTAAAATTTATCTCTGGAATTATACAAAAAACACATTATTGTTGAACCTATTTCGCATAAAATATATATAATAAGGATATTATAATCCCGGATATAATATATAATAACAACTTCATAAATTTCAAACATAATCTATTATACGATATAATAGGTACAGCGTTATTTTAGGATATAAATCTCTAAGTTTACAAACATATTTAAAACTTTATTACCTATGTGAATATGATAATATATTTGTTTAGGGTGAAAATTAATAGTTACTTAATTGTTTACAGAAAACTTTTTAGTAAATACTAAAATATTATATTTAAAACAAACTTAAATTCGTCTAAAAAATAGTAAAAATTAAATATATTTAGAACAAATGTAATAGTATTCTGGAATTAAAGAATGTTGTTATAAGTTCCGGTTAAAAGTTAAAAGTACATGTATTAGTCAAGGCCATTTTAATTTAATGATAGAATTCATTATCAAAAACAAAAAAACAAACAAAGGAAACGTTTTAAAAATATTTTTAGGTACTGAGATAGGATCTTTTGGTTTAACTTGCTCATTGACATTATTTTAATTGGATTTTATGTTTTGAGTATATTTTTTGTTTGTTTATCGAGTTTTAAAATTGTACCCGCCCCCTTAAAAATCCTATGTAAGCCTTTGTACTAATACCTAACTAAATCTGATATATAATATTATAATCCTCGAATTTGATATAGTAAAACATAATGTCGGACACCACGTCAACTTTAAGTAAAACAGAGTGTTTAAAAAGCTTTTCGAAAATATTTAAGTGTAAACATATATTTAAATACTGTCTCCGGCCATTACCACGGGCACGTTGTTAAGTATTTATTTTTCATATTACAATTATTATTATTATAATACGTTACGACAGACTAAAATAATAATATTACATTATGCGCATTCTATATAAAATTGTTAACACAACATCAAAGAAATACGAAGGCTTATATGTTTAAACAGTAAGCTAAACAGCATATAGGTACACAATTATATTATTTATTTTGTATTCATTTTACCTATTATATCATGTTGTTATATATTTAAACATTATAATATGTACAAAGTATGTACGTAAGTATTTTTCTCGAGCTTACTTACATACTTTTCATTTCAAAAACACTTTTTTCGTGAAAACAGTAAGTTGCTCCTACGCCCACTCACTTTCACGAGTCGACTTTTTTAATCGTATATTCGTGTGAAATTATTGTAATCATTTTTCACCGTACCAATATGACCTATAGAACTATAAATGTCATCAGCGGTGTCGGTGTGGTATATACAATAATAGTAGTAATAATAATAATAATAACATCGTAACATGTTTCGATATACTTTCTATTCTCTCGAATATCCTATTATCATCTCGTAACCATTACGTAAATAATTTCGCGTTCGGAAAACACTACATTATTAATATATAAACATTATATACATTAACAACGGATTTACACTATATGTATAGTATAATGCATTAATGTAGTATACATTATAATACCAAGTATATAAGTACTACGTTTGGTCTATATATAGGTAGATATATAACACGAGTTACCCATCTCTCTTATGACTGAAAAGTTTAATCACCATATTATTACCACTATTGCGGTTTACTCAATTAATAATAATAACGTTAATACTATTATACTACTACTGTCTGCTACCACGTTGTAGTAACAAGTAATAACTCTGTATCTGTATAATATCGTGCTAACATGAAGGCACTACTTGTTGCTCGCACACTACCGTTACGTTATCAATAACGGGCTTCGGTTCGTGATAAAATTATAATAGACATAATATATTATTATCATTCATTACTACTATTACAATAATATTATTGTATAAAGATGACGTCAATCGGTCTATATATTGACATATTGTGTATATTATATTATTTACACACGTTATTATTATAATAATATAGGTACAATAACTCCTTCCCGCGACCAGCGTCATCGCAGACCGCAGTATTATACCTACGCATTATCATAAAGCGGTTAATAATTTTAGCAGGTACTAATTTTATTAACTTTATGCTGCGTTTTAAACGATGTACTCACGTCGTCCCATTTCACCACTTTTTCGCCGTCCAGCAGTGCCCGGGGCACGTCCAAAGGAGCCATCTCGCGTGCTCGATGCCGAACTTGACGGCCGGGCGACTGTAACAACAATTTTAGTTTTCACGCGCCGTCAAACTGGTTCAAACCGGTCGTCTGGCCGGTGACGGCACCAGAGGTGACTGCGACTGCAGTGGCGTTGGTGGCAGCATCGACATCGACATCGACATCGATGACCACGACGTCCACGATGACCACGACGTTTCCCACGTCAGTACCGTCATCGCACGGCGCCTATGTCTGCGGTGGTATACGAACAAAATCCGAACGTATAATTTGTTTTTTTTAATTATTAATATTATTCTGTCTCGCTGCCGTCACTCACTCTCTCACCATACTCACACTCACTCTCTCTTATATCCTTATCGCCGACCTGATGGAAACGAAGTGAAAAAAAAAAATTCAAATAAAAACCGACCCATATAATACTCAACAATAATAATTTATAGTAACAAAGTAGTAAATGAGTAACGTGACACGGCCACGGACAAACAACACACAATGCCACCACGCGCTCAACACCGCACGCACGCCGAGGACTGGACACCCGACGATAACGGAACACGCCGGCCGTGGTACGGTTGTAGGTGGTACTCGCGGTAAAATTATTATTATTATTATTATTTTAAATATCGGCGGCGGCCGGCGGGTAAAAGGCACTGGCGTCGTCGACCCGCGGACGTATGAGAGTGTGTGTGTTACGATATAACGAAACCGAACGACCGTCGACCGAACGGATTGGCGAACAACGACAACAGCGAACTGACGACGACGGTATGCGAACGACTGCCGACCGGTGGTACTGTGGTACTCGCGGCACTCGGCGGCGCGCCGTGCCCGTGGTGGCTAGGTGGGGCGGCGGCGGTGGGCTACGTGTCTGCCGCCGCCGCCACTTCCACCCACCCGCCGGTCAAAAAACCGCCTCGCCGCACGACCTTAGTCGCAAGTCGCAACGGCCGCCACACCGCGAGAGCCACGGCACCACGTCGCCCGCGCACCGCGGCGCGTGTTGCTGTCGCCCGTTGTACGGGGGCTCGCCGGATGCTGGCGAACGACGACGGCGGCTGTAACGGTGACGCGCGCGCCGGCTCGCACGATCCGCCGCCGCCGCGTCCGGATGCTGGAGACCGGCGATAACGCCGTATAATGCGTAACGTATATAATATAACGGCGTGACGCGTCAACAAGACCGCTGCTGGAGATTTTTGACGCCACTGCGCGTGTATGATATTATTTTATTCCCGGTGACGTGTTATTATTACTATCGTCGTCGTCGTCGTCGAAACCGCATCGGCTGGCACCGACCACCATTATAGTTTATAATACGTATAATATTATTATTATGTATGTACGACAAGGTTAAATACGCGCGACTATACAGCTAGGCCCCAGACAATATACTGCAGAACCAGGCGCTATATGTTTATAATATAATATTATGTAGTAGATATGTCATATGTACATGACGTACTGATACGCTTCTCATCGCCACCACCAACCGCATGAAATCATCCCGGACGAATGACGATTGAAATTTAAATTAACAGTCCACCCCGCCCCTCCCCCGCGTGACCTGCACGACAACGGCACTCGTGTTATAATAATCATATTATTATACCATCATCACACTCTGCGGCGGCGGATACGGCCTTTAAACTCTGCATGTGTATGATATACGGACTTACGGACGTCAATCCCAGTGAAGTAGTGAAAACTATATTATAATAATATATACCTACTAGTATTACCACTATTACCAGGGTTATAATATTATTATGTGGGTATTGAAGAATACTTTTTTTTTATTATTCTTTATGTATAAAATGTTCCGACATAATATAACATGTTATTAAAAGTTTGATAAATTAAATATTGTCGTGTTATAGACCCCGCATGATGTCAATGAATTCGAAACAATAATAATATACAATTTAATATTCGAAGGCTGTTTAGATCCGTCGATCTGTTTAGATCAGAGTTGGGTCCCAGACACTAGAATACTGAACAATATATTACTAGTTGAGACGCTGTAGGGTTCTGAATGTTTTCATGTGGAAATATAAGTAGTAGGTATAATTTAGTAGGTATATACGGTTTCGACGACGACGAATTTAGACTCGACGCAAGACCATAAGAGTGGTCCAATACGAAATAGGAACTGACTTCATTAATCGCGTTATCTGGAAAATGTTCATAATATAAAACATGTACCTACTGTTGCATGTGATCATAATAGTATTATATTTATAAACCTTTTCGAGTTTCTACCAATCAGCATTTTATTTTGATTACTGCTCCATGATAATCATAATATTTAATACTCCATCGTATTTTCATGAACAAATGCATAGCGCAACAGGCGATATTTTCGTGCTCGTGCTTCTGTACCTAAAAAAATTGAGGCCCAACTAGGAGATGCTTATCGCCGATAAGAGGTTCTACCTTAGGGTGACTGGGAAGTAATGCTAGATTTCTTTATTTGTATTAATATATCACCTTTGAGCAGTAGTTTAGCTGTGACTCATTTTTTTTTTTTTTGAGGGGGGGGGGGGTAATAATAATAATAATAATAATAATTTATTTACGGAAATAAATTCCAATTACAAAAATATTGTAGTGACAGTTTGTGTTAAGTGCACATAATATGAGTTACAACTTAAAAGTAGGTAATGTGAATACAATACAAATAACATAAAACAGAACAAAATAGAGAAAAGAACAAAAGAAAAAAGAAAAAAAAAAAAGTTTATGTATACAAATATTAAATAACGATTTAAATTTAAAGATAGGTATTATATAAAAGCAGCATAATATGAATAAATAATTATATTGAGAGTTTAGTGGTTATAAATGTATGTAGAAGAAATAAAAAGGGGGAAAATATGATATAGAAAGCAGAGAAATAGAAGAGGATAAGAGAAGATTAGATCAAATATTAGACAAATTAAATAAGGTAGTGTTAAATAAATCTAAGTCTTTAACCAACTTTAAAATCATTCAAATATAAAGGTATAATATAATTCAAAATAAATAATATGCATTTAGCAAAATAATATAAAAAGCGTCTTGGTGGGGGGGGCAAATAGGGCACCACCTGTGAGCAACATTTAATCTACCAATAAAGAAAAATATACTATACTATATATAGAAAATATGTGCAATTTTTTTTTAGTCATTTAAATTTTAAAATTCAAATTTGTATCAATAATTGTATGTAAGTAACAAAAAATTTAGATTTATTGTAATTCAACATAATATAGTACCTATATGTTGGGACATGAAGATTTTCAACACTATGAATTGATGTATTATAAATGTTTATATAATGTTATTTACTAGGAATCAGTGGCGTAGACAAGGGGGGGGGCATGGGGTCAGACCCCCTTGGGTTTTTATTACCTTAGTAAAAAGTTTTGTTTGAATTTAAAAATTTTCCCAATTTTCTCCTCCCATTTAGCTATGTTGTTTTCTATTTTTGATCCCCCCCTTACTGAAATCATATCTACGCCACTGCACTGTTAGGGATAATAAATAAGTATATATACATGAAATTTAAATTTAAAAAATATTTGAACTAATTTTAAGTTATTTGTGCCTGCATTCTACAATACACATCGCTACGAACTTATAAGCTTAAAAAAAATATATGATGTAATGTTTTCATGATTATTATTATATAATATAAATTTATAAAATTTAAATTAAGCAAATTGAGATAACGACATAGCCACATAGGTACCTATCTAAGCGACTGTATTTCAATAGGTACAATACTATCTTATTATTTAACTTTCCTTTTGTTGTATTGATTTCAAACCTTTCGCTTACAAGCTACATTATTATACTCATTAATATATAAGTATTAAGTACCTATATTACTATTATATTATTTTCCCTATGATTAAACTTTATTATTTAAATATGGATAACTATATACCAATATAAACCAATTATAAATAATAAAATATAATAAATACCTTTTTGATTAATAAAAGTATTGTTGTGCCTTATAAGTTATAAATCCCCCAGCCATGTAATGAATAATATTTAAATAATATAAATAGTACAAATTTGTGAATATTATATTAAAATATAATATTTATAGGTAATCTAATATAACATTGAATATCATTCATAATTTCATCAAACAATGTATCCTAATTATTCAAACAGGTAGTTCCATTGTTGAGCGAATTACATTTTTAAGACACAAAAAAATATTATAGTATTAAAAATTGTATTAACCATAATAAAACATTAACCATTGGCATAATTAAGCCATATCCGACAAAAATTATCATAAGAGTTAAGGATAGTAATAATAACTATATATTATAATAGTTACACTGTACACTGTACAGGTAATATTTTCAAAATATTATAAAAATGTGTTATTAGTCACTAACTTATTAGTAACCTATACCCACAAACAGATTTAAACGATGTTAGTTATTTTATTTACCAAGACTATTTTTTAAATGTCATTAATTAATTTTTTGAATCTAATAAAAAAAATCAATAAAGGCAAGCATAAATTAATAATAAACAAATTCTTTTGCTCAATTATTTAAAAGGCGTGGTACACAGTGCATAACGAACCATTGTTTATTTTAAGGCTATAGATGTTTTCAACTGCTATATTATAGTTTCTATAAAATTGGAGCTGTTCAGTATTTTATTAAAAAAACACCAAAATAATTAAATAAAAACTTTTAAACTTTGTGAGAATTATGATATTATATCTATAAGTGTTGAGTTTTAAATGGTGTTATTTACTTTCTTCTGTGAACGCTCTTATGAAATGTATTAAAAATGAAAACCAGTAGCCCTATCTGTAATCCATATCAATTGAAAATATTCTATATAAAGATAGGCAAATTATTGGAAAGTACTTACTTTATTTGATTTTTTCAATACCTATAAGTCTTACGTAATGAAATACTACCACATTAGGCCAAAAACCAAAAATACATCACAGGTTTGATTTTTCCTAGCTCTACTTAGTACATACTTTTATCATGGTATAGGAATAGGATGCATCCTGACCAACTTTTATAGTAAAACAATTTTAATATTAATGTTTAGAAATATACACATATTGGTTTTAATAAAATTGTATTTTGGTAGTCTAAACTCTAAACTCTACGTCAGAGCTTTTCAACCTTTTTTACGACGACACTCAAATTGATATCCATAAAACGGTAACACACTTCAACAATTATTGTATTTTTTAAAAAGTAACAATTAGTAGTATTTGCACAATTGTTTTTCTTATTTGTAATCTGCGGTTTTTACCATAACGTCAAAACGCCATAATTATGTCATACATTTATACTTTGAACACGTACAATATAATTAGTAAACAATTTTTGTGGCGACACAAAATTTGAGTACTAATGGTCTACATAAAACTATAAACATTGTATTATAATATTTGATTAGACCATGTTAAATCTAATTCATTCAAATATAAATCAAAAGTAAAATTTTTCCAGTAGTTTTCAAAAGCGCAGTGAAAAAAAAAAAATTAAAGAAAAATGGACATTTTTACACAAAATCTGTTTTCGAGAAAATCGATTTTGGTTTTTGGTGCAACTCTTAAACAAATGACTGTAGGTAAATTAAATTTCTACTGGATGTTTGTATTAGCACTTCCTATACACCATAACATTTTCCAAATATTTTGACTTATTTTGAGCTGTTTACGGACATTGTCAGTTTTCAATTTTTTTAGTTTTTTTTTTCTATAAATATCAATAAAAATGTATTTGTAAAAAAGCTTGGTAAAAAAGCGTGAAAATTTAATGCAAGGCTCCTGATATATTGTTACATTAGCAGTTGAAAAATATTAAAAATACATATTGGCGCAATTTTTTTTATAAGCGTTTAAAGTTCGAATTTTGACAAAATTTATAAATATTAAAATGCATTAATTATTTTGTAATTAAAAATTTATAAAATGTTCAACTTTTATAGCTAAGGATTGAAAATTTAAAATAGGGTTCCACGTGAATATAAGTTATATGTAAATTACTTTATTCACAATAATATCATGAATTAATTTACTTAGTAATATCATAGGCTGACAGACGTCTTCGCTCAGAATCGTTTTCCTTATACAATGATAATAAATCATTGGATTCAAATTTAATACCATCCATTATATAGTGACCCATTTGAAATCTACTGTACAGCAGAGCGACTTTTATTTTATTTTATCTAATTATTATTATTTTGTAAATTTAATATGATATACAAATATAATTATTTTAAACTAGGTATATCTATGTAAGGTATAAATATCACATATTATTACTTCATAGTATTATTTACATATATTTTCGGATAAATTATAAATAAGAATACAAAAAAATAAATAAGTACAATGATTGAAATTTAAAATGTCCACAGTTAAATCTTAAGTGTTTTAATGATATAGATTATAAATTATAATAAATACTTTTACGTACCTATATAGGCTATATACAAACAGTTTATAGATAATGCGTACCTATGTTATGAATTTATATTTCATTCAACATAATATTTTAATATATTTTACTGTTTTTAATATTACCATTTACCGTGGATTGTAGGTATTACATCTAATACGAATATTGGGATTTCAAATTGTAATATTTTTCTACATTCTTGCATAGGTACTTATAGGCTATATATAATCGTATACGACTTAAATAAATAATAATCCAACATAGGTATTTCAAATATTTCAAAATTTCATTATTTTTATACCATCCTAAAAATCATTTTCTACGATATAAACCGATACATTATGTTGTAGAACCAATATAGCTGCTCGTTCGTCTTAGAATCTAAAATGAGCAATCTTTTCTATTATAATTTATACAGTTTTTAAAAGAACATCAATAACTCATGCTGCATAATAGGTCGGTAAAATTCGATGACTCACCCTTTAGATTAATGTTTGTATATGTTTTTATTGATCAATTCCTCTACATTTATACATAATCTGATCTGATACCGTAGAGATAACATAACTATTTAAAACGTTTTCACCCTATTTTACATTGGTTGATGAATGTTGGTTTTTTGTTTCGTTTTAAAATTATTTTTTAAATGGGTTTCCGTTGACTTCTGGATGTATAAATGTTTTTAGATTTTATTTTGAAGGAATAGAATTTCTGAATTTCATTTTGATAAGCCAAGAATAACAATTTCAAAAGAAAATCTTCTCATAATCTTTTTATTTATAGTTTTTATTTGTATTTTAAATAGGAAACTACCTGTACAAAGAAATAATGAACGATGTTGGTATTACTCATGACCCGAATTCCATGAAGTAATTATAACTCGAGACCTGGTAGTGTTTTCTATAGAAGTCAAAACTGAGTACCTATCAAAATCTTTGGTGATGACAGTTTGTTGAAAATTTCTATCACGTTTCCTTCTTTTTGTTTAGAAAATGTCGACAGTTGTAGGTAGGTACATAACATTGTTTCAGATGTTTGAGGACGGATGTGATGTGGCCATGTTGGTGTATTATATAAATCGTGTTCTATGATATTATTGTTGTAATTTTAAATTTTGATACAGAATTATTTTTCTAAAACAATACGGGCCATTTACATGAATATTGAAAACATTAATATTTATATAATATATATTATCAGTTACCTACGTATTTTTAATACTTTATATGAAATTAATAATAATATGTATTAAATACATATAATAGGCTCTAAAAATCTGATGGATTCTTATTCATTGATTTATGCAAATATTATTTATCATAATATATCTATCTAATATCGCCCAAATTATTGAATAGTTCCCTAAATAATTGTTGTCGCGTTTCGGTATGAAATATGGGTAATATGTGTGAGGGACATAGATGGAAGTGACTTAAATATTTATGTAATAGGAGAATCAATAACGTCAACTAATATAGTTAGTTACCTGAGATAAGTTTAATTAGTATTTTGTCTTCTATCCTCAAAAGTCAAAAGTAATGAGGAGGTGATCAATATTTAATACAAATGCTGCAAAGCTAAGGAACTTGCGCTTATCACGTTAAATTTAATTTTATATACACAATAAGTATAGGGAACTTACAAGACAGGCCTCACAAAGGGAAAACGTAATAACTTTATAGGGGTCACTAATTTAAACTCATTACTTGCACATTTTTCCCTTTAACCTTTTCACTATTTTTAGTGTAACAAAATATATTATTTTCATATGGGAGTAAAAATTCAACTCACAATAATACATGTTATGTATGACAGGGCACAAATCCAACTATCCTAGGGTGTTTAAGAACTTAAGAGGGCACCAAGCCCCCTCCTAAAATGTTCTCAATAATGCACGTTAGTAATATGTTTTTTTCAGTTTTTTTACATATCTAAATACTTCCATTGTTAATTATTTTCAACTGTTTTAAGTTCATTCTAAAATACGAAATTAACTTACCTTTATAATATTCAATATACAAATATAAATATGAATAAATTAATAATAGTTTGATACTTATCTGAATTGTTATTTTTTTTAAACTTATTAGTGCTTGTGCTTTGTCTATTTATTAATAATAAACATAATAACAAAATAATAAAAGAAATCCTCAATTAAATTTTATTGATTTGATGTCCCTTGCCGTATACTATTTGTGGATTTACACCTAAATGAATGGTGTACGATGAGTCTGAGCATTGAACTGTCTATACTTTTAGGCTTTATACTTCTTTAAAATGACACAAAATAACAGTTAAATTTTAAAAAGTAAAAACTGAATTACCTTTTATCTAAATTCTATAGGAGCTTAATTCATTTTTTTTTATGGATGGACTATAGGGCTTGCTTATAATAATTTAGAACATTTTGATTTATCGTATGTAATCGATTATTCATTAAAACAATAAATTTAATTAAACGAGTTTCATTAAAGTGAAATATTTGGTAAAATATTGATATAGCTTTATTAATTTAGTGTGTTCTGGTAGGTAAAATAAATATTTAAAAACGTGAAAACCAAATATAAATATTTAGGACAGAAAATTATTACTTATATTTATTTTTGTTAATAAAATAAGTGAATAAAAAATAACAAGTAAGTGTATAAATTTTTCTTGTGTCAAGTGTACAAAAGTTGAGAACTGTATTATGTCAGTATGTCATAAAAATACAGGTGTTATAAAAATCATATGTTCGAAATTACGTTCATAGTTTGTCATCATATAGTTTTTTTTATAAAATTACAAATGATTTTGTTGTTTGGGTTTTCCATTTTAATTACATAAACTTAAACATTTTTAGATAATCCATATAAATTTAATGACAAAATTGGTGTATTCCACTTCAAATTTCAATAATTAAATAATTTGTATATTTTATATGTATCGTATACACAATACATTATATACCTATCAACTATCAATATCGTACACGTAATTAAAAAGATTAGAAGGTACTGTAGGTACTCCGTACTCATATAAATAATATAGATATATACAAATACAAATATTTATTACTTTTCCGGCTAAATGTATAATAATGTATAATAAGATTACTGTTGTTGTATTTGATTAGAGTAATAATTATTAAAGTAACAATAAAAAATATATAGAAATATAGAACTCGATTAGTATTTTTAATTAAAACTTTATTAGCAACATGAATATACATAATATGCGGTTAGTTTGATTAATTAACTGATTGAATAACTCATAATTATTTCTATAAAATGTAAAATAATAATACTAATATTACGTCAAATTCTCTCCTCGTCCTAACAGTTGCCGTGACCTACTGATTTTCTAACTCCCACTGCCCCACATTATGAAGTACTATCAAAAGCTGGCTTCTTTACCCAAGTACTCAGTCTATATACAGTTTAACTAATTTATTTTATTATATTTTATTTTATTCTACATTAACCTTATAACCATAATTTGTGCTTATTGTAAAAATATATTTACAGATAGAACAATTCTAATAAACATAAATAAAAATAAAAATAATATTCTTAAGTTTTTTTGATTGGTCATTTTTGTGCTGAATTCCATGTGTAATATTTTTGTAAAACCAATTGAATCAATGCGTTATGAATTTTATCGTAAATGGATATTAAACAATTTTACTATCAATTAATGTATTAGAGAACAAGTATATAGTTTAATTGTCAATAAATGGAACGTTTAGCAGCTGATATAAAAATACTATTTACCACCCTATTAAATGTTTGATCTAACATATTTTTAGTCCATAGAAAATTGATGTCATCTATTATATACAAATAAATAATTGAAACTAATAAAAAAAAAAAAAAAAAAATAGCTCGGGCGTTGATAAAATATAACTAATAACTGAAAAATTTTAATTTGAAGATATAATTGTTTTAATTCATTGATTTTATCATGCTATGATCATATATATAGACATATAAATATATACTATATATATTATATTATATTACATACTATGATATATCAATGATGAGTTTGGTAATTATTTAGATTTTTTTTTCTGATCGTACTATACTATTAATTAACCATAATATATAGATAAAATAATAATAGTTAAATATTAGTTGACTTTGGGACAACAATATCAGACTTGTGTTATAACTCTCATTAAAGTCCAAAAAATGTATGATAGTATGATACTATAATATATTCAACACCAGTGCGATAAGTCATAACTAATTAAGTAACAAGTTTCTATCGAGTATCAATGTATCTAATTCTGGTAATAATTTGTAACTCTTAAGAGGCTTTGCCGTTTGTGAATTTAATTACTATCTCTTGAAATGCATCATGAACTATGTCTTTTGTGATAGCATTCATCTATCTGTGTCCTGTGTAGTGTGTACTTAAGACATTCGTGTTTTTAAATAAATAAACGAGTAAATTAATTGACAATTTATATTATTTATAAACCTAGGTACTCATCTACACACTGCATTTCTCATTCACAATATCGATTTTGAAAGTTTCTTTCTATTACACGGATTAAATTCAAAATTATTTATATATCATATATTTTTCGTATGCTGTACTAAACATATTTGAAACCGTATGAGTGATATTTCTAATCTAAAAGGCGATCGAGAATAAAAACGCATCACAGCTAGTTGAATTGGTGCAGTGTACCGAGCATGAGAACCAATAATACATTCGTTTCACCCGAGGGTCCTATACCCAAAATTCGAAGGATACGCAAAGCAACGTATATATACATATATAATATAACATCGTATAGTGAACGCCATTTAAACACGTTCGTGTAATATCATTGAATTCAGAATAATATAGATACTATATGGATTACCCATTGGTAATATTATATACATATTCTTTGAAATTTGTTTACGTATAGTATTTCAAAAATATTATTCTATGTAGAATCCAATACGACAGTGACTGTTAATTAATTATTTTTTAAAACAGCAAAAATAGAATGTATACTATCGAAAATAATGCAATAACAATACCTTCCAATCACGTAAGAAATTAGACGTGATTATTATACCAATAATAATAATAATAATCAACCTGATTGTAAAATAGACGTCATAAAACGACCAATAACATTTTATTACTGCGGTACCGTGTAATATAATAATGTAGTGGTTTTATATAAACAATGGAACTTGCAGAACTTCCAAATTATATCGGCCTTTTTTTTATTATTATTCAGTGGCCTCTTTGTTAATTATATATTATATTATTTTACAGATTGGCTATATTGTATATTGTAGACGCACAATATACATTAAGTTGGCTGCACCATCTCCAAGTCAATATATTTTTATCTGACCCAGGACTGGGGTGGACAACGAATAAAAATTGGCCCCAGGGAAACAGCAAATTTGGCCTAATTTTGGGCTAGTAATAAAATATTTCTAAGTTATCCAAATTTATTCAAGCAGCCCAATCTTTTGCCAGGCACACCCACCATCCTAACTAGTCTGCCCTTATCTGAGTATAAGTTGATTATATAGGTAATTCACATTTTACGCATGTGATACAAAAATCTGCTTTCCTCAATATTATATTCAATTAAACAAAGATTAGACTGAAATTTTAATAATCAATAAAAAAAAAATACTCGTATAACAATAAAAACAGTTATTTAATTATTTTTTAGGGCTTTTAAACTTGATTGGTATTTTTGACAGTAATCAAAAAATATATTATTATACCTGATTTTTATTTAAAATAACAACAATTTTTTTATCAAAATAAAATGCTTGAAAAAAAGTTTGAACGCAAAATATAATATTATTATGTCTACCTATTGTAGGTGAATGTATTAGTGCCTATGACATTAATGTTACAATTAAAATTATATAAATAAAAAGTCTAAAAGATCTATTAATTTCAAAATTAATTTAAAGTATCTAAAATGATAATAACAATACTATAAATAAATACATTTTAGTATTGACATTGTTTATCAGCTATATTTTCATATTGATCATCAAGCAAAGGTATACAATAAAAATGTCCCTGGTGTCCTCTAGGGTCTATATAACTAGTACGACACTACTGCAGTGATCGGCAGACAACAGTAAATGTTTACAATAAGGTTCTCGAAATATGATAATTTTGCACGCGATACGTATATCATTTGTATAATACGTGTTATGGCAGATAGAATTATTATGTACGTTTCAATAAAACAACATAATTTTAGGTCCATTTAAATAAAGTGTAGTACACACTTAGGTATATACACATGTTATCTAATCCAGACAGGCTTATGTATTTTTCAGTATAAAATAATATAATATTATTATATATTATGACGTACTAACAAGGTGCTCTGCTGTACAGTAGGTTACAAGTGTACTGTATAATGGATTGTATTAAATTTGAATTCAATGATATAATATTACGATTCTGAGCGGAGACTATATGTCAGTCTAGGTATAAGACATATTATATACTTATCTATGGTATTAAAAAAAAAATGGCCTAGAATAGGTAGGTACCTATAATAAATTCACAATATCCATTAGGTACTTATAAAGCGTTATGTATCAACAACAAACCCTGATACTATCGTAGAAATATTATAATAGTGTACTTTAGTATAGTTTCAAGTACCCACGAATAATATTATACAATCACAACAAAATAACAAAAATAGTTATTCTAGGTTTTTTATTATGCAATTTCGTGCACATTTGAACTTAAAATGACTACAAAAATAAACTGTGTCTATGTATTTTTTAGATTTTTTGGTAACAGAATTAACTACTTACGTGGAATCTTGTTTTAAATTTTCAATCCTTAGATATAAAAGTTGAACATTTTATAAACTTTTAATTTCAAAATAATTATTCAATTTTAAATTTGATAAATTTTGTCAAAATTCAATCTTTAAATGCTTATAAAAAAAAATTGTGGTTATTTGTTTTTAAGTTACACCAAAAACCAAATTCAATTTTGTGAAAAATCGATTTTGCGTAAAAATGTCCGTTCTTAATTATTTTTTCTTTTGTTTTTTTTGGCGCTTTTGAAAATTACTGGGAATTTTAAACTTTGACCTTCTCAATACACCAACGATATTCACTTTCCAATCTAACAAGATACTGAAGTTGAAAATTGAAGCATTATTTCGGCTACTTATCGTGTACACAGACACAAAAATTAAAAACTAAAATAAAATTTAAAAAAAACACACATCATTGTAAAATCAATACATTCATCGTTTCACTCAGAATCTAAAACGTGTATTTACGTAATATCTATATTTTGTAGTATCTTAGCATGCAAAAATTAATCATGCGAAAAAAAATCCTGTTTTTCCATAATCTTCCAATTAATTAAAACAGTGCTTACAGGGAATTTTTTTTGACTTCACAAATTACCTATACTAGATACAATTTGCTATCAGAAACTATACTCAAAGTTAAAGATTTCAGCAATTTTATGGCACCCAAAAGTTACACAATATTTACTTTTACAATACATAGATTGTAGGTACCTACAATATAATCATACAATATGTTCTTTAAAATCACCTTTTTTTTTTAAAAATATAATATATTCATTGCAATTTATTAAATTGATAAATTATTTGATAGTAACAAATTAATCAATAAAATAGTTGTCTAGAATTATGTCATAAAAATATTTTTTTTTGGATTATATATAGTAATGAAAAAGTTAAAATATAATGTAGACTTACGTAGGTATATACCACACATAACTCTAAATTTGCTTTTATTTAAACTCGAAGATTACTTCAATATTAATACCAATAAATTCCTAATTGTATTATATTTACTCATAGACCCACGAATTATTGGTCCATATGACTACTTCTTTTTCAGAGAACCAAAAGGAATTTATATTTTAGATCATAAATAACGTTTGATACATACATTTATTCTAATTGTTCGCGGGTTTGAGTTTTTCGGGACAGGTGCACCGAGAATGGAATATTAATTTTTCCTTCCTAATTACCATATTATGTAGAAATTTGATTCAAATGGAATTTATATATATAAAATACCAGATAAGAATGTTTTGACATAAAAATCAAAATAGCAATTCTTCAACAATTTATGGAAGGTCAGAAAAATTTCATACAGATCCGTATGGGTATTGCAGTATTATAGATCTATTGGTCTTAATCCCAAAGAGTTGATGATCCATCCAACAAGTCTGGGCTGCACACCATTGAATTAATAATGATGAAAGTTCAGGTCACCCAGCTGTATTAGTCTGATGATTTTTTGAAGTGCTATTAGTATCGAGCAAATGAAAATGACGTAATGTTTTGTTAATGAAAAGAACGCAGGTGGGTTTTAAATTTTAAAGCAGTCACGACAGCGACATGACTGTAATAATATAAACTTTTTTTAAATCATAGCTAGTAGGATAGTGGCTGTGGTGTCTATTTAGAGTTATGGTCGTTCCTATTTCTGTCGGTGTTTTTTTGGTTTTTCTTCCCCGTGTAAAAAAGCTAAAATAAATAAATTATACATTCATTTAATTTTAATTTAATTTTTTATTTTTTCATCAGGTACCTACTTTAAAATCAAAAAAAAAAATATTTTTTTTGACATTATTTTCAACTATTTTATTGATTAATTTCTTACTATCAAATAATTTATCAATTTAATAAATTGTGTCAACCACTGGATTATAATATATTATATTAAGTTCCTGTTTCTCAATAATAGGTCACGGTTTACACCCACATAACGTCGTGCGTCTCGTTCAGTCTTTTTGGCGACCATTTGTACCCGCATTTCGGCCAGATTCTTCTGCATGCTGGCCATCCGCTGGTTGTAACCTGTCGTCAGCGCAGGTGGCCCTACCGCATATACCGCCGACGAGTCAATGGGTTTTCCGCTGTCTACCGGAACCTTGGCGGCGGCTGGTTTACACTTTTCCGGAACAACCATTACAAACAGTCCCGTGTCGGCCTTCGAGTTTTTCTCGTAATCCACCGTCACTAGTCAAACGATTGGGTGACAAATGTACTATGTTAATACTACTATAATATAATAATGCACCTACACAAATTAACTATATTAGTCTATAGTTGTCCGCAAACGTATCAAAGTTGTGGTGATTGTTATTATAGGTATAGGATAATTGGATAAATATCATATTTACACCAGAGTTGGACCATGGACGAGTGAAATGGTTTAATAATAGACAACTAAGTATGTTATAAGCTAAATCAGTTACCTATGTAATACACAATTAAAAATATCTAGTTTAGTTTACCATTACATGATAATAGCAAATAATAATTTTAAAATATTATAATATTAGAAATACATTAACTCTAAAAAATGTTTTATAGACATTTGAAGTACAAAATATGTTGGTGAAATTGCAATGAACATTTAAATGAAAAATAACAATTATCTGTATTATTATTCCTGAGGACTTGAAATGTACCTAAACATAAATTCTTATATTTTACTATGGTCTATAAAGTACACAATGATATCACAAAATGTTTAAAAATGAATTTTAAGTTATTGTCTATTTATACATCACGAACCTATTCACATCATTCTACGGCAAATTCGTATTGACTCATTAACTATAGGTAATAACTATCATAGGTATTTAATACATAAATATTTACTATTATAATAATTATTAATAATATAATAAATGCGATGATATTACTATTAGGAAAATGTATTCCTATAATAGCAGTTTGAAACTTAGGTAGTAAATGGTAACACAAGCTGACGTGTCTTTCCGCTCAAAATCGTTAATTGTATGCAATGATTTATATCACTTATCATTAAATTCAAATTTGACAATTCTATGAGAGTGAAGATCTCGATGACGAGTTACATTCATTAGGTCTATACCAGTGGTGGCCAAACTAAGGCCCGCCATCATTTAATATCTGGCCCGCAAAAGAACAATAATATTTTATATTTACTTAAAAAAAAAAAAAAAAACGGAAAATCGACTCGGAATGTCTTGTTTTTAAAATTCAGTGGGATTTTTTATGGCCCCGCGGTAAAAAAGTTTTTTTTGTATAAAAAAAGTTTGGCCACCACTGGTCTATACTATACAGCAGAAAGTGATTATTTTTTTTTTGTACTTTTAAAGTTTTTACCGGACTGATCGGAGAAATGAAAAAATTATTTTTACTAAATTGCTTGTTATATTATTTTTTTTAGTGTTTGGTGGTTTGTAAAAAATAAGTTTACATTCTCATTAGCCATTCGATATTATACAAAAATTGTATATTATAGAATATACCCATTTATGTATTAAACATTAATAATATAGGTTTCGAACAAATTATACCGTATAAACTTACAAAAATCGGTATTAAAAAAGTACCTACTCAAATGTACAATAATATTATATACCTTTAACGATGTCACTAAGGAGAACAGGAGCCAAGTTGGCAATAACGCTCGTCGACGGATTCAGTCCTGGAGTGGAATTAATCTCGATCAAATACGGAATAAAGTTTTCGGTGATCAAGAAATCGGCTCCGAACAATTGAAAAGTTTTGTCACGGTGTATCGTAGTGTCCGTAGCGGCCTGTAATACAGCATAAACACTTTCGCACATTCCGGGAAATATCAATTCGTCCCATACGTATTCTTGTCCAATTTTTCTGAAACATGAAATCATAAGTTTGGCTACAAGGACATATACTAATAGAATTATGCTATATGACATATTTTATTTTAGAACAGAAAAATAGTTAAAATATAATATTGTTATTATTGAGATAAGCATTTACATACGTATTTATAAAATATGAAAGGGGGACGGAGTGGCCGAGCGGACCAAGGCTTCGGTTGCGACGCACATCATCTCGGCCACGGGCGGCATTTTTCTTCGGGCAGTCGCGGTGTCCGGAGAGAGAGGCCGCCATCCCCCACCCGGGCATGGCAATTACCTATTACCTACGGAAACCCGCTAGAAAATTCTGCCAAAACAAACACAAATGTTCAAAACCTACAATACCCTCCCCCACAGTTCCACAGGCTTATGACCTCAGTTGTCTAAGACTCAAAAACAACAACAAAAAAAAATATGAAAATACCCAAAATGTACAGCAAAAATCAGTTTAACTACATAAATAAGGAAAACAATTTAAATTTCTAAATAATTCACTAATTAAATAACTATATACTATATGGATCATTCGATATTCCCTATTTATCCATAGAAAATTTGTCATTTCATTTTATTACTATTTCTTTACTAAAATATTGAGTATTTTATTTTTTATGAAAAAGCCTTTCAGGAGTGATATAAATAAATGTTAAGTAGAACATTCAAATAAAAAATGAAAAATAAAAATAAATATTATCCTGGATCATTGAACAATAAAACAATCCTGTAGTTTAGTGAAAGTGAACATTATATAGTATTTATATTTTATGGAAGAAAAAATGCGAAATTCATAAACATCGACAAAATCCCATCTCCACAGATATTATTAAGGTGCCTCGTCATTCCGAATTCTAAGGAACATGTTATAGGCAACTTAATATGCATTTGGCTGTCAATTATGTTGTTGCCTTTGTTATAAACTATCATTAGTGTGAGAATACGGGTGTTGTAAAGATATACTGGATTATTTTATGGATATGTTTTTAATTATTTTTAGTTGATTAAATATTTCAGCTTGAAATTTTTAAGCTACATCTACCTATTATTTATTACAATTCGAAATTTCAAAATACCGTCATAAATAATGTGGCTCAATCAATTTCTCGAATATGTTATAATAGAGAGTTGGAATATTTTTTCCGAATGAAAAATCAGGATAAGCATTGTTTGTAACGTACTGTTAGAATTTTTAAAATGAGTAGTTTTCGACTAAAATTGAGGTAGTCGTGATGGCTCTGTGCGATATGGTGTCTTATTTCAGTTTTACCTCAAATGGTCTTGTAGTTCACTGTAATTCCACATGCATTCTTCGGGTACTTGTGGGTTTCTAATTTTTCGATATTTCATTTGCAGCCTGACATTGCTGAGGTGAATAGATTCATCCGTTTTTTTCATGGAGAAACTGTTGGCACAAAATCGAACGTAACCCTCTCTGTAAAAAAAATTGGTTAACAAGCCATTTTTAATAATAATCGATGTGCATCTATTGTTCTTTTTATGTTCTAACTCTAACTAACGATAATTATATAATATAATATGCCACTCTCATACTGTCGAAACACCATAGAACACGTGCACTCTAACTTTGTATACTAACTTGTACATCCACACAACTACTGGACTCATATTGGTCACTAAAAACCATTGTCGCAAATCAATCTTACATGTGTAGATCAAAAGGGGTCTTTCTAAAAATTATTGAACTAGTTTTACGTCATTATTTTGAAATATCATGGATTATTGTTACCTATATATTTTTGTAAAATACAACTTTTTCTAAAGACATCTGCTACAGTGATTTTTCGTGTTATAGTGTGCAAGTCTCTAGACAACATAATTCCGTGACCAGAACAGTTTGACGTAGGTTTTATTATCCATGTATTGGTTATCCCATCTATATAGTGTTGTGGACAATATGTTTTCACTTCTCCAAGTAAATATTTACATTTGGCATAAACATCTAGCTACAGAAAAACACAATACTTATTTATAATTACTACAACGTCCAAAATCAAGACACCACTGGCAATAATCAGTGGAGATAGTACACTTATACGTATGTCTTCTGATTTGTTGTATGCAGAAGTGTAAAAGAAAAATGCTGATGATTTGTTATCAGTCAAAATATTATAGCTGGTGTATAGGTTTTGAGAAGTTGGTCATTTATAGCTTAAGATATGTAGTGGATAGTGATGTACTATGTCAGTGTGGTAAAGTGTAAACTGGGTGTATTGGGAATGATTTTAGTTTAAACATTTAGCTTAAGCAAAACAACTAGGTATCATATGAGTTCTTTTTCTAAATGTTGACATATATTCGGTTGTTGTTTTATTATACAAGGAACAATTTGAAGTATAATAATATAATATTAACCCCGGTGTACCTCTGACCACTGTGTTTGTGGATGTACCTCGATTATTTTTTACCCCAAGGCCCAGGAAATGTATAGTCGGTAGTCGCTGGAAGACAAAAGCTTTCATATACATTTTTTACGTTTTACTTCAAACTTGGATTTACTTCTAATTCATATATATACTCGTGGTCAAATTTGGCATTACTATCGATGATCAGTTTTGAGTAATAAATCATAAATTCGTTCCATAATTTTTTTTGATTCTTAAACTTCCACATATCTGTTTCTGTACTACCAGTTTTTTGCTTATTCAGAAATTTGAATATACACAGTTTCACAAAATCAATAATTGTATATGGTATCTATTGAGGAAAGCAATGTTCTTATTTTTGAACAGACGTATTATAAAATTTTAACTTACATTGCCGTTTGCTGTGAAAATCACCTTATTATTCTCAATAGCTTGTACTATTATCTTCAGTGTGCTTACTAATGCTGTTGTAATGTAATCTTCCACAAATGCTTCACTGTCTGCTTCGGATCGAATATAATGACATCTTGGAAACATCAAATTTGTCACAGAATTTTTGTAATATTCCAAACATTGTGCCAAACCATCCTGTATTTATAAATAGATATTTTATCCTTATTTCTAGGTATACCTCCTAATCAACCAGTTTGAAAATGCATAACCATAATGTTCTATGAAGTTATATTTTATTCAAGTATATAATTAATTGGTTATAAATTTAAAATATTCGTATAATTTGTGTTTTAAAGGTATTTAAGAAGTTGGAATTTTTAGTTATTCTTATTTTGTTATAATTCAGAACATTTTCGTGGAGACTTGAAACTTTTCTCCACTAGCAAGCATGATCACTCCCATTTTTTTACTTTATTAATGAATTTATTCAAATTCTGATTTTTTAAATTTTAAATACCTATACTTAGATCATTTTTTTTTTAAATTCATGGGTTGTTTGTACTATTTGAAGAGTGTCTTGTGATGATACGAACTTTTGGTTTTTCAAATGAGACCCTCTCCCCTTTCACTGAAAAATTATTTAGCACACAATTTTTTTGAAAATGTTAATGTAACTATTCAAAATTTGAACAAGTAGTTTTTCAGATTTTAAAATTTCTATAAATACAATAGTCCTTAAAAATGGTTTAGCAAAAATATAAAATAGATGTAATATTCGATCTAGTATTTATTATGCTAGAGCCACTTTTACAAATTATTAATATTGATGGATTATTATTTATCTATACAATTATCAAATCATCATAGCCCCCATATATTACAAATCAATATCACACTTAGTATACGAAGTCAAATAACTCAAAAACTACCGTTACAAATTTAAGGTAAGTCAACATTTTCAGAAATATTATCCACTAAATAAATTGCAGCAGCAAAAGGGAGGTTCTCATTTGAATAATAGTAGTTTGAATATCCACAGAACACGTCTCCTTAAGTGGGATAATAGATCTCAAGAATTTGAAAATATGGTCTTTGAGTAACGATATTAGGTACCTAACCTATATTAAAAAAATTCAAAAATAAGATATTGAATAAAAAAAAGGGGTGAGCATGCTTGGTAAATTCCCCTGTATATATTATTATCATTATTTTTAATTGTTGATATTTACTATAGGTACACATGATTAATGTTGAGCTTTTTAATATTCACAGTATTATACGGTACGCCTGTATTCACTTATAAATTAATAACATATGAAATAATATTACAATAACTAGTACAGGTACATCTAATATAATATGTAATTTGTTTTTGACAACAAATTTAAAAAGAATTTAGCCCATCCAAAAATTCTACTAATTATCAACATCGAACATTATGAAAATAACATAATTTATCAATACTACTATGCAAACTATAGTAGGTAGACGACGATGGTGTTGTCTGGACCTGCGTTTGTATGAGAAGTTAGTTCGAACGAATAGCTTGAAAGAATCAGTTTATTGAAAAATAATAATAGGTATAGGAAAAACTAAAAGTATGACTTGAGTACCAACCCATTTTTTATCTTGGTGATTTAACTTTCGGGGTTCCTACCTATGTTATGTTATACTGTTTTAATAGTTAAAATAAATTGAATTAAATTGTTTCAACCAAGATGTAGACATGTAGAAGTTTTAAAAATTAAAAACGAATTAATATTCGACAGTAGGTAATTATTAAACAAAATATTTTAAAACTAGCTCTTAATAGGTACAATATAGGTAGGTTACTTTGGTACAAAATACGTGTCTTGGCATCTGACTGATGGATGTCAATTTACTTAAAGTAGACCAATTAATCAACTGCTTTCTAGTAACGAAAATAAAATCAGATTTTTTATTTTTAAGAATAGTCCACGATTGCACACTTTTTAAGCGTTCTATGGCGGCATCATTTTTATTAATTGACGATACCAGTGGAGGAGATTCGATCCAATTAACCATGTATGCTTAAAAATTAAAAATATTATGAATCATGCATATAATAGCACATATAAATAGTATATAAGTTAGTCGGATATGGTATATTGTTATTAAATTGTTCTGTACTCGTGAATGATGTTAAAATATTTACGTGATGATTTCAAATAATGTAAATAGTTTATTGGTGGTCTGTTAGGGTCTCGTTTTTCCACCCAACCACGGTTTTTCAGCTCAAGAGAAATTGTTGGAAAATATCCTAATATCGAAAAGATTTTTTGATCCTGTAAAAATGCAGAATAACAGTCCAAATGATAATTTTAAATTAGGTACGTTAATAATATTATATTTAATGAAAATTTCAATCAAATTACATTTATCAGCATTATGAGTCGTATTAAATATGTTTTTATATTATTATTATTATTTTGTTTTTGTATTACAATGTTTTATCTATTATCTATTAAAGTTCAACTTCGGTTCCCTTTCAATATGATCTAGTATTCAATAAGTACCTTTATAGCTTTCAACGTTCGATTAGTGATACTCGTCAAGGATTCAACGTCTGATGTTAAATCTAATAAATTCAAATTTAATAAATTATAACTACACTCTTTTATCAATGCATTATGAAGTTCTTGAATATAGTTTTTAAAATTTAGTTCATATCTTGTGTTGAGGCTACTCGTTTTTGACAGCCTTGGAATTTTGCATACTTCTTTAAATTCCAGAGTTTGATCAAAACCGTCTTGTGTATCATTTGTTTTAATATTGTTTGCAGTCAAATATGGTTTTACCTCATTGTCAAATGCATTATTCGGAAATGTAGCGATTTTATTTTTTTTTTTAAGTGTATATGATTTAATTTTATCTTTTTGATTTAGAATTGTATTTTTTTCATACAAACGCAACAATGTCTTTCTTTTGTGGGTGTTATTGTTGGAATTCATAATGTATTCTTTCTCCTTTTGGAATGTGTTAATTAATAATTCTTTTCAATGTGTTGTAAATTTTGTAAATAATATTATAATATGTATGTTATGTTAAACTTGTAATATTCAAGATTTGATTTAGATGTTTAGTGTCCATAGTAATGAATACTGACATTTTTAATACCTATACAGTAACTAATGTATCATACTGTTGTAATTTTTTGGGAAAAAACGCTCCTACTTATTACTGTAAGGATCTTTGTAAATAACAATTACCAACTAAGTTTGCTAAAGACAGTTATTTACATAAATTACATTTTTACAATCAATAGTGTTTATGTTTGCTATCAACAACATATTTTGTAGTTTGAAAATAAACAATAAAAAAATTCCTATTTTAAATTCTGAGCGGCGATATAATTGGTTGTAAAATGATGTGTGTTTATTTTTTTTTTGTGTCTTTTTACACGATTAATGGTCGAAATAATGCTTTGATTTTCGACTCCTGTATTTTGTTCGATGGTAAAGTGAATCTATATAGTTGGTTTTTTGGGATTAAAATTCCCAATAGTTTTCAAAAGCGCCCGGAATAACAAAATACAAATTAAGGGAAAACTGGAATTTTTACGCAGAATTGGTTTTTGACAAAATCGATTTTGGCTTTTGGTGTAACTCTAAAACAAATTATCACAAATACATGAAATGTTCACTGGTTGTTAATATTGTTAGCCTTTTCTAAACATGAAAAAATGTTCAAAGTATTTTGACTTGTATTGAGCTGTTTACGGATATACTCAGATTCCAACTTGTTTAGATTTTTTTCTATGAATGTCAATAAAACTTTATTTGTTAGGTAAAAAAGCTTGAAAATGTAATAAAAAGCTCCTACTATATTGTTACAATGACATTTAAAAAATATAAAAATCCTTAGACATAGTGATTTTTTATAAGCATTGAAAGTTCAAAACTTAACAAAATACGGAAAAAACACAAAAATTAGCAAATTATTAAGAGTTAGAAAATCATAAAATTTTTCTTTTTGAATCTTCGATTTTAAAATGTAATACAAGATTCTTCATAATTATGTCTACCTTTATCAAAAAAAATATCTACCAGAAAGTCAAATTAAATTTTTATGAGCGTTTGAAGTTCATAATTTTACAACATTGGATATTTACCCGATTTCTTATTTTGTTGTAAATCAAAAACGAACCACTAGATGCATGAAAATTTAACTGAATATTTATTTTATTAATTTTTATACTCGATAAAATGTTCAAAATATTTAGAATCTTTTTGAGTTGTTTACGGACATTTACAGTTTTCAATTTTTTTAGTTTTTTTTTCTATATATATCAATTAAGTTTTATCTGTTGGGCCAAAAAGTGTAAAAATTTAATACAAGGCTGATGATATATTGTTACAATATCATTTGAAAAATATTAAAAATACATAGGCACAATTTTTTTTATAAGCATTTAAAGATCGAGTTTGTACAAAATTTATCAAATTTAAAATTGAATAATTATTTTGCAGTTAAAAATTTATAAAATGTTCAACTTTTATATCCAAGTATTTAAAATTTAAAACAATATTCCATGTAAGTAGTTAATTCTGTTACCAAAAAATCTAAAAAAATACACAAGCACAGTTTATTTTTATAGTCATTTTAAGTTCAAATTTGGACGAAATTACATATTAAAATCAATATTAACGATTTTGGTTTTTGTTATAATTTAAAAATATTACTCGGGGATATATGAAACTGAAAAATCAAAAAAATCAAAATATTATGGCCTATCCATACAATCTACCATACTATAAGGAATAAGAAGTATGCTCAATGATAAGACTGCATATTTTTTTTATTACCATTGATATGTATATAATATGTCTTAAACCTAGACTGACTACCGTCTCCGCTCAGAATCGTTTTTCTTATACAATGATATTATATCATTGAATTCAAATTTAATACCAACTATTATACAGTGACCCACCTGTAACCTACTGTACAGCAGAGCACCTTTTTTATATCTGTTTAAGGGCAATTTAAAATTTCCAAATTTATTAGTTTTTTTTTCTATAAATATTAATAAAATGTTATTTATTGGACCAAAAAGCGTGAAAATTTAATACAAGGCTCTTATTATATTGTTACAATAGCAGTTGAAAAAGATTAAAAATACATACTCACAATTTTTTTTTATAATGCATAAATAATTGAAAATTATTTAGTAGTTAACAATTTATAAAATGTTCAACTGTATAGTTAAGGATTGAAAATTTAAAATAGCTTTCCATGTGAATATGGGTTATATGTAAATTACTTTATTCACAATAACATCATGAATTAATTTACTTAGTAGTATCATACGCTGACTGACGTCTTCACTCAGAATCGTTTTTCTTGTACAATGATATTATATCATTGAATTCAAGTTTAATACAATCCTTTATACATTGACCCACTTGTAACCTACTGCACAGCAGAGTGACATCCACTTACCCACTTTTTTTTTAAAATTTTTTTTAATAAATCTCTTAATCCAAGTAAGTATAAACTGAAAATGTATGTATACTTTGTGTTTTTGTTGTACATTTCATCAAATTCTTTAATTAAATAGCTCATTAAAAATTCAATGATGCACATTCCCCACAGAATAACATGTATATATATATATTTGGTCATGGAGATAGTGGGTTATAAAATATCGGGGGAAATGAACTATTATTTGAACACAATAAGATTGAAGAAAGTTTAAGGAGCTTCGCTATGGCTATTATCTAAGAGGCAACATTTAGGAAATTTCTAAAGCCGCCGGGGATCTATGTGTATTAGTGTTTAGTTGTAAATTATTAAATTAGTGTGAGTGAAATTCAATGTGGGTACGACCCTCGTATGCGCATACACATGTCAATAATTCGATAACAATATAAAATTCACTATTCGACATTTTTTATAACTTACTTATTAGTTATTGTTTTGACAAAATTAAAGTTAGTTAACGTTGTCTGATTTTCCAAAATAATATTTCGATTCGGCAAAAGAATATCTGTAGATCTTATGAAAAACTTTACCTTTTTAATTTTAATTATGTTTTAAAAAATCATATTTTCACAATAATAATATATAAGATTTAATTTTTACAAAGTGTTCCATCTACAATTTTCTGTCAAGTTCAATTTTTTCTTCAGAATCAAAATCAGACAACCGAAATTAATTTTAATGTTCTCAAAAGTTGAGGTCTTTTGAACTAAAATTGACTTCAGTAGAGAGGCCCCGAAATTTAAATAATATAGAATTTGTGGAATTATGTATATTTGAGGAAGTGCTGAAGTGTTTGTTATTGTTTATACTTCAGCGACCAGCATATTAATTAATTTATAATTAATTTTAAGTTCAATGGATTTAAAATTATAATATGCTCTTTCTGATAACGAAATATATTACCTATTCTGTTTACTTGTAATATTGTATACTATAGTTACTGTTATATACCTATTACCTACCTATATTATAAGTCTACATTTAAACAAGATCGATAAATTATAAACATGTCAAGAAGCATTGAACTATACTAACTGGTAACAAATAACAATTATATTTTAATATAATATTAGAATTAGAAACTACTATACTAGAAAACGTTAATTATAATATACAGTGCTGCACTGAATAAGGTTTGGCGAAGTTAAGATATACCTAAGAGTGGCTAAGACGAAACCCGGTAATATATATTTTACTAAGGCATACCGAAGGGTGAAGAGTTTGAATTATTGTTCGTTAATATATTATTCTAATTTTGGTTATAAAATCATAACACATAAATAAAAATAACAAAAAAATAAAATAAAATAAAATAAATAAATAAAATAACACTCAAATCATAATAATCATATTATTCTAGTATAATTTAGTTAACTGATGTTCTATACTTCTATGAAACGTTATTATCAAATTATAAAGTCATGAATTTTTTTCATATAAATTCAGAGCTTAAGATAATGTATATCCTGTTCATAATAATTAAAATAGGTATATTTAACTCAACTATTTTAACAGCCAGCTTGTAAAAACCACAAAATAAAGAATAGAATTATAAATCAATATTCCAAATACCGATATAGGTTATAGGTACTTATAATGAGCGTCCTATATAGAAAAAAACTTACACTTGGAAAGTATGAATAAATAATATTATACCTATTTTATGATTTATGAATTACCAATATAAAATATGTATAGTTTGTAGATCATTGATTCATACTTGTCAACTATAAAAAACAAAAATAATATTTTACTAGCAATATCAATATTCAATACATTTCGTATTTATGTATCATCATCATGGCGTACGTAGGTACCTACGATAATAATTATTGAATTTTAATTGGAAAATGTAAATGTAAATTGCAATAATAATATAGGTAATATAATAAATTAAAAAAGCACAAAAGTATTCAATAAATAAATTATATAGGTACAATATAGGATTTAGATGTAAATTATAGATGATAATATATTAAATTGCTCATTAATACATTTAAATTCAAATATTTAATAGTACCTATATAGAACACAGTGTACAGTGAAAATATTTTTACGTCATTAAATGTCTACGTCATGTCATAAGTATATAATGATAATATTATGTATGATGTATAAAAGCATTTACAACTGTATCAATTTGTCCAGTGAAATGTGAACTCCATCAGTCATCACTCAACTCTCGTGTAAGTAATCCTCCTCACGTTTTGAAAAATAATATATACCTACAACCAAAAGAGATTTACATATTACACCAAAATACCTACCATACTGAAAACAAATTCATATGAAACTTTTGGTGAGTAATATTGTAGGTAACGTGAATAACCTTTTTGCGGTCGACCATCTATTTTAAAGATCTTTGTACGTGAATGGGAACCGAAATAATAAATGTTCATCGTTTAAAGACGATAGTAAGAAACTATAGAAGAAACCTTTGACGTTGGTTTTACGGTCTGTTCGCTAATTTGTCGTTATTGTTTTAGTTGGTATAAAGTTAGAAAACCTTTTGTTTAACATAACCATGGCTCGCAGTACAAAACAAAATATTAAAACGTCCCAAAACTACACGGAACAAGAGAGGAATATCTGCTACCTAGTCGCTTTCACATTGTTATCCTCTGTAAAACAAACTATACTATCCTATATGCTTGGACTATTGAATTATTGCGGTTTTTCAATTAAGTTTGCACTGTTTGGAGCGTGCAAAATAGTTAATTCTGTTATCTATATGTGCAGCTATATAATCAAATTAAATTAATTTATTCATTCCGAGCTAGTTTTACAAGCGTGTTTATTTTGGTTGTATATATATTTTGAATTATTGTGTGTACCTTGAGCATATACCATAAAAAAGAATAGTACAAATCAAAGTAGTTATCCTAAAAACGATCACGAAACATTTTATTTTTTTAAATGTTAAAACACGCTAAACTTAAAGTTTAAATAGTATTATTAGCCGTATTTTATTTATGTATATATATTATATATATATATATATAGGTATGCCTGTAGGCTGTTATAGCTAATCTTATCAATAGAACATTAAATATAAAATAAATTACAATGAAACTTCCATACAACGAACTTCCGTTTAACAAAATAATGAAATATATTTGGGAACTAAACCAAATTATAAAACCATATTTATTTAATTTTATTTAACAAAATTCTCTATAATGTCTTGGCTTCACCGCCGCGGTGAGCGGTGAAATGTGTCCTACAGCAATTCACCGCCACCGCCACAGCCACCGCTGCAGTATGTGGGGACCTTAATACGATTTTAGATTCTGAGTGGAACGATTAATGCATTGGTTTTAAATGATGTGTATTTTTTTTTTATTTTTTTTTTTTGTGTCTGTGTACACGATAAGTAGTCGAAATAATGCTTCGATTTTCAACTTCAGTATCTTGTTTGATTGGAAAGTGAATCTAGTTAGTGCATTCGGGAGGTCAAATTTTAAAATTCCCAATAGTTTTCACAAGCGCCGGGATTCAACACATACAAATTAAGGAATAACGGGAATTTTTACGCAAAATCTGTTTTCCAAAAAATCGATTTTGGTTTTTGGTGTAACTCTTAAAAAAATGAACGTATATACATGAAATTTTCACTGGTTTCTTATATTTGTATTTTCTATAAACGAAAACATTTTTAAAATATTATGATTTATTTTGAACTGTTTAGGGACATTTTCATTTTCCATTTTTTTTTTAGTTTTTATTCTAAAAATATCAATAAAATTTTATTTGTTGGTTTCCAAAGCTTGAAAATTTAATAGAATGCTCCTAGTATATTTTTTCAAAGGCAGATGAAAAATATTATAAATCCTTAGTCACAATTTTTTTTATAAGCATTTAAAGTTCAAAAATTGACAAAATATAAAAAAATCACGAAAATTATCAAATTATTTTGAGTTAAGAATTCGTAAAAATTATTCTTTTCAAATCTAAGATTTGAAAATTTAATACAAGATTACTCATAACTCATAAGTTTGTCTACCTTTATCAATAAAAAATCTCTACCGGAAAGTCAAATTAAATTTTTATGAGCGTTTGAAATTAAAAATTTACAACATTGGATATTCACTCGAATTCTCATGTAGCGATTTCCTTATTTTGCTGTTATTCATAAACGAATATAGATACATGAAAATTTCACTGAATGTTTATATTAGCATTTCTTATACACCATACAATTTTGGAAATATTTTGACTCTTTTTGAGCTGTTTACGGATATTTTCATTTTTCAATTTTTTTAGTTTTTTTTTCTATGAATATCAATAAAGTTTTATCTGTTGGGCCAAAAAGTATAAACATTTAATACAAGGCTCCTGATATATTGTTACAATATCATTTGAAAAATATTAAAAATACATAGGCACAATTTTTTTTTATAAGCATTTAAACATCGAATTTTGACAGAATTTTTCAAAATCTCGAAAATTATTAATCATCGTAATTAATAAATTATAAAATGTTCAGTTTTTATAGCTAAGAATGCAAATTTAAAACATAGGTTCTCATAAATAGTTCATACTGTAACCAAAAAATCTAAAAAATATATGAACACAGTTATTTTTTACAGACATTTTAAATTCAAATTTGGACGAAATTACATATTAAAATCAATATTAACGATCTCGGTTTTTTGTTGTAATTTAAAAATATTATTCGGGGATATATGAAACTGAAAAATCAAAATATTATGGCCTTTCTATCAGGGACAGAAACCGTCACAAATTTTAACGGTTTCGGTTTCGGTTTTGAGAACGGTTTATAAAATTTTCTGGTTTTGGTTTAGGTTTAAAGATCGGTTTTTTAAATTTTTCGGTTTTGGTTTCGGTTTCGAAAAAGGGTTTTTTAAATTTATCGGTTTCAAAAACCACGGTTTTCAAAAATTTTCGGTTACGGTTTTTAGTTTCCAGTAATAATTTTTTTTTTTCAATGGTATCGAGAGTCGATGGAGGTTGTTGGACGTTGGTCGCAGTACTTCTTCCCAATAAGTCACACTACTTCGCCCCTTCCAGTAATATCTATATACCTGATTTGTATTATCTATTAACTATTAAGGGGAAAGGGCCTGAGCCTCAGGGGTGGCACTGTCTAAGGATACAGATATATTGGGTTCTGATCAAGGGATTGTTAGGAATATATATATAAATATTATATATACATACTCAATAAAGGTATATTATGGTATTATACATATATTTTTAATAACATTGGTAATTTGTATCACCAATTGCCTATAGGAAATAAATAATAATTAATAAGTACCTACCTAATAACATATTACATGCACACAAATACAATATATTTTTGTATGTTGCAGTAGTTAAGACACTCAGTAAGAAATACTAAATACATGTACACTATATATTAAATATTATATTATATTATGTAGTACATAATATCTTCTTTCTTTTCAATATAAATTATATAATATGCCTTATGTTTGGGAGGGGGGGATTATAAAAAAAATATGTGCTACGTAAAAAATACAACTGTTTTAATGCACTTTCCATAGTGGTAGGAACTTAAAATTTAAACCATATCTTCCTTAAAATGGTCTCATGCGATTAATGATAACTGCGGTCTGCGGGACAGCGGGACGGACGCGGATCAGTCGAATACGAAAATACAATTCTAATTAAATAATAATATAGACGAATTCTTCAAATAATAACAATTTACAATACAGATGTGCATAGCCACGCATAGGGGCGATAAAAATAACAATTGTGATATTTGTATTTTAATTTAGAATCAACAAATCTAGTAATAAAATATAGGTAGGTAGTATAAATAGAATAATATTTGTAATATCGTATTATTAATATTTCGTAATACTCAGTAATAGCATCGGGAATTTTTCATACATATTAATTTAAATATAATATTCTCTTCGTAGAAAAATACTTGTTTTAACTAGAATTAATAAAAATAAAAATTTAAACAATCTTAGAAAATTCTAAGAAACCGATATTAGTTTTAAATGTTAATCGGTTTTGAAGAACGGTTTTAAAATTTTTTGGTTACGGTCTGGGTATTATAAATGGTTTTTTAAATTCTTAGGTTACGGTTCTGGTTTTTTAACCGAGGTTTTAAAGCTCTTGGTTTCGGTTTCGGTTACGGTGTTCAAAAATGCAAAAACCGCGGTTTTAACCAGTTTTTCAGAAAACCGGTTAAACCGGTTTCTGTCCCTGCTTTCTATACAATCTACCATAGTATAAGGAATAAGAAGTATGCTCAATGATAAGGCTGTGCATATTTTAAGGGGCAATGAATAATTTATTCATAAATTCCATATAATTTAATACCATAGATAAGTATATAATATGTCTTATACGTAGACTGACATACCGTCTCCGCTCAGAATGGTTTTTCTTATACAATGATATTATATCATTGAATTCAAATTTAATACCATCCATTATACAGTGACCCAATTGTAACCTACAGTACAGCAGAGCGACATCCACTTACCCACCTTTTTTTTTTTTTTTTTTGTTCCTCGAGAGATTTTGTATTAGGTATGGAAGTTTCACTGTTAGGTATACGTATACTAAATACGTCTTAATAGTTAATACTATAATAGGTAAAACATAAAAATATTTACCTTTTAAATATTTCTACTATTGTATATCTCTAGTACAAATACTAAGTTTTATGACATACTAGGCTTTCAGATTTATTTATTTTAGGAAGGAAAAGTGAATAGAATGGATGGTCGATAATTACTTTAATGAGCTTATAGATTTGTATTTTTTAAAATATTAATTACCTTTTAATAAAGGACTAATAACAATAACTATATTAATTCCTAATTAACATAAAATAAATTTAATTCATTCACTCAATTATTTTCAAATACATATTTAATTTAACATATTAAATAAGATTTGAAAAAGTTCAAAATTACTCAAGTTAAAAATAATTATAGGTACACACTCAATATTTTTATTGGTACCATAATAGACAATAGTCGAGTATTTTATATGACAGTTTTTATCATACGTTCAATAAAAAATAATTAATGAAAATCAACCAATTAATCGACCGTGTATAGCTGTAATATTAAAGAGAGGATAGGCTACTGGTTAGTTATAAAAGGTTACAAGATATAACATAATGTCATAATATGGTATACCCTGCATTTTTCCGATAAATATATTATTATTGTGCGTACCAAAAGTTACGGGAAAATATGTTCAACTTGAAGGATGATATTTACATA
This sequence comes from Macrosiphum euphorbiae, assembly GCA_949089665.1. Classification (NCBI taxonomy): domain Eukaryota; kingdom Metazoa; phylum Arthropoda; class Insecta; order Hemiptera; family Aphididae; genus Macrosiphum; species Macrosiphum euphorbiae. The sequence goes on along the minus strand of CARXXK010000001.1, from coordinate 98,036,561 downwards.
TTATTCCACAATTTGTAAACCGTGGATGTACCATAATATTATAATATCTAATCTACGTCTATTTCATGACTGAAATAGCAAACACCGATAGATGGTAAAGCTAGGCTAGCCATGACTGGATTATATGGATATGTGTCTGTACAAACTATACAAGTACGATAGTGGTTCTTAAATCGTACTTTATAAAAGCAAAGTCTTATTCTTTCGTCCGTTACCAACTTACACTAACTTTTAATTGCAGAGAAACTGTACAGAGTTTCACGACTCATTATCCAGCGTGTGAATGAATAACGTTACATTTGATAATAATTGAAATGTTCAAAGTGTACTTATAGGTACTACTTAGTATCTGATTGATCATACACACTTTAACAATATATTGTGGCAATGTGGCTAAATTGTGGAGGACAAAATAATATACGGTCGAATACAATGGGTATTGTGGACGGCGTAGTAGCGATTTTACCTTTCAATAACAACACGAACACCGGTAGCTTCAATACGATTGTACTACTCGGTATATGCACTATCATAGACAACATTAAAATAATAACTGAAACAAATTCAAACAATATACCTACAATCTATATGGAACAATAGATTCGTAAATGTTTTTTCAATAACACCACGTTCGTTTAAGATGAGTAATCGAAAATCGTTTTATTTATTTATTATTATTATTATTATTATTAGTGAATTAAAATAATGTAAGTACCCGCGATCTAATAACTCCCTAATAATACCTATAGTTATTCTATCGTCGTCATTTTTTGAAATTTATTTCTTAAAACTACGTATCATTTATATTATAATATTATCTATCCTGCTTCAAGTATTTTCAAGTTGGATACAAATTGTATTTTCATAAATCTAATTACAATTTTTACAGTTTTTCCAATTTTTGGCTCAAGTTTTTTTTTAGCAAAAATGTATAGATTGATATAGTATTTTCTTCATTGAGTGTTTGTTGTAGTGAAGATGGATTGTCGAAGATTTGACGGGGTTGTGTGTATTAAGGGAAGTTTATCACTATTTATTTGAGTCTAAGATTTTCTTTGCTCACATCACATGATGGTGCCGGTTATTTGCTGATAACTGATAAGTGATAGGTGAGGTCGTAGATGTGATTTAGATGTGTGTGTGTGTGTGTGTGTGTGTGTGTGCTTTTTTTCAATCAAGTGGTTATTACGTATTCCCTTGTAGGCAAACAATTATAATTGATATTATTATTCAAGTATACCCTAAATGATAAATAATTAAATCATATTACATCATATGTATAACAGAAAAAATGCTTGAAGGTATTTTTGTTTACAAAAAATAGTCTAATATGTATAAATAAAAAAATAAGGAGTCTAATTTTAAAAAGAACTATAAAAAATAATACACTTCACAAATTTATTTAACAATAAAAGTCTACTACAATAATGCCTATAAAACAATATTAACAAAATATAAAATGTATTATATTTAATACATTTGAAAATAATTCATTATGTTACGTCATAATGTAAAGAAAACTATAAATTAACCTACCTAATTTAGTTTATACTTTTTTATAATCATTCTTAATGTTTTTGTTTTGCATTAGTCTTAAAAATGTCTAAACCACCTATTTTTAAGTCTAACAACGGGAATAATATTTTAGTATCATCATATTTTTAGGCATAAGTCGTAATGGTAATTTTTCCATCGGAGGTATTTTTATGAAACGTGTTATATAATAAAACAATGTATACAAAATAAAATTCTAAGAATCTGACCTAAGAAATTATTATAGAAACAGTTACGTCATTGCCACACTCCAATACCATAGGTATCTATGGTAACTACTCATTTAACTTATTCTATTGAAGTTTGTGGAACACTGAGGTCGATTGCAGAATTTATTAGACAATGCGCACGATAACATACAAATGAACAACCTGGACATATCGTAGAATTAGATCTGTAAGATGTTCTGAATGAAGACCACATTGTTATGCTACCACAAAAACAAATGTTGCTTCGTACCAAAAAAATAAATCGAAATCAAAATTAAAAAATAGGCCAAATAGAGCGTAAACTTTTTGAGTTTTCATAATTTTTTCATACTAAGACTCCATGCATTTCCTTTGCTGGCGTTGTTGTTAGAATTCATTATGTATTTTTTCACTTTTTGTTTTATATTTTAAAAATAATATATTTGGATTTTTTTTTCAATGATAATTACAATCTAAACATAAAATATACATCAAGTAATTTTGATTATATTTACCATATTATTTTAAAAATACAAACAGAAAGATGAAAGAACCCATAATAAATTCTAATTTCTAAAATTCTAACAATAAGTCAATAGACAATAACAACAGCAAAGGAAAGACGTATTGTTGCCTGGGTATAAAAAAAAACATTACTAATTAAAAATGTGGTGATGTTGTGGGCAAAAACAAGAAAAAACGCTCAATATTGTTTTTTTAGAGGATTCCAGCTAATATTGAGAAATGTACTGAATAGATATTAATATATTGTTCAATTGAATTTGAAGTTATTTAATTTAATTAATTTAATTATTCGTGCTAGTATATCTAATAATTTATTTTCAACATGATGATTTTGATTTTTGACGCATGTTATATCACAAAAAATTATATGTAGAATCATTAATTATTATTTTAGTTATCAACTTGAATAAAATGAACTACCAATTGCCCATTTTTAATAAAATTATTAGAGAAAAAAAGAATACATAAGGCTTTGACAACTATGTTCATTAGCCTGTGGAACTGTGGGGGGGGGGGCACTATAGATTTGAACACGTGTGTGTTTGTTTGCCCGGGTGGGGGATGGCGGCCTCTCTCTCCGAACACCGTGACTGCCCGAAGAAAAATTCTGCCCATGGCCGGTGCGCATCCCAACCGACGCCTTAGCCCTCTCGTTTAATTTTAAACTCCTGTTTAATTTTCTGGTAAGGATATAGGTACTACAATAATAATCAATATTATAAACAATTAATTGTATGCCTACCTCGGCTACCCCGATTAGTTCAATATACGTAATTTATTTTCCTTGTATGTACAACGATGGGATACTAATACTATTCATGGGTGGGTAAACCTAGTAAAGTAGTAAACTGAATAAACTTGTTAATAATATGAATTATTTATTTACTTTTGAGAATTTTAGCGAAGTGAAGCACATTAAAAAGCTTTTTGATTTGGGAACTTAAATCTAAAACTTTATTATTATTCTTGAAATTAATTCGTTCTTATATAGAAACGTAAGAAGTCAATGTCGATTATACATTTAATATATCATGTTCTTTGATATAATTCAATTGTATCACCAAAAACTCAAATTCATTGTCATGTTTTTTAATTCGATTATAATTCAATAAATGGCAACAGCTTTAAAGCTTTTAAAATATGACAACATTTTGAGAACAATTATTATTAACCTATTATGATTTATTATGGAAAAAAATTAATATTTGTATGATTTTAAAGTTAATTTTTATATAATATGAAAATTAACAGTACTTTTTAGTTAATATTTTTTTATTGCTTATAGCCTTAGTAAGATCAAAAAAGAAACAATGTTGGCATTCAATGTAATTTAGATAATACTAATTATATTATGAAAAAAAATCTTACTTAAAAAGCAAAAATTAAAAGTTGACGTCAACTAACTTGGTACAAGAAAAATAATTTGATAAACGAAAGTAGTTTTAGAACTTTAGAACTTCATACAAACGGTATGAATGTCTTTATTTTCCATGCCAAAAGATTGGATGAAATATAAATGCATAAATAAAACTGATTCATGTTATAATACCGTAGTAATGATGTAGTGGAGTACCTAATAATACAACTAACAAGGCAGGTTTTCACGAAATGAAGCATTTTGTTGCAAAATAAAATATATATTTTACAGTAATGGGAGACATATATTGTGTATTTGTGTCATAAAAAAAAATGTATATTTCATAATGTTTATAAAATAACACACGGCTGTTTTATCGCTATTACTGTAATTTATGTAGGTAAACACACTCATAATATACACCTACATAATATATATTTATTATTTGGATATTAAATATAATATGTGTGTTGAGTACTTGTGTGTATAATATTATTATGTATAGTAAATATTTTAAATAAAATTGTATCTCTATTATAAGTTATAACAAAATCGCCCTAATAAATGTTTCCGTGTATTTCGTTAATAAAGAATAATAACAATCAATACTATTCTTTATCAAAACTTTGACAAAAGGTATATATTAAATAATATACATACGTTATAATATCTTATATGAGTAAAGTATTAAAAGACCCACAAATATCATGCAAATGTTTAATAACAGTAACAACTTTAATACTAATTATACAAATTTAAATCAGTGTTTTTCTAATGTATTTTATATTCTTGCTATGTTTACCATACTTACTAGCTGTAAATTGTTATACCTATTATACAATGGTGAGTAGATAGTTAAGACGTTTAAAATTACAATATTCCATCAATATAAATGAGACTTAAAATTATTATTATATAATAGCTAAATTTACCACATTGTATAGGATGGATAATAGGTAGCATCCGGGTCAAGTATAAGCAAGTATCACCATGCATGAATGCATACATATTATTATGTTTAAAAAAGCGACTCGGAGCATAGTCATTTTAGCAACACATTTTCTCTAATTGTGCAGAAAAATAAATTAAAAATTTAATGGATGTTTCAAGTACATCCATAACCTTATTTTAATTGGACTTTTGCAGAAATTGGTTAGACGACATACGACTAATGTACAACTGCAGTAATGTTTTCAAGATAACTTTAAAGTAAATTAAAAGTAAATATTACAAATTTTAAAATAGCACTGCTGCATCTTCTAAACAAATAAAAACTATTATATTTTTATTATTTTACCCTAAAATGTATTATCAAATCATAACATAAAACAATTTTATGGTCACATTAAAATTAAAAATATCTAAAACTACCTATTAAAAATGTGTACCATCATTTAAATTCCAAAGCAATAACAATATACAAATTGGCATCTATAACAAAGCGATTTCAAGAAAAGAAAAAACTGTAGATTAAAATCGATAAAATTCTAACTGAATTTCGATTTTGCAATTTATTTGAAACTAACTTCACAAATTAAAACAAATATTGTACATTTAGGTACATTATACTATATTTTTTTTTTTTTTTTTTTTTTTTTTTTATTGATCTTGAATACATCGACATCTAGGTCATTAGTACAAGGTGTTAAGTTAAGAGGTATTTACATTAATATATTTCATAATTTTTTTTTTTTTAAATTAAGTTATACAATTCTGATTTTTTAAGGAATAAAATTAAGTTGTTAGTGTCCTGTGGGTTTGGTCCAAGTGCTTGACAGATTTGTTCGGAGATGTGGAATTGATCGCGGTACTGGTTGTATTTATGGCATTCGGTGATGATATGTTTTACCGTTAGGGGGACTCTGCATGTGTCGCATAATGGAGGTTCGTCGTTGCTCATCAAGTAGCTGTGCGTTAGATGTGTGTGTCCTATTCGAAGTCTGTTGATTGTGGTTTCATCTTTTCTACTAAGTCCGGAATTTTTCCATAGGTTGGTGTTATTTTTAATTTGATTGAGTTTAGTGTTAAGTTGTCGCCAGTGGGAGTGGCATTTATTGTTTATGTAAGTGTTGATTACGATTTTCGCGTCGTCGAATGTGATGGAATTTATATTTGTGGTTGATGTTGAGTCTATTGCGTTATGAGCTTCTTTATCCGCTATTTCGTTTCCCAGTATACCACTATGTCCAGGAATCCATACAAATAGGATTTGTTTCCCTTTTTTGCCAGCCTGGAAGGTTTCTTCTTGGATGAGCTTTGTGGTATCGGGCGGGTTACTTGTATTTGTGATTGCTACTAGATTGCTTAGTGAGTCGCTAAGAATTATGCATTTAGTTTCGGGGCTTACGCATTCTGAGTGGAAATATTTGGCTGCTTTGTATATTGCAAACGCTTCTGCTGTAAATATTGAGGCTTGGGGAGGAAGTTTATATGTTATTTTTTGATTATTTACTATCATTGCAACCCCGACTCCGTTGTTGGTTTTGGAGGCATCAGTATAAATTTGAACACTGTTTGGATGCTCTTGCAGTATATTTTGAAGCATGTTTTTATATATGGAGGGAATTGTGTTTTCTTTTTTGAAATTTGTTAGTGAGAGGTTGACGTTGAATGTCGTGTTCCATGGGGGAAAGTTATAGGGTTTTCTATCTAGAATGTTGTTTATTTTTATATTTTCTTTTTCAGCTTCTTGTATATATGTGTTTATTATTTTGGTTGCTGGGTTGTTTGTATTTCTTTTGGTTCTGGCACAATGCAATAGAAGTAGTTTTTCCCTTCTGAGTTTAGGGGAAATTTCGTTGGCGATGTTTCTAATGCTCTCAATTGGGCTGGATTTAAATCCCCCGATTGATAATCTTATGGCAGTATTGAGTTTGGTTTGAATCATATTTAAGTGGGAGGTGTTAGCATTGTTGAATAATATTGAGCCATAGTCTGTTTTTGATCTGATTAAAGCTCTATAGATCATTAAAAGGGTAGAGCTGTCCCCACCCCAAGTTGTATGTGAAATTATTTTAATTATATTGAGTTTTTGAGATAGTGAATCACGGATATTTTTAAGGTGAGGTAACCAATTTAGTTTGGAGTCGAATGTAATTCCTAGTATTTTTATTTTATCTTGGTTGGGTATGACGAGGTTGTCTAGTGTTATTTTTAGGGGTTTTATTTTCCTTCGTTTTGTGAAGATGATGCTTTGTGATTTTAGGTTAGAGAATGAGAAGCCTGTTTTTTTTGACCAATCTGATAAGTTGTTCGCACTTTTTTGGAGAAACTCTTGCACTGTATTTAGGTTATTGCTTCTGCATAGTATGTTGAAATCGTCTGCATAGAGGTTGGATATTACGGGAACTTGTATTGTTTCAACGATATCATTAATAGCTAAGAGAAATAATGTAACTGCCAGAGAGGATCCTTGTGGAATACCGTTTTCTTGATAGAACGTATTGGATAAGGTATTTGATACTTTGACCTGAAATTGTCTTTCTTTTAGGAAGTTTGATATATATTTGAACATGTTGCCGCTTGTTAAAATTTTGCTTAGTATAGTTAGTATTCTGTGTCTCCATACGGAATCGTAGGCCTTGGTTATATCAAGACTGATCATACCGAGGATTTGTTTGTGTTTGAATGCGTTTTCGATTTCTGTTTTTATTATTATTAGGTTATCCATTGTTGATCTGGCGTGGCGAAAACCGCTTTGTTCTTTGGATAATATTTCGTTTTTTTCTAGAAACCATATAAGTCTTAAGTTTATGATCTTTTCCATAACTTTTGTCATTGTATTTAGTAGTGTTATGGGTCTGTATCCATCAGTGGAATGTTTCTTTTTTCCTGGTTTAAGAATAGGAATTATTATTCCCTTTTTCCAATCATCTGGTATAGTTCCTGAGTGCCATATATTATTGTATATATCTAATAGGAATTTTTTTGCTGTTATACCGAGGTTAGTTATAAAACAATAAGGTATGCTGTCGGGGCCTGGACTTTTGCTCAGACATTTTTTAAGGGCAGTTTCCATTTCGTTGAGTGTTATATTAGAGTTCAGGTCAATTTGTTCACTGTTGCATGGGTTTATTGTGGAGGTTATTGGTGAGTTTTCGGATGGTATTTTTATTTCGTCTATGAAATCTTGTTTGTAAATGTCATTGCTAAAATTAGCTTGGAAGTATGTGCCGAATTTTTCAGCAACATCTTTTGGAGATGATGTTGTTCCTTGTGCGTCGGTTATGTGTATTTCTTGATTTCTATTTAGACCTTTTAATGAATGAATTTTGTTCCATATCATGTGTGAGTTGGTTTTGGGGTTGATGCTTGATGTAAATTCTTTCCATGAATTTTTTTTGCTTTTTTTAATGAGAAATTTGGCTTGAGCACGAAGTTTTTTTAATTGTATGAAATTTTCTAAGGTTTTATGTTTTTTATATGTATTTAGGGCATTCTTTTTATTGAGTATAGCTCTTTTGATTTCGTCGTTCCACCAGGGAACTTTGGGTTTTTTAGTGAGGTTTGTAGAACTACCTATTGCTATATTTGCAGCTGATGTAATCATGTCAGTGAAAGTTTTGACTGTGTTTTCGATGTTTGAATGATCATTGTGTTGTATTTTAGCAATTTCAAATTCTATGATGTCGCTGAATAGTGACCAGTTTGGCATTTTTAGATTCCATCTGCGACTTTTATTTTTATTTGTGTCTCCTAACCTGGGGATGAAGTAAGTGAGTATTGGTAGGTGGTCGCTGCTGTAAATATCAGGTAGCACTTTCCACTTGAGTCTTTGGGCTAAGGTGGATGTGCACATGGTTAGATCGATGCAGGATAGGTTACCATTTGCTATATTGATATGGGTAGGGGAGGTGTCATTTAGCAATACCATATTGTCGTTTTCTAATAGTTTTTCAATTATCTTACCTCTATAGTCAGTTTTTTCGGACCCCCATGTTGTGCTATGTGCATTGTAGTCACCTAATATAATGAATGGCTTAGGAAGTTGTTTGGTGATATTTTCTATGTCGAATAATTCAATTTTAGTCTGATTGGGTAGATACAAATTACATATATTTAAATTTGTTTCATTGAGTTGTACCGAGATTGCGATAGCCTCAAGATGTGTATTTATGTTTATTTGTTTGCTGGGAAAAAATGTCTTGACGTAAATTGCGACTCCACCACTGGCTCTTAAACCGTTGGTTCTGTGTTGAGTGTAGCTTGTGTAGTTCCGTAGATCAGTATGAGATTTGTCGGTAAAATTGGTTTCTTGTAGGCATATGAGGTCGGGAGAGTACTCGGCTATTAATATTTTAAGTTCGTTTATTTTTTTGTAGAAACCATTAAGATTCCATTGTATTATATTTAGGTTTTACATTGTGAGGAACTTAATTTGGCGGTATAGTTTGGATTATTAGTATTTGATGTTTTTAGATTAGGGTGGAATCGGTGGAGCTGGTGAAGGGAGACATATCGAGGAGTGTATCGGCTAGTCTCGTGAGTCTATTCTTGATGCATAGAGATTTAACTTTCGGCCGGACTGTATCAATAATCTCGATCATTTCCATGGATGAGATGTTGAATGGCGATAAGATACTGGAGATGTTTTTTTCGGTAAGTGAGTTTTCGATGATATATTTAAGTTGGTTGAAATCGATTTTTAAGTTGGGTATTTTTTCAAAGGCGACTTTTGCAGGTAGCAATGCTTCTTCAAGTTTAATTATTATTTGTTCGATCGAGTTTGAGCGTTTTGGTTTTTTTTGTAGGGGGGTTGGTGTTTTGGAAGAATCCTTTAATTTAGATGCAAGTGTTCCTTTGGTTGCCTGTGTAATTGTAGTTTCTACTTGTGGTGGTGTTAAATTGTTTGGCGGTTTTTCAGTGGGGGTGTTTTCCTGGCAGCTAGAACTGGTTGTTGAAGGTGCCGGTCTTTTTACCTGGGCGGCTGGTTTCTGTGAGGTGGTAGAGGAGGGAGTATTTTCCTTGGGTTTGTCTTCGGTACTTATATCATATAAGGAGTGTGTGGTTTCGATGTTTTTATCTGTGGCGATGTTTGTATTATTGAATAGAATTGATACGGCTGTATTTACTACACCATTTTTGCAGTGATTCGATGTGTGACCCGTTTGTTTACATGAAAAACATGTCACTGTGTCTATACTATATTAATTTGTATTGCAATTATATTAAGGAAATACTCTACTCGATACTTTGTCTTTACAAGTAAAATCTATGAATTATAAATAGGTTTTTGTTAATAAGTAACCATAACAAGTTTAGTGACAACCAAAACGTCTATTTTTCAAAATCAGTTAGAAAATAAAATATCTGTACCTAGCAAAAAAACATATTTATGTTAAAAAAATAATACGTATATAGTGTAGAAGTTTTAAACAAGCATAAAAAAGCTTAGTGCTTAGTAATTTTAAAGTAACAATTTTTAATATACCTAAATGATTTTTACAACAAACATGTAACGGAATAACGATTATGAATATTTCTCTCGTTTATTTCTCATCATATTATTGAAAAGCATTAATCCTCTAGACAAAATATTAGTCGCACAACTCACTCGATAGAAGCATAATAATATTGTATATTATCATTATCTTTTTTCTCAATATAATTATACGAACTACAAGTGTGGCTTGTCAAAGTATTACGCATCAGTAGAATTATTCAAACATAATTCGCATTAAAACCACTTTTGTCAGGTAAACGTATTTTTGTGTGTTTATCGTATACCTACCAACTGATCAAAGTAAACATAATATTTTTAGGTCTGACAACACCAAATCTCTCCTGTATAATATATAAATATGGCCATACGAGTGTACTGTGGTCGGTCAAAGCATGTTTTACAGTATCTACCTATAGTATATGTATATTGTATAAGCGAGGAAACACGCAGACCACTAGACAGTCAGACAGAAGCTGTTATGTTATGCAAAGTATGTTAAAACTCATACTCTCAGAATAATTATTTGACTAGGTAACCACAAACTACACGTATAAGTTGCCTAAAATGTATATTATGTTCGTCAAAGTATATTTTAATATAAACATTTTTAAGTAGACAACTTTTAGTTAAATTCATGTCCCACTATAGTATATTAGTGTACTCACGACTCACTTGCATAATATAATAAATAAATAAATATTGTTTGGAAGTACAGTTATTTCAAACAATCAGCACGAGTGACCTTTTTCAGAGTAAAAAAATTATTGTTTTTGTTAGTTTACTATAAATATTTCAATACTTATTAAAAAATATTATGTACCTATTACATTTAATTGTGTGTTTATTTATAATTCAATATAAATATATCTTGTTCTAGAAATGTACCTACAATATTTCAGAGCAACATAACATTATATTACTGTAATAGCTGGTAGGTCTTATAATAATAGGTAATAGGTAGGTACCTGATAAAACTACTAAATATCAATCTCTAAATATCATAAAAAAGTATAATGTGTAGTATAATGGCTAGATAATAATAATTAAATAAACGATAGTTGCTAAATAAAAACGAAGCCAAAAGTTGTAGGTACCACTGACTGCATTTTCAAATCTCTTATGACAAATATTTTACTCTTCATAACATACTCACTTATTGTTTTTTTGTACACAAAAGATTCGAAATGGTAAGAAAAAAGTCTTAGATAAAAAAATATAAAAACAATATTATTTACGTATATTAATGTTTGATTATTTTATTTTTGTAAATAGGGACGATTGGTTTAACTTTTTTTTTCACAATAAATTGTACCAAATTTTAAAAAATAACTTAAATAAACGAACGTTCTTAATTGTATATGTACTTAAAAGAGTTCAGACATGATTTACCCGGTAACAGCGTCAAAATGCATCAACTGTTATCTATTTTAAGCTTTACATAATATATTTACTACACTTTTGAGAAAATATTTTTCAGGCCACTCCCGCTAAAGAAACTATAATAGGTATAAATACTCTGTGTGTCTGACGTCTGTGTATACTCTTATTAACCAAAGTCTTAGCCGAGTAGGTATACCAACTTTACCATTGACTTTTAATGCAAAGTCGAAATTATCCAAACTTTAAACTTTAAAGTGTCTATAGCATTACTCATAAACACAAAGTAGTAAATCTTCTATAAATGCAAAAATATATTGTAATTACTTTTGTTTTCATATTTTTATAAGCCCATCATATTAAATAATTAAAAGAGTTGAGCTCAGTCTAGTATAGTGCTTTTACGAAGTGATTAAATTTTAAGTTCTCATAAAAGGATTTTCGTAGAAGTAAAAGCCCCAGTCCTGATGGCATACCTTATTGCTTCACACATAACCTCTGAAATATCACCAAACACCACTTATTACCTAATATAATATACAAAAATATATGGAGATCAAGAAGAATAGTAAACAAATGAAAAAAAATGTACAACTATCCCGATCACCAAACTACAGACCTATAACTCGTCTAATAATAAATACAACAAACGAAAACAATAAATTCCAAACTTGAAACTTGAAACTTTGATACCTATAAAAAAAAAAAGCAAAATCACATCCAAACAACAAAATGGCTTCATTGAGCTAGCAGATCCACGATAAATAATCTATAGTATATAACAAAATCAAAAATCGATAAAGACTTAAACACTAAATAAATAGGTATTAGGAATAGACAGAACCTATCGACAAAACCAAAGCATATGACTCAGCCATAAAGACAAAATGTGAATATAGAGTGTTAACTAAATAAAATACTTTCATATTGACAGAAAATGTCAAGTAAACATATCAAATTCCGTTCAAATTACTTCAACCTAAAAACTGGACAGCATTTCTTACAAGAATCTACTCACAAACTCACAAACTTGTCAAACAAAACTAGCTTTGACTTTTCTATCCAAAAATTCCAATGCATAATAATATTATCAAAAAAAAAATTATACTCAGACAATTTCCAGTTATAAATTGATAAAACCAATATACCAGACCAATACAAAATAAAAACCCTTGTAATAATGTTTGCATTGACTCCAAACTCAACTAGATGCCGCATTAAAAATGTCAACCACACCAAAGCTCAACATTATAAAAATTGCACACATACCATGGAGTGGCGACATTTCCACATTATTAAAGATCTATAGAGCGATTAATTAGATATTTAGATTTAAAACTGATTACAGTTCAACAATAATTAAGACAATCTATCAAAAACACCTAAAAGTTATCGATACGAAGATAAATCAATAAATTGAGGCTTAACACTGCTGCGGCCTGCGACACGTGGGGTTTCAAATCTATTTTAATGTACAGTAATAAAATCGGTTATCAGTTGATTAGCGTTAACCGACACTTTACCGGTCATTATAAGAACGGCCCTAAGAATAGTAAGAAGAGACAAGAGAACTAACAATTTTACCGTATAGTTTATGGAAAATACAAATCAACTCAAACAAAGAAATAACAGAATAAAAAAAAAGAAAATACAAACCCAAATATTTACAAAAAATGTTTTCCATAACAAAGTACAAAAATACTTCAACAGTAAACACATTTATAAATTGGTGCATCTAAAATATCAAACAGTTGGGATACCACCAATATAGTAACTGAAAATACAACCATTTCCTATAAACTCCACGATAATTATCAATTTATACAGCCAAAGTATTTACAATATTTAAAGTAGTAAAATACATAGGTGAATCGTGTAGAGTGGATTACATTGTTAAGCTTATCGATATCATAACAAAAAAAAAACTGAAAATATGAGAATCAAACACCTAGTATAGTAATATCACAACAGATAGGAGAAGCATTACAACCAGACCTCTGACCTACTGTCAAATATCAACGTCGTAAAAGAAACAAAATTGTAAAATTTAATTTAAATTGAGCATAATATTAACATATTGTACATTTGTAAATAATAGAATACAACTACTGTATAAATACGGTTTTTAAAGTAATGTCCACGAAAACTAGAGATAAAGAGACTAAACTGTGGAAACTCATATAGCATAATTTACCTATATACTGCAAAAAAATTGTTCTTTAAAGCATCGTACATTTATTTCCCCACAGTCTTATGCGAGGCTACTTTCCAGTATAACAACATAGGGATTTATGATGTTTTACTGAGATTTTTTAATGCATGTGTAATATTTTAAAATATTACCTGTTACACATTTTTTAGGTTTGAAAAATACGCATATTTCATACACAGATATTATACATATTATATTATGTACACTTTGGATATTATTATTATTTTTCTAATCACTATATGGTGTCGACAGTCGACACACGATTTATTTTTAAAAGATATTTCTTTTACATGGTTTTAAATTGTTACAAGAAGCTTAAAAACTGGTAGGAGTCTAGTATTTTGTTATAAAATAACAAATATGAAAAAGTTGAGTATGTTTCTATCTAATTTGGCTTGAGCTTGTGTCGAGACTATCCGACTATGGAGACTAGATAAATAATAATAATAATATAATTATGAAGTGTATACCTCCTATTTATATGTACAATTAATAATAATATTAATAATGTACCTACCTATGTACAATATATCATAGCATTAATAAGTCATATGATGAGATATTACATATTTAAAGAAAAAAACCTCAAGAGTCTCTATTAGGAAAGTTAAAGTAGTTAAAGTAGCCTCGCGCCCTCGCATGCAACGACCATGCAGACTGCCAAACTGGTGTGGAAATAAGTGTGTGATCTTTTAAGTAACGTTTATTGCGTAAGAGTTTGGTCTCCTTAACACAAGTCTTCATGTTAATGGTCATAGATGCAAATGTTTATTTAGATGTTAGATCAATAAAAAAAAAAAAAAAATGTAAAGATTTTCAGCATGTTATAATAATGTAAATATTAACTACGAGGTAGGTATAAGGTATTTAGATAAGATGTAAAGACTAAAGTGTATTGTCAAGGTTTATACTTTATGTCTTTTGTCTTTATATACTAAAAAAATACTCGACCGAATTCGACAAAAAAAAAAAAACAATTGAGAATACTACAGATAGTAGACAAGATACAGATATTATTAGTCAGGTTTCTAAATGACGCATATTATGTAAAATCCACAATTTTTAACCAACTGGCACCAACTTAAAAAGTCTATTAAAAATATTTGGTGAAAAATTCAAGTCACAACACTTACAACAACTTTTTATTTTTGTCTTAAGAAGATTCGATACTGTGATTTTCTGTTTTGTGTAACACACTCGTGACATAGGATTTCACACGAATTGTTTGCCAAATATACCAATTGATCTAATCAGTTGTGTGTAACCTAGGGTCCAAGTGTTGCTCAGGTAAAACCTTAAATATGGGTGGGTGGGTATTGATAGAAGAAAAATAGGAAATTGTATAAGTCGGTATAACAGTATTATGAGGGGTAGGTCACCTACTCACCTACAATTATTTGAGCAACATCAATTTTTTTTTATGATACACGCCACTTGATCTATTTAAGCGATAAGAATTCTAAAAACAGATTTGAATTTCTCGTCAAGTCTACTTGAAATTGACTTTGCCACATTTTTGATTTTTTGATTTTAACTTCCCCAAAAATTGAAATACGACAATTTTTAAATACTCTTTTAATATGACATTTTTAGGACTTTGGGGGATAATATTAAAAATGTGGGAAAGTTGATTTTAAGTAGAATTGACAACAAATTCAAATCTATCTTTAGATTTCTTATCGCTTCTTAGAAGTGGCGTAGCGTATGCGTATGCTGTGTATGCACACTGCACAGCATACACTTCACAAAATGAAAAAAATATTAATAATTCTATATTTTTTATAAAAATGTTTTAAATTTCATGGTACTAATTTAGTGCTTCGTAATATAATATTTTGTGGATTTTCTTCCAAGTCCATTAATCATTATTCATTAGGATTGATTAATCCGTAACACTAGGGCTGCGACGCGCTATAGTCCTTATATCTAGTCGCTAGTACCTCAGTACCTTGTTTATTATGTAAGCTGCAGTATGCAAGTAGACGATTGCATACGGGTACAGACTTTCAGCGACTGCAGTTATTTATAGTTCTTATTGATAATATTAATAACAAAACAGAACGCTTATTTATGGTAGTATATTCGTCACTCGTGTATGCGGGATTGGTATTGCATACGCTATGGTTGACGGTGTCATATACCGTGCATTAATTTTTAAATAGTGATTTACTTTTAATTTATTAAATATAATATTTTGTTATGTACTAGGTAATGTAATATATTATATTAATGAATGAGTAAAACTTTAAAAACAGTATAGGGGTGTGGGGGGCATAGGCGCATAGCCCCCAACGATTCCATTAACTTACTATTTAAATGCATACGCTAAGCTGAAACCCTGCACGCTACGCCACTTTCACTTCATTTGCCAATTGGTACCTATGTTTGGCAAAAAACATGTCTAAAATACTATGCCTCGAGTATGTTAGACAAAAACAGAAAATCGCGGTATCGAAACCGTTTATTACAAAAAAACAAAATAGATTTTGGCCAAAACTGGTTTTGCTTACAAATTCTCGTTTTTCCATCATTTTTGTTTGTTCCCCATTTAATTTAAAGTTCTTAAAACTTTTTTTTTGCTTTCTTCAATATACCAACCAGATCCAATTTTCTGCCATGAACCACAAACAAATTTGATAATCGTATTATTTTTACGGCTCAAAAATGTGATGACAAATACAAAAAAAAATATTTAAATACAAAAACTCATTATAGTAAAACCAATTGGTACCTACATTCATCACGCCGCTAACAATCGCATAAATACCTTTGTTAAAATTATACAATTTGCAACTTTATAACTGCCCGAGCAATATTTCTTTGTTTTACATTTCTTTTAAGAACGCTTTAACTACCAATTTAAATACTTTCCGATTTTTCGTTTATTTTTTTTAACTACCTACTAAGTATTTTTGTACAATTAATTAATATGTAATTAATGTTGCTTCAGAGGGACTAATCGAGATTAAAATTTAGTTGGGTTACTATAACTAATTATATTTTATTGTGCTAAAATGTTCCAAGCAATATATACCTATAGTGGTAACGATGGGTGAAAGTTTTATTATAATACTTGTAACTATAACAATATACATTCAAATGTATTTATGTATTATTGTGTTGCGTTACAAATACACAATGTTGTTTCATTGTACAGTGAACACCGTTTAAGGACACGCGAGAGTGTGAGACCAGAAAGTATCTGGGTTTATTATAATTTATATTAACCATTATATGTGGAATATGTTCTATTTGATAAATTATTTTACTAGTTATATTGTGTTTCGATTATGAGTATGCGCCTAATTAATCACCGTAATAGTACTTAAATGTCAAATATGTGTACATAATACCTACCTATATGATGTGTATACTGTATAGTGTACAGTTGACCTTTAGTTGTTCGTTGTTATTAGCATTGTGTTCTTAAACGAAGGTATTATACACTATTAGCACTTTAATACTACCAAATTAGTATTTAGTACTAGATGTTTTCCTTTTTTTTAATGTGATAAAAACTGTTTACTTCCATGGGTATTTTGTACGAATCTACTAAACAATATTAATTTAAATTCCAAACAAAATACTATTTATGAATTCATTAATTATAGAATTTATTGTAGTTAGGTACTTCTAGTGACACTTTGTTGACGAAAATAATATAAACGTAGTTTGGATTTAAATTATAAATATATAATTAAACACTAAATAGAGCTTCAGAGTTTCTGAAAAAGTAATATTTGGATTGAACAAATTATTTTCTAATCTAGTTGAAAAATATGATGGGTACATAATCTTGCCATGATGTTAAATATTCGAAATTTTAATCTCTGCCATAAAATTCCATCATCGAATGAATCACTTTAGCTCATTGTAAAAATTAAAATAACACATTAAGAAATATTTTTATAATGATCAATAAGAAGAACTAGGTACATTTAAATACTGATTATTTCACTTTTATTCAAAAACCCAATTATTACTATGGATATATTAAGTTAATATATTACACTTTATTACTTCAACAATAATTGATAAACGATAATATGTTTTAATGTTTTGTTAGGTTAGGTTAGGTTATGAACTATATGACAGTCATATTATTCTATGATAATACAGAATACCTATAACCTATATGCAGGGGCGTACTCAAGGGGGGGTTCGTGGGGTTTGAACCCCTCCCATGACCTTACTAACCGATGCACTTTTGTGCGTTCTTGTTTATACATAATATAATTCACAGGAGCAATTTTCTAAAAAAAAATTTTTAAGAAGGGAAAAAATAAACAAATATATTTATTTTCAATTTTATGTCAACATGCATTATACAACGATTACAAGCATTATCTGTTAAGAACTGTATTATGATAACCAGATAAAATTTAAATCAAACATACAAGGTGTATTGATAAGTTGTCGTCACTCTGGACCCCTATACGTAAACACTCTTGATTGAAAATATTACCACAGTTCTATAGTCTATAGCGCGTTTCTTGTCCTACGAAGGCCTGTATATTCATTCTGTTAAATGCAAAATGTCTTAAAACTTCAGAATTAAAATGCTAATATTTTTTTAAAATTGAAGTCAGTATTTACAAAAACATTGAATCATAAAAAGTTTTTTTTTTTAATTGAGTTGGTATAATAAATTTGGAGCCTGTAATTATACATTACATTTGCATTTTATTCATTGGCAATATTTTTATCGAGTAGACATCAATTAGAAAAAAATATTATGTATAATTTAGTCACTTCTTTGGATATTTGCATCCTTCTTAAAATCTTTAAATTAAATTAAAACTATTATGATTCTACTCCTAATTCTAATAGTAGTCTGGTAGAGTGGAGTATTATTTTCTAGTGCTCATAAAAAACTAAAAACATGTTTAAAATATTTTGCATATTTTATTTTATGATTAGGTATATTATTTATATTATAATATTATTCAATAATAGTTATCTTATAAACTTCAAACTAATTTTGAAAAATTGTTTAGTTTTTTTGGTGTTTCCTTGTTTTTAGCACCTTGCTCATTTTTTTCTTTTATAAGTGAATATCATTCTTGTTATGACATTATGCGTTATGATATATTTGGTTAATATTTGACTATGTATTGAGCAACCAACCTTTGTCAAAAAATTCGGAATATTGTTCTTTAAATAAACATTTTTCATTTTTGAAATTTATTTTCTGTAGAGTACATTACCATGTTTATATTTAATATTTTTAAAAAGGAAGTGACAAAGTCCCAGTGATAAAAAACAAAATGTTCAACCCCCCCCCCCCCCATTGAAAATTCCTGAGTACGCCCCTGCCTATATGTACCTATATGCAGCACAAATTTGTATTTATAACTGCATTGTGAAGATCTCCAATCTCCGCCCGTTAACATAGGTAACACTCTACACGTCATGTCGTTGAATGTTTATACTTTATAGTATTAATATAAAGACATAAAGTATAAACGTAAAATACTACAGGTATCTCATGACTAAAGTTAAATAACTTGTGCAGTAACGAGGTGGAATAAACTTTACTTATAATTTTATTAAACTCAAATATAGACATAATATGAACAACCTTTTTGTAAAAGTTTCAAATATTTCACCAAGGCGAATTCACAAATTCAATACGAGGTTAAAATATCTAAATTAACTTTCAATCGCTAAACAAAAACATTTTTCATGTCAATCATTTATTTAAATGAATAATTTACAAAGTAAGAAATATACGAAGTAAATATACAATATAAATAAATTCAGGGCCGGATCTAGGAGGGGGAAATCGGGGATTTATCCCCGGGAGTATAATTTTCGTGGGCGTATTTTTAAGGTCTTAAATTTTAAAATTGAAAATTAAGTTTAAAACGAAAGTCAAAACTAAAAAATAATATTTTGCAGGAAATGTGTAATATTGGGTATGTGAATAAAATAAAATAATTTTATTTTTAATCGAGATAAGTAATAACTAAGAAAATTTTCTTAGTTATTAAAAATTCATAAGTACAAATATGAAATAGATACGCAGTGCCGTGGAAATACTCGTCCGCAATTTTCAGCAGGAGTGTACAGCGCAGTACTGCACATCTATTATAATAGTCTATCACAGATTAATGTACTCTTCGATGATTAAAGGTGGGCAAGTTAGTGAGAATAATTAACTGTGGAAAGTTAAGTTTTAATTCCTTCAGTTAAGTTAAAAGTTAAAAAATAAATTTAACTAGATATAAGTTTAAAGTTAAGATAGTTAAATAAAGTTAACTTAACTCAGTTACTAAATTACAATATTTTTAAGTCATAAACTGCCCTAGTATTTTGTTATACACAAACATTTTCCAAAACGTTTAACACTGTAAGAAATTATATTATTATTATTTTTATTATTATTATAATATATAATTCGAAAATGAATTTTCAAAATCGAAAAAGAGTCGACGAATCAGTATTGTCTAGTTGATTAAACATGACACGAAAAGAAAATCAACTTAACTGCACGACCGTGATGATTAACTATAAAAAGTTAAGTTACAACAATAACAATTTTAACTAAATAAGTTAAAAAGATAATAAAAATCAACTTTTTACAAGTTAATGCCCCACCTTTGCCGATTTTTGATATAATAAAGTAGGTACCTATGGTAATCGTTTTCTTGCATTTAATATAATATATTATATATTATATACAATATATTTACATATCAATATAATATTATATACATTTTTTTTATATATTATGTACATAGTCATTTAAAACTTAATCTTAAAAATTTTACTATTAATTGTAATTCATTGTTATGTAATTTTAAATTGACAACTATATATTTTTCAAATAGGTACATATACTACATAATGTTACTTACTACTGATTTAATTGTTTTCAGACAATTTATTAAATTACACTTTAGTAGGTTTATAAAAGTCTTTATATTTAACAAATTGATTTTCAAATGAACATTTTTTATGAAATACACCGTGGCCACTAGATAAAATATGAAAAAGAACATAAAATCGAATATAATTTGTTATTTGTATTTGCTTTTTAAATACAAGTATATCGACTACCTATTAATTTTCTTAATAAAATTGATAGTATAAGAGTACAACACAATTAAATAATTAAACAAAAATACTATCCTATTGATATGTAGCCCAAGTCAGATTGAATATTATGTTTTACCCATTATATTTAAATAATTTAAAAGGAAATTCATATTCTATTTGATTATTTTTTTTATCATAAACTGTTTATTTCATATAATTTATTTGTATACCTAGTTCAAGAAGTCAAATAGACAACCGAATTCTTATTTTTTTTTGGAAATTTATAAAATGTAAAATGGAGATATTTTACTATTTTAGTATACATATACATTTAATCCATAAGTTATAAATTATAATCCATGATAAAGTAAATTTCTTAATCATGTTATAATCATTATATTACAATTTTCAGTACATAATTACATTTTTGTCCCTACTTAGGTACTTGATTGTAAGAAATATTAAAAATGTATAATATTGTTATATTGTTAGTTAAATATTGTTCTTTTACATGAAGCTTTTTATATTAAAAGTAAGCAATGAATACCTAATTTAGATTTGTTAATAAATAATTCATACATGTTAATCATGTTATTATTATCAATATTATTTATTATAAACCTGAAACTTATAGAAATATTGACCACAGATTTTAGCTTTAAATACCCCATTAAGAAGTGATTTTAAAACTATTACTTTATTAGTTTAAAATTTAAAATGTTTCATTTTTAAGTTAAAGTAATTTAAATTATTTGTGGTAAATGATTTATTGGTCCAGTATATTGCTAAAAGGCTTTGTAAATGATTGGTCCTCACAATACTGTGTGAGCGTGCTTGATTTTTGTAAAAAAAAAAAATACTAATTCTGGTCATCTCCCAGAAATGGGAGAATTTTTCTCCCAAATTTAAAAAGCTAAGATCCGGCCCTCACATTATTGACTGTTGTGTGCTTTTTAATTCAACTTGTATTACATCAGTATTATTTTAGGTTTGTTTTTAAGTT
Organism: Macrosiphum euphorbiae; assembly: GCA_949089665.1. NCBI lineage: Eukaryota > Metazoa > Arthropoda > Insecta > Hemiptera > Aphididae > Macrosiphum > Macrosiphum euphorbiae. The sequence goes on along the minus strand of CARXXK010000001.1, from coordinate 98,014,862 downwards.
AAATCCCTGTAGTTTTTTCATACAACTTAATTTGGGTGTCAAACATTCGAACATTCCCATTAGGTATATGATTATATGATAAAAAAAGTAGACTTACTTCGCACGTACAGAAAAATTAACAAAAATATTATCATTTTTGATAGGTATGCTTAATTTTGGGATTGTTGTTACTACCACTTATCATAGTTTAGTTTAGACCAACCCGCATATTTACATCATCGATACATAATATTTTTAATTTTAGTTTTTCACTGTTACATGACATTTTTTTAAATACTTCAATGGTTCTAAAAAGTTATTTTCAAAACAAGTTGTGCCTAAAAATTACTGCAGTATTAACATGATCAGTTATTTTTAAATCAAACCTTACAATTGACCTTTGACAGGGACAATACCACTGTGGCTAGTGATGTGACAACTTTGTGTCACCATGCCACATAGATAAGAAATACACATTTTTAAGTACTAATATAATTAATAATTATAATAAATAATAATTAATAGTTATACACTGTTATATTATGTCGTTGGATAACAATAAATTAGTAAAATAGTCTAAATAAAAACAATGCTACTTAGTAGTAGATAGATACACTATACCAGTATCTCTAAAAACTAATCAATCTTTGAAGAAGTTTAACAGACTTACAGTTTTCTGATTAACGAAAAATTAATATTCTAATAATAAAATTCATAAAATATAGTTTTATTTAATATTTTTAAAGATATTAGAATAAGAATATAAGAATATGTTAAAATGTTTTTATATGTTAATATTTTTAAATATATTTAAAGATCAAAAGATAATGCCAAATGGTTTTGCACTTTTGCTACTAAACATAGCGATGAAAAAATAAGGGCAATGTAAAATTTAAAATCTAGGTCTTGGTATCTCTAATGTTTAGAAAAAGTTTCCATATTAAAGTAAATACTTTTCTATATAATAAGTAAAGTCTAAATAGTAGTTAATCGTATGATCTTACGCAAAATAAATAAACGTTGCTTAAACAACATTTATGGTGAATAGGTACCTACTGGCTAGTGGCTACTATACAATTATGAAAATATTTAATAGGTCATACCTTATTAGTAGTTAGTTCTTTTCTATTGGACAAATATAAGTTAAAACAATAAAATATTTCACCATACACAATGCCAGTTAACTTGTCTAGCCTTTACTATAACATTAATAATATAGTAAATACCAAATAATATAATATAGACAAATGGTTCGGGAATCTACATATTATTTATAATATATTAGTACATTAATACGAATCATACAATAATATTAACCCGTTGATTAAACCCATGTCCCGAAATCATGTTCCGAATTCGGAATACAATTTAGCGACAAGCCTCTGCATTAGACAAATAAAATGCACAAGAGAAATTTCACATATTTTAATATTTATCTATTTATACTATTATACTAATATACATAATATATAAATCAATCAATCAGCGACCAACGGCTAAATATACGACAGTTCGCTTCACACATGCGCACATCAACCTTTTAATACAGTGACTTGTCGCTTATATAGTTATATGTGTGTCAAATTGTTTACACTGACAAGATGGGGTCCATTCATAGTATATTATGATCTAAGGTTAAACAGTATCTATGCACATTGTATATTTATAAATTATTTAATAATAAATGTAAGGTTTAACTTTGGGAATTATCCTTATAATTCCAAATAATGCGAGGTTGCATCAACCCAATTGGCTTCTGATAATAACTATATATTATAAATTATGATACATATAAATATATAATAGGCATAGAGCAGTGATCCATTTTAATTAAGATACATATAATGAGAACCCTGCGTTAAATGCATCACTCCGTATGCAATGCATATAAATATATAATATAGATATTAATATGTATGTAACATTATATTCTAACTTCTCATTCGCTTTACCGTGTTCAACAAGTAGTCCGTAGGTATATTCAATTAATTCAAATCGTATTATTGTAATTATTAAACCTATATGCAGTAGCGTACGCAGGATTTTAGTTTGGTTAGGGTTTTAAATGAGTAAATAATTTACATAATTTTTTGCTAAACCATTTTTATATTAAAATTGGTTATCATAAATTATAGTTAGTCTATATTTAGAACACTCAAGTGTTTAACCTAGTCATCTATAGAGCCTCTTCGGGTCGTAATAAACGTGGTAATAATCCATGGACGATGATACGATGATACACCATACGACGATTATGGCAGACATTCAGCAATGTTCTAATTTAGAAAAAGAAAAAACTGAAACTATAATTACCGACATCTTTGTTGATTGTATATCTAACAATTCATTTTATATTTACTAAAAATGACGTACCATAGATCAACTCTGTGTATTGAAATTGTGGTAAATAAGGTTTTTTTTGTAAAAGGAAGATATTTCAGGGGGGGTCAGAACCCTAGAACCCTACCCCTGCGTACGCCACTGCCTATATGCACAATAGTTATTTAATATTTAATATTCCTGTACTCTATAGAGTCTACAGACTACAGTGTAGACAATGGAATGTTGTCCTTCTCGTCCTCAAGTCTATTTGTTCTTTGGCGCTTTGATGAAAACAACGTAACTTAACAACCTAACCTATAACCCTATAGAATAATAATATTATTTACAATATTTGAATCTGAAGAGTACTAGAGTGTATAGATACCTAATTATTGAGGGTTGGTAATGTCAGGGAAGTAATTCTTACGCAGATTCCCCAACCACGTTAGTGGTTCATAAGAAAAAATAAAGGTTAATAGTATACATTTGTACATAATGAATAACGGGTAAGTGCGTTAAAAAACAAAAATATATTTTCACGGAACGTAGAATAGCAAAAAAATTTTTAAAATGTAGATTTTACACCTCCAAACAGTAACTATTAACCATATAATTAATTAGGTACCTAGATACATTGGCACAGATACAACACCACCCTGAGTAGCCTTGAACAAATTGATGCGTCTCACGCGATTTAACAATAAAAACATTTTATTTAAAGCACAATATTGCAGTGGAAAAAAGCAACGCCTTATAAGTTATAACTTATAACTGTAATTTATTTTTGAAATAATTTATTATTCAACAATGATGTCTTTAACTATCTTATTCTTATATATTATATTATATACATATTTTGTAGGTATATAGCCATATAGGTAAATGGGTTGAATCACTCAATCTCAATAATAGCAATTCAAATAAAAACGTGGTCGGGTAGCACTGCTGAGTGCCTGCCCATAAATGCTAACCTCCTATCAATAACCATTAACTATCAAATTTACTCATTATACTTATTGTACTGAATGTTAGGTTGTAAATACATTTTTTCAATAAAATAAAATAAAACTAAAAAAAACTGTGAACAATTAAATAAAAAATGTATATTTTAAATTGTTATCAAGCTTTAACATAATATAATAAAACATTACTAACTAGGATTAGGTTAGGTCAATATTTTATCTTTTTACCTCGGTATTACGGTATATCAGAGCTTTGCACCGGAATCATTTTTCGGGTTTCGGGTGTTGAAAGTAAATTCTGGTTATTGTATAACACTTTTCCGGTTACGGTTAAATGCATGTTTATTCGGGTTAATTATGGATAATTCGGGTGTTAAAAAACCATATGTTGTATATAAATTAACATGAGATTTGATATAGTCATCTGGTTTTATATTTAAAGTAAAGATAATTAAATTAAATATTAATACTTATTATTTATTTGTTTATTACTTATTACTTATAGTACTTGCTCAGTCCTTTTTCTACAGAAGAAAGTTCTCGCTTATTAGATATTTTAATTTTTAACTAAACATATTTTCGTTATATTTATTTTTGATTAAGAATGTTAGACTTACTATTGTCTATTATTGAATATTGTGAAATAAAATAAAACAATCGTCTAGCATCAGTCTTTTTTTAATTTTTAATTATTTTGTTAATTACAAAAAAAAAATTGAGTTATCCGTTACACACTTACACTACTATCTTCTTATATTCTCAGGCGAGTTAGTTGCAAAAAATACATACCTACATAAATAAATATTATAAATTAAAATAAACATCAATGTATTTTTTTTAATTTAAATTTTGATATCGATTATATCGATATTTTCGGGACGCAATTAGGTTATAAAAAAAGGGGCGCATGTAAACTCCGCCACAAGTACCTTTTTTTACTGTAAACTCCGCCAGAAAAAAAAAAACAGGTAAAATTGGGTTCATGTAAACTCCGCCACTGAAAAATTCAGGTAAAATTGAGTTTGTGTAAACTCCGCCAGTGAAGAAAATCAAATAGTAGTATAAAATTAATATGATATATTATTAAAAAAAAAATTATAATATAATATCATATCATATCATATTAATATTTAAATCATAGTATAAAAAATCATAATAAATAATCCAAATCATATTTTTCATAATAATAATTAATAAATAATTTAAATTATAAATTATTAATAATTTGAATCGATCTAACCTTGACAATATTTTATCAATTTTGACATATATCATCACAATAGATGTAGGTAAACGTATTTAATGTGAGAAGGCACGTGGCAATGTGAGTACTGTCGCACTGACCAGGTAAAAAAAAACTGGCGGAGTTTACATATACCCATTACAGGTAAGAAAAAAAAACTGGCGGAGTTTACCATAGACCTATTATTACCTTTTTATCTTGACCGATATTCTGGCGGAGTTTACAATTGCCCAAAAAAAGGTATACCAGGACGCAAATAAACTATGACCTTTTTTGAACCTTTTTTGAGGGACGCAACTCACATACTGATAATAATTTCGGACACAAGTAGTATGCTCCCGTTTTATTTGGCTGTTAATTTTTTTCAATCGGTTTTGTACAATATACGGATTTTTGGTTTATGCTATTTATTTGGGTTAATTCGGGTTTCGGGTTTCGGGTTTCGGGTTTCGGGTTACGTTCGGGTGCAAGCAGGATTTTAGTTCGATTATGGTTTTACGGGAGTAAATAATTTACATTATTTTTTTCTAAATAGTTTTGATATAATTGGTTATGACAAATTATAGTTAATCTCAAATTTAGCCTATAATTAGAACACTCGAGTGTTTAACCTGGACACCTCGTCATATTTATAGAGCCTCTTCGGGTCGTAATAATAGATGGAAATAATCGATGGATGATACATGATGATACAACATAATATATTACGATTATGGCAGACGTTTTGTAATGTTCTAAATCAGCAAAATCTGAAACTATGATCAAAGTCTTTGTCATTTTTAAAAATTTATTTGATATCTATTAAAAATGACCAACAAATTATCGACTCTGAGTATTTTAATGGTAGTAGTTTTTTTTTTTTTTTACAATCCATGCAACAAACAAGGTATATAATGAGCAAGTGTAGTGACATAAGAATTAAGAACATTAGACATAAATAACATTAATAGGAAGGCTCCCAGCAGTTCCACCTGATCAGAAATGACAGTAGTAAATAAGATTTTTTTTTTGTAAAAGGAAGATTTTTCAGGGGGGGTCAGAACCCTAGAACGCTACCCCTGAGTACGCCATTGGGTGCAAAGCCCTAGGGTATATATTACTCCGTTGAAATATTTAAAATATCAAAAATATATCAATTAAAAAGTGTGGTAGGGATAACCGGTAATGTCTAAAAAAAAATATTTCGTTATCGATTTGACGATTTTACTGTAAAACAACATACTAAGCTTTTCCACGTATAATACTATAATAGCTGATCCCGTGCACTTCGTCGCTCGTTAAATGAATCCACTCTATATGACTCAAACTTTGTTCAATTCGTTATTGAATATTCAGTGTATGGTGTTCAAAATGTATCTTAACTTTTCCGTTGCTCGGAATAAAAATTCTGATTCGCAGCAGTACCTATATTATCAGGTAGGCAATCTACCTGCGGTAGATCGCGGACCCCGTGATGTTTGTACGTAACTTTATAATTTAACTCTAAAGTATCAAAGTTATACCAAGTATGTTACTGAACTCCTCCTAAATGGTTGGACTAATAGTGAATGCCGAGTCTGTGGACCAATATTTCCTCCTCGTTCACGAATACGTGCATCGTGATTGTTTATGTACCAGTACGTATATGTGAGTATAATACTCTCAATATTTACGTAATTGTGATACATAACACAGGGTACAAAAAAATTAAATGCATTGAATGAATAAACTTAATTCACGGCAACCAATAATAGTTTATAATAGTTTTAAAACTCATAGCAACCATTTATAAACACAAATTTCCACCGTTAATCTCTAAATCATAGTTTGAGCACATCCCCTGGTTGGACCTAGGGTGGCGATTTGTAGCCTATGTGTTATTCTGATGTATAAGCTATATGATTGTAAAGTTTCATTAAAATCCATTCAGTAGTTTTTACTTGAAAGAGTAACAAAGTCACAGACTTTCGCATTTATAATATTAATAAAATTAGATATTATATACAATTTGATGGAATATTATAAATGTAGGTACCAATATAACAATCATTGATGACGATTAAGAATTAAGAATAATATAACAATGATAATAGTTTGCTAATTTATAGCAATAGGTAGCCGGTAGGTAACTATTGTGCTTGGGCATAAGTGTCGACTGTCGAGGGATACACATTTACAATTTAGCTACAGTCACACAATTTAAGAATAGACAATTTATTTAACATACTAACATAATATAAAATGAATGTTCTATGATTATTATATGCTAATACAATTCATGTTGGGAATTTCCTAATAGTTTTTGAAAATGTGTAAAAAAATTGTACAACTTAGGGCCTTACCTAATATATCTAGACTATTTAATGATCCTATAAAGATTTATTTAAGCATAAAAAATAAGTAATAGTTTAATAGGTACGAAAAATATTAACTAGGTATACAATTTTATAGTACCAAGACGTATAGTATTCAGTACCTATATAGGTACTCTCTATAGTTTGTATTGTATTTATCGGGTTTGGTATATCTATATTCCAAGATAATGTTTCAAGTATCAATTATAATTATTCTCTATTTTCTCTGATTACACCAATTGTGCAATTTGATATACCTTTTTTACTATTACATTTAGGTACAAGTCACAGGTATTACAGAATTCTACAACCGTGTTTCTCAGATATTTCTTTCCGTCATTCATCAAATGAATATGCTACAATTAAATAGTCCTCACTTTAAACAATAGAACAGACGGTAAGTGAAATTATGCCTAACTAAATATGAAATGAAACCTCTAAAAATATGTGAAAAAATGTACATGGCTCGGAGTTTGCATGTTATTTTTACAATGTTACATTACCAGTTACTAAAAAAATATAGAAAAAACCCTCTAAATGAATATTTCTGCAGGATATTCGTCTGTTGTAAACGCATTATCGCTCATTCCTTAACTGGTATTGCATCTATGTAGGTACTATTTCATGTGTAAAAATTGTGTATATTTTGATTTTTGATAATAATATTATACATTTATACCTATACCCAGTAATTACTAATTAAGTAATAATTGTTATATACCTAGTAGGTATAATATATTAAACCGAGTAGTTAATATAAAAGAATGTCCAGTCTCCTCTCTCGCTTGTCAATATATTGTACTACCAGGGGTAAAATACATTCCGGCGTTAGTGCAGATATTATGAGAAAATAATATTATTTGAACAATATATTACCTATTCTAATACTATACTAACACGTTGTTTGTGTTGACATAGTGCCTATATCGGGGGTTCTTAACCGGGGGTCCATCGTCCATGGATCCCTAGGGAGTCTGTAGGTGATTAACTCAGGGATCCACAGAGGCATTGTGGTGTCTGGGAGTATTTTTTCTAAGTAATCCAAAAAATTAACAAATTTAGAAACTGAACAAATTAGAAACTGAATATTTATATTGTGAACTTTATTGAATGGTACATATATATTTTATTGTTTTCGTAAATTCGAGCTGTCGTACATATTTTGGGGTTTCCGATAGGCGATGACGTACAACCGCATATTTCGCCTGCACTCGAAAGAAAACCACTGGCCAAACCATAGGTATGACGCAAATTTCACACTTAAACTCGTATACCTACGCCTATCCTAAACTTGATTATTCACAACAATATGTATTAACTTAGTCTTAGTAAGTAATTAGTGTTTAGTATTAAAATAATAAAAATAAAAATTTGTACGGGTTTCTTTTGGGAGGGGGGGGGGTTCCGTGGTTATACTTTATACTTTATACTTTATACTTGAAAGGTGTTCATGACCCAGAAAAGGTAAAGGATCTATGACCTATATCATTCTAACTGACTAAAGTTTATAATAAACGAAAATATAATATTATGTACTAAAATAATACGATCAGAAAATATAATAAAATAATAAATACCTACTACCTATCTATTTTTGTATTCTTTTTGTACTCTTTTCGTATTGGAATAAGTACCTAATGCTTTCTACTCCCAACGTTTAAAGTTTTATCATGGATATTATATATAGGTAGATAGCCAGATAGCCGATAGGTATACCTACGTTTAGTTAAAAATAAGAACGCAATAAGTTTGTTTTACAAATATAAAAAGGTGGGCAAGTGGGTGTCGCTCTGCTGTACAGTAGGTTACAAGTGGGTCACTGTATAATGGATGATATTAAATTTGAATTCAACGATATAATATCATTGTATAAGAAAAACGATTCTGAGAGGAGACAGTATGTCAGTCTAGGTATAAGACATATTATATACATTATACATATCTATGGTACTAAACCAAAATTTGACCTATAATAGGTAGGTACCTATAATAAATTCCAAAATTAATCATATCAAAATATCCATTAGGTATTTATAACGCGTTATACATCAACAAAAACCGTGATACTATCATAGATATAATATAATAGTACACTTTAGAAGTTTCAAGTATCCACGAATAATATTATTCAATCACAACAAAATAACTAAAATAGTTATTTTGGTTTTTTAATATGTAATTTCGTCCAAATTTGAATTTAAAATGTCTGTAAAAAATTACTGTGATTGTATATTTTTTAGATTTTTCGGTAAGAGAATTAACTACTTACGTAGAATCTTGTTTTAAATTTTCAATCCTTAGCTATAAAAACTGAACATTTTATAATTTATTAATTACGATGATTAATAATTTTCGAGATTTTGAAAAATTCTGTCAAAATTCGATGTTAAAATGCATATAAAAAAAAATTGTGCCTATGTATTTTTAATATTTTTCAACTGATATTGTAACAATATATCAGGAGCCTTGTATTAAATGTTTACACTTTTTGGCCCAACAGATAAAACTTTATTGATATTTATAGAAAAAAAAAACTAAAAAAATTGAAAACTGAAAATGTCCTTAAACGGCTCAAAAAGAGTCAAAATATTTTCAAAATTGTATGGTGTATAGGAAATGCTAATATAAACATTCAGTGAAATTTTCATGTATCTACAGTAATTCGTTTTTTAATTACAACAAAAAAAGGAAATTGCCACATGAGAAATCGAGTGAATATCCAATGTTGTAAACATTTGAATTTCAAATGCTCATAAAAATTTAATTTGACTTTCCGGTAGAGATTTTTTTATTGATAAAGGTAGACAAACTTATGAGTTATGAGTAATCTTGTATTAAATTTTCAAATCTTAGATTTGAAAAAAAATAATTTTTACGAATTCTTAACTCAAAATAATTTGATAATTTTCGTGATTTTTACATATTTTGTCAATTTTTGAACTTTAAATGCTTATAAAAAAAATTGTGACTAAGGATTTTTAATATTTTTCATCTGCCTTTGAAACAATATACTAGGAGCCTTCTATTAAATTTTCAAGCTTTCGCAACCAACAAATAAAATTTTATTGATATTTCTAGAAAAAAAAAAGGAAAAAAAAACGAAAAATGAAAATGTCCCTAAACTGTTCAAAATAAATCAAAATATTTTGAAAATGTTATCGTGTATAGAAGATGCAAAAATAAACAACCAGTGAAAATTGCATGTACCTAAGGTCATTTGTTTTAAAGTTACACCAAAAACCAAATTCAATTTTCTGAAAAATCGATTTTGCGTAAAAATTCCCGTTTTTCCTTAATTTTTCTTTGTTTTTCTTGGCGCTTTTGAAAAGTACTGGGAATTTTAAATTTTGACCTCCCCAATGCACCAACGATATTCACTTTCCAATCGAACAAGATACTGAATTGAAAATCGAAGCATTATTTCGACTACTTATCGTGTACACAGATACAAAAAAAATAAAAAAAAAAATAAATAAACACACATCATTGTAAAATCAATACATTCATCGTTCCACTCAGAATCTAAAATAATAAGAAAAAGTTCTCAATCCAATAGGTAGGTATCGAAAAAGATAGTAGATAAGACATTATGTTATTTTTTAATGTTAAAATATTACTGCGTTATGCTATACAATCATCAAAGCAATCAATGTTTATTGTAATATAAGTAAAAAAAATTATGAGGAAAGTTGAGTAAAAAATTAATGTTTTGAATATTTCAGAATATTTATTTTATTTTTAAAATATATCCAAAATAAATTAATATTATTAATTTTTACGAAAAATACTAGTACAGCACTGCCAGTAAGAAATGGTTCAATATTTATTATATTAATATAGAAAATGGTATAACAAGAGTTGTTTAGCGTAAATGAGTATCAACAATCTACTTATATTCTAGAATCTAGTAACTACCGTCCACCTTTAAAATATGCCATATAGGTCTCAAAAATTACAGCTATGTTTCTTAAAAATCAACTACCTATTTAGTTTAATTAATACAAGATCAGTTGACTGCTTTAAATTTTAATATTAATAATGTACTAGGTACCTACCTATCTATAATATATATTCTGAGTTGCATAAAACATTTATCAATTAGCTGGTTCACTAAAATGTAATAGACCAATCACAGGTCACTAAATCATAGGGAATTAGAAACCATATTTTATTTAGCTCACTTATAATTTTACTTATGTTTAGTGACTGTACCTATATGGTTATACCTATGCAAAACGGAAAAATAGGCTATTTAGTTTTAATTTAATGTGTTAGCCCCGTTATAATATATAAATACAGTCTGCAATAATTCATTTAATTATACAGTTTAGAGGTGCTGGGCGGTATAGCGGGCTCTTCGCTCTATATAAGTATTTTTTTTCAATCCTAAATCCAAAGTTAAATCAATAATCATCTGACTTACTTTTCCTATAAATTAATCACCATTCGTCTACCTAGGGAGGTCGGTTGAACCCCTAACTTCCCTTATGGACACACCTCTTCACTCTAGTCATGGGTGATTTAAATTAGGCCGACTTTATTATTGAATTTTTGTTCAATTTGGACGATTTAAAATTCAAATTTTAAGTCTAGCTTAACTCAAAATTTAATAACCCGGTAAAGTTAAATATTTAGACATTTTTTCAATAGCTACTAATCTTAATCCCCGTTTCAAGACCCACAATTTCATTGATCCAATCCTGTCCATTTCTATATCCTAGGTCTAAAATTCACTTTTGCTTATATTTTATAACATTGAGATACTAGAGATAGATAACAATATAACTGTAACAATAAACAGTTTAATTTCAATGTGTCAAGGTAATATAATAATACATTAATAACATATTATACATGTATACCTATGTATAATGTATCTATATTATAATTTATAATGTTATATGTAGGTATAAAATATGTATTATTAAAACTAGGTACCTTGCAATATAATCCACCTTGATTCTGTTTGTAGTGTCATAGTGACTTTTAATCACATTTAGCTGTAAATAGATTTACCGTCGTCGCAATTTAAAACCTAAATCAGTTCTATGGTCACAGTGCTTTTAAATTTGAATAACAATAATAATGATAATGATGTTATATTATGATAATAAATAATGATAACGGTAGTATGATAAATGATAATAAATAATGATGATTCATAAAACAAAAAAAAAATGTACTTAATATTTTTTTAGTTATTAGTTTTAAGTAGGTAGGTACCGATTAAACATCATCAAATTTGAATATATATAGTAAGTTTCATCTTAGTGAATTTTTTTTTTATTTATCAAATTTGTATCAGATCTTTCATACAATTCCAATACCGATCCTGGTTGAAAACTTGGATGTCGGTTTAATTTACCTATATAATTATTTGTAATAATAAATCAAATTCCCTTCGTTATTATTTTTATGTTTGGGACGACAATATGCTATAAATAATTATAAATTTTATTCTTCAGTGCATGAAATTTTTTTATTTTTAACCTGATTTTTTATGTTTTCCAATTCTAATTAATCAAATACTTTTTATAGATGTTTATATAACAACTTATATTTGACTTTCACGTTATATTTATACAAATGTTATCAATGTGGCAATATTATGTAAACCTTTAATGTAAACTGTTTTATAGTTACTCATGTCTAATTGTACTTTTATCATAATTTATGGATACAAGTTGGTTGAAAATGTTTTGTCCAAACGGTTCATCGATTGATCTATGGGTCAACAAGACATCAGAATGTTTTGTGGAAACCACAGTTGCTGGTTCATTAGCTGCGTACATGATACTATTCGGCACAGCACAATGCTCGATGTACAGAAAATACAGCACGCCTCTATCACAGGCTGCAATTCCCCAATCCAGGCTATACTATGTTCAGATGATCATTACATTTCTACTTCCCCTATTGGCAGTGGCTAAGTTTTTCCTCGACATTCACATTATTCAACATGGTGTTGTGTACGGTTATCAAGTAAGTACATATTAAGAAATTGAATGTGAAACTCACCTGATTTAACTTTGCTACATGTTATAATATATTATTAATTTTTTAGGCAGTATATATGCTTGTTATGGTTTTTGTATTTCCATTATCGGCAAAACTCATACTAATGGAAAGAAAAAGTCTCTTACCATCAATGCCAGCCCGTGGACATGGTCTAGTCTTGCTAATTTTCTGGGTATTGGTATTCCTTGCTGAAAATGTGGCATTCATTACCATAAAGAGGGATGATTGGTGGCCTAAAATAAATAAGTCAGTTAATAATTTTGTCTGTCGATTTTTATTAAATTATATTCTTATACCTATTATTAATAATTTATTTACAGTTTAAATGGTCAAATTGAATTCGGTTTATTCGTTGGAAATTATATTTTAAGCTTCTTGTTATTGATCTTAGGTGTAAAAGCACCTGGAATAATGACTGCAAGAGATTACTTTAGCCTACACAACTCAACAGATTTGTTTTTAGATGTAAGTTTTTAATATCTAATTTAATTATATATTTAATGATACTTATTATAATTTATAATTTTAAAAAAATATGTTAATAATTTAAAACTTATAATGGCAAATAGTTTATTTTTTTCAAAATAGTGTATTGTTCAATTTGTGTATAAGATAACATTATGATTGATTTTTGTAAACAAATCTTATACATAGATAATTTAACATTCGTCTACTTTTATTGTAGTAAAATTTAAGCCAAGATGTTTTTTTTGCCTACCAATGGGTAGCATTAGCACAATGGAAAATCCTAGATGCTATATTTCCAAATATAACCAGATTTAAAAATAATGCCAGACAACCCCATTGTCACTTGTATTTTCATGGATCCTGATTTGTAAAATTGTAGTTTTGGTAGTCTCCAATCTCCCATCCACTAAATATTCTTTTCGTAATAATAATAATAATAATAAATTATTATAAATACAAAGGTAATATGGTTTAAAGTTAGTTTTTCAATGTTGGTTATTATGTGTTATCTATGTGAAGTGTCTATGGCATATAAAAACAAAATATGTCATAGGTAAATTATAATTATACCTACTTCAATTTCATTTGTACTGCAATACTTGTATGTACTGTTTATAAATACTTAGATATATTTTTATTTTTGCTAATTTTTTTTTATAGACTTGTATTATTTAAATGTGAATTAAAAATGTATCATTCAAGACCTTTTTTGGTTATTGTATTTTTATTGTCATTATCTTATATTTATATAGAAATAATATTGAACGGTTATAATTTTTTAGTCTGATCGAGTGGAAGAAATCTCAACATGGAAGAATATGATTCGAAAAGTCAAAATGATAGCACCGTTCGTATGGCCAAAAAAGAGCGTGGCTTTACAACTAAGAGTAGTTGCTTGTATTATTTTGGTAATTGCTGGAAGAGTAGCCAATGTATATGTTCCACTTTATAGTGCAAAAATTGGTATTTAATTTTTTATTTAATTTTTTGATGATCCTTTAATAGTTATAAATAGCATAAACTAATAATTGATTTTATTCTTAGTCGACAGCTTAACTGCTATTCCTCTTGTTTTTCGTTGGGATTTAATTTTTACCTATATTGGTATCAAGTTTTTACAAGGAGGTCTTGGAATGGGTTTCTTGAATAACTTAAGAAGTTACCTATGGATTAGAGTACAACAATATACTAAACGTGAAGTCGAAGTGAGTTTTCATTAATTCTATATAAGGTATAAATATATTAACTGTACCTATTAAAATATTTAAACTTAGGTATCACTATTCCGTCATTTACATAATTTAAGTTTGAAATGGCATTTGAGCCGTAAAACTGGTGAAGTTTTAAGAATTATGGACCGTGGAACAGACTCGACCAACAGTTTGCTGTCATTTTTACTTTTTAGTATTGGACCTACCATAATTGATATCATTGTAGCAGTTATATTTTTCCTATCATATTTCAATTGGATGATGGGAACTGTGGTTTTCATTACAATGGTTTTGTATATCGGTAAAAATTATTTTGCTTTCAATAATATCAATTATATTTAAGGATACTGAGAAAAAAATTCTCTATAATTACATACATTTTAATGAGCACCAGACTATTAAGTATAAATGTATGACAAATGATTAAATATAGTTGTAACTTATAAGTACTTTTTGTGAATTTATTAGTATGTAGTTATTATTTATTTAGTTAAAACGAGATAAAAAAAAAAAGGTAGGTAAGTGGATGTTGCTCTACTCTACAGTAGGTTACAAGTGGGTCATTGTAATTGATGGAGTTAAATTTGAATTCAATGATATAATAACATTGTATAAGAAAAACGATTCTGAGCAAAAACGGTCAGTCAGCCTATGATATTACTAAGTATATTAATTTATGATATTATTGTGAATAAAGTAATTTACATATTATACCCTAATTACGTGGATCCTTATTTTAAAGTTTCAATCCTCAGCTATAAAAGTTGAACATTTTATAAATTTTTAGCTACAATATTATTTATTTCATTTTAAATTTGATAAATTTTGTCAAAATTCGAACTTTAAATGCTCATAAAAAAAAATTGAGCCTATGTATTTTTAATATTTTTCAACTGCTATTGTAACAATTTATCAGGAGCCTTGCATTAAATTTTCACGCTTTTTTACCCAACAAATAA
The DNA here is from genome assembly GCA_949089665.1 of Macrosiphum euphorbiae. Lineage (NCBI taxonomy): Eukaryota > Metazoa > Arthropoda > Insecta > Hemiptera > Aphididae > Macrosiphum > Macrosiphum euphorbiae. The sequence goes on along the minus strand of CARXXK010000001.1, from coordinate 97,999,367 downwards.
AATGTTATTTATAGAAAGAAAAACTAAATAAATTGAAAACTGACTATGTCTGTAAACGGCTCAAAAAGAGTCAAATTATTTTCAAAATTTTATCTTGTATAGAAAATGCTATTATAAACATTCAGTGAAATTTTCAAGTTGTCTACAGTCATTCGTTTTTTAATTAAAATAAAATAAGAAAATTGTTACATGAGAAATCAAGTGAATTTCAAACGCTCATAAAAATTTAATTGACTTTCTTGTAGACATTTTTTTTTTGATAAAGGTAGACGAACTTATGAGGAATCTTGTATTACATTTCAAATCCTAGATTTAAAAAGAAAATTTTTCATGAATTTCTAACTCAAAATATAATGTTGTCATATAACAGCTGCAAATAAATATTTTTTTCTATAGTATTAAATATAATCATTAACCATTCTACCTAAGCTTTTTTGCTTCATTGGTCAATTTTTTCCCATTATATCACATTAATTAAATACATATTTTTTTAATTAATTAGTTCATCATCATACAAGGTAGAACACTAAATGGCCAATTTTCAAAGTTCAATTATAAAATTAAACAACAAATAAAAATTAGTTATTAATGTATTAGAATAAATTTAATAACATTCTAATTATTTTAAAAAAATTAGTTGATTATCTGAGTATTTTTTCCAAAATAAAAATTGTTTTCAGACATTAAAAAAGAAATAAATAGAAAAAACACATCATTGTAAAATCAATACATTTATTAGAATCTTAAATCCTAACATTACTCAATAAATAATTTAGTAAGCTTAAAATTTCATAATCTTAGAAATTATATTTTTAACCCAGCAAAATTAAAGCCACAATTGTCATGTTCTTGGTGGTGAATCAATGTCATATTCTTATTAACTGGTTTGTGTTAAAAATAATATATTCCCAAGAGTCATTCACATATTACAAACCAGTATTACAGTTTAAAGACTTCCTTAAGAATTCCTAGAGAATTCATATTTTGAAATCCTTAAGAATTTTGAACTTACCTACTTCGTACAAATTTCAAAATGCTGTAACAACTAATAATATTGTATGATTATAGAAAATGTTCAGTTAAACTACTGTTTTAACTTTCATTAGTGTTTTATTAATAAACAATTTTTATAATAATTGAATAGTGTATAAAAAATATTATATTTATTTATTAAGTTCAATAAAAAAGGTTCCCAAGCTCTTTTTAAGATAAAATTGTAACAGACAAAAATCGATTATCCATAGAGAGTAAGTCATAGTTTGGCAATTTTCTTGAGTATTTTTCTAACTTTAAACGGTTGTAAGAAAATTCACCAGCAGTAAAAATACTCTGAATTTTTACTTTAGCTTCTAATCTGGTGAGTCTAGTTGGGCACTTTAAGGGTAAAAAGTGATAAATTCCTAGTAGTCTCTAAATGCGTCAGAGAAAACAAAAAAAGTTAATTTATGTAAAAGATTGAACGCTCATAAATATAAAATCCCTGTTTCATTGCTAGTTGTGAAGTTCTAATTTTTCTGAATTTACTATAGTATAAGGTCTAAAGTAATTAATAATTATTCATAATGCTTAAAGTGAATTAAAACTAATGTTTATATTGAGCTTATATCATTAGTTCTTCCATAAGTAATAACAATATAATAAAAATATAATACTGTATTTGATAATGAATCATCATTATTTTTTTTTTTTTTGGGGGGTTAAAATGTTTAGCTTTGACAATCATCATAACAGAATGGAGAACAAAATTTCAACGTCGGATGAATATAGCAGATAACAATATGGAAGCTCGTAGTGTTGATTCTATGTTGAATTTTGAAACAGTTAAGTACTATGGTGCTGAAGAATATGAAGTTAAAGCCTATAAAGATGCAATAATGGAATATCAAGTAAAATTATTGGAATTTTTTTTAAAAAAACCTTAAGTTTAATTAATATATACGCATATTTATTTATTTTTTTTAGCACGAAGAGTTTAAAACGCAAGTATCATTGGCTATTCTCAACACCGTTCAAAATTTGATTGTATGTATAGGATTGTTAGCTGGATCATTGCTCAGTGTTCATTTTGTTGTTGATCTTAAAGAGTTAACAGTAGGTGATTATGTTCTATTCACTGTGTACATCATTCAATTGTATGGACCACTAAACTATTTTGGGACATTTTACAGGTATTAAACAAATATGGTATTAAGGTGACATCTCACCCATATGTTTTGTCTCAGTCCTACAAACGTACAACAGCTAATTTGAGTTCAGCAGAACTAATTTTGTGTTAACTTTAATATTACAATAAGTGAACATATTATCAAACTTGAAAGTAAGAAACATTATCTGTGTTTGTTTCTTTTTACAATATTTGAATTTTTTAATTTTACATGCTCCTCACTTGCTTGAAAATTAAAATATTGTAAAGAAATCAACGTACAATCGTAAATAATGTTTCTTACCTTCAAGTTTGGTATCAGGTTAATTCATTGTAATATTTAAGTTGACAAAAAATTGGATCTACTAACTCAAATTTGCTGTTGTACTGATAGGACTGATACAAAACATGTGGGTGTGACATCTTCTTAATGTCAGCTAAAATATTAAAATAATGTGTATAATAAAAGATATTAAATCATTTTAAATAGAGCTATTCAGAAGAACTTTATTGACATGGAAAATATGTTTGATTTGATGAATATAACACCAGATGTTAGTGATGTTCCTGATGCTAAAGACTTGGTGCTTAAAAATGGACAAGTGGAATTCCGCAATGTAACATTTTCTTATCAACCTGAAAGAATAGTCTTACAAAATATTTCGTTTGTGGTTGAACCGGGCAAGACATTGGCATTGGTTGGTCCATCAGGTAGCGGAAAATCAACTATTGTGAGACTGTTGTTTAGGTTTTTCGATGTAGATTCAGGAACTATCATTATCGATGACCAGAATATACAACTGGTCACACAAAATTCACTCAGAAAAGCTATCGGTGTTGTTCCGCAAGACACTGTTTTGTTTAACAACAGCATTAAGTATGAATAAAAATAACTTGTAATAAATACAAAAATGTAACTAAAATTATTTATTAGATTTAACATCAATTATGGAAAAGTTGATTCTAATGACTCAGAAATAATGAATTCTGCAATGGCAGCCGAAATACATGACAGAATTATGAAATTCCCAGAGCAATACAATACACAAGTGTGTTTTGTTTGTTTAACTTATAATCAAGTTCTGTTTAAATATCAATCATATTCTTTATAATTTTTTAGGTTGGTGAAAGAGGATTGAAACTTAGTGGAGGAGAAAAACAAAGAGTTGCTATTGCCAGAACGTTACTTAAGGCACCTGCCATTGTATTGCTGGACGAAGCCACAAGTGCATTAGATACTAAAACAGAAAGACAGATTCAAGTAAATACTAACCTTTTCTGAATATAATGTTTTTGAGTATCTAGGTGTTAATAATTTTAAAAACATTCAAGGCGGCGTTGGATCAAGTCTGTGCCAATCGCACCACTATAATTGTTGCACATAGGCTGTCAACTGTTATACATGCTGACGAAATACTAGTTCTAAAAGACGGACAAATATATGAGAGAGGAAGGTAAACAAAATGACGTGTCCTTTTGGTGTTATCATTTTTCTTTTTTTTTAATTTTCTGTTTACTTTTTTCAAATTGAACTGTTGACATTATATCTATTGAAATTTTAAATGTAATGTCATGTAGGCATGATGATCTCATAATAAGAAACGGCCTGTATGCTGAAATGTGGTCTGAACAACGTAAATCCAGCAGTGATATACCTTCTAATGAGGATTCAGCACCTTCAGCAACAAGTACCAGTGAGACTTCAACAAATACAAAAAGTTACCACCATCCACATGTTTAGAGATTGAGTATGAGGTATACCGGTTTAGGGAAATTATGTAAGGGTTATAGTCTGAGATATACTTGGAGTATTCTCTATATGGGCTAGAGGCTGGTTTTTACTTATTAGAAAAATATCTTTCAATGTTACTACTTCTAAACATGTGTTTTACTTTTATTATCCTAATTAATATGATCAATCAATGTACCCGACTTTCAATCTACATTCAGTGGTACTTTATAAGTTGTTAAAAACATTTATTTTTATTTTATTGTATTTGGATATATATTTTGTATATTGACTTATTATCTTAAAAATGTACAACTGAATTTCATTTTGTACCACAGAATAAATTTTAAATTTTAAAAATGTATTCTGTGATTGTACCAGAGTCACAATTCATTACGAATTTTGGCTATGATTATAGATAATAAAATAATTAATAATTCTTTTATTGTCTATGGCCATGATAGGATAGATTATAAGATCATTAATCTATTATCATTAAATGTACATTTTATTAGCCCAAAATAATGCGTAGAATTACTACACTCTGTGTAGAATTAACAATTGTACACAGCAACCTAAATACGAATTGTTAAACTTTGTAAATAAAGAAAGACTTAATGCTCTCAAGTGTCAGAAATACTAATAGCTAATAACTAAGATAGGTAAATAGTTAATTATTTGAACAAAAACACTTTCCCTTGAAATTTGGAGCCTATAACACATAAATAGTTGACAAATATTTTATGCGTTAGAATGTTATTACTTATTTGAATGGATGTACTTATTGCATTGTATTTGTTGTGTTTAAATTGATTAGATGATCAAATATCAATAGATTACAATATATTTGTATATAATAAAATTCAATTTATGTTATTTTGTGTATTCTGATTATGTTTAAATGCAGGAAACTATTTGTAATTTTTCCTAACAAAATAAACTATAGATAGTAATAACTGAAAAAATATTGTTTTATATTATGATACAATAATTTCACCTTTTCTGAAACTTATACATTACTATGAAGTATGAACTATTTGGTTAATATTTGTTTAATGTTGACTCTCATCAAGTATGCTCCTGTTTTTATCATTAATTATGGGTGTATTCAAATTTTGGTTTTTGGGAACTTTGGAACTTTTAAATTTTCTTCAAGATTAGGGTTTGTGGCCTTGTGGGAGTGGGAGGACGCAGCTATACTAGGAGTACTGACCAGCTAAACTCTATTCCCCACAATTTAATTTTTTTTATTTTGCGCACGCATGTATGGTAAAATTGTGACTATACAGTTCACTGTCAATTGTAGTAAACAATTTCCGTAAACAGCTCAAAAAGAGTCAAAATATTTTCAAAATTGTTGGGTGTATAGAAAATGAAAATATAAACATTCAGTGAAATTTTCATGTATCAGTTAGTCGTTTTTGAATTACAAGAAAATAACAAAATCACTACATGATAAATATCCAATCTTGTAAAAATATGAACTTCAAACGCTCATAAAAATTTTATATGATTTGCTAGTAGAAATGTTTTTTTGATAAAGATAGACAGACTTATGAGGAATCTCGTATTACATTTTCAAATCTAAGATTCAAAAAGAAAATTTGTATGAATTCTTAACTCAAAATAATTTGCTAATTTTCATATTTCCGTATTTTGTCAAGATTTGAACTTTGAATGCTCATAAAAAAAAAAGGTGACTAAGGATTTTTAATATTTTTCAAATGTCATTGTAACAATATAGTAGGAGCCTTCTATTAAATTCATCATTCCACTATCAGAATCTAAAAGACTAATAAAATTGGAAACTGAAAATATTCCTGAACAGTTCAAAACAAATCAAAATATTTTGAAAATTTTATCGTGTAAAGAAAATGCCAATATAAACAACCGGGGAAAATTTCATGTATGTACGTTCATTTGTTTTAGAGTTAGGCCAAAAACCAAAATAGGTTTTGTGAAAATAGGTACCCGTTTTTCCTTAATTTTTATGTTGTTTTTCCCGGTGCTTTTGAAAACACGTTTATTTGAATATGATGTTTATAACAAAGGTCAAAGGGGCAAGGGCATCACTCTCGGTGATTTTGGTCAAAACTGCGTTTGTTGAGATCCAACCAATATTGTTAACTGTTTACGGTATAGTTAAAATCAGGCATTATGTGAATCTATTGTATTCGCGAACGGAGCCTGGCAGGGAGCGACGACACCATCACTTGTCCTACTTTAACGTATTTAATCCTTGGGTCACCAAATGGCGGATTGGCGGCCCGCGAACAAATTTTGTCCGGCCGCAGACAAAAATAAAAACATATTACGACAACATTCTATAATCTATATTCTATATTTCTATGTGTTATTGTTGTAAATTATTACTTTTGTTAAATATTATTGGTTTTCACCGATTCACCGACAACTGTTGATCGATTGGTCGCAAAGCATATCTTATCTAAACTTTAATTGGGTCATTGGGTGACATTTTTCAAATGTAAAACAGTTAGTTGAGAGCATGATTTGTCATTTTTCTCATTAAAAAAATTTTTATTTTATTGTAATTATAATTAATTTTTCAAATGTTTGTAATATTAATTATGTTTTTAATGTTTAAAATTTAAAAACAATAACAAATAATAAATACAAAAATAATGTTCTCATTACATCCAATTTTAAAATAATACCTATTGTCCTATTATCTGTTGAAAATATGTACTTAGTATTTAATGGAAAATTTTCAGATTCCTAATGTGGTCCTACAAAAATTATTATTTGGTGACCTCTGCTTTAACCACAAATAATATAAAACTAACAATTTAATATAATCTGTGTTTTAACTTTGCCCTATAGGTTAGGTGGCCTGAACTAGGTCACAAATTCGACATTTCAAAAAATAACCAAAACTTGTCCACAACGGAGACTTTTGTTATTCTATGACTGTCCCTTATAATGATATTATTGCACATAGTTCGTTGTTAAGGGGCCTGCACGCGACCTGTTTTTTTGCTCAAAAACATGCCTTACAGGAAAAACTCTCACGCCTCGTAGATTGGTCCGATTTCCGTAATTTTTTTTTTTGTTAGATAGAGGAAGACTTCTTACAGGGCGCATTGGACTTGGATTTTCAAAATTATTTTTCTAAGTCTTATGTTACAAGTATGAATTTAATCAATTTTTACAACTTTTTAGTTTTTGTATTAATTTTTGTTTTTAGCGACGTAATCAAAAATCGAAGTCCAATGCGCCCTGTAAAAAATATTCCTCTATCTAACAAAAAAAAAATTACGAAAATCGGACCAATCCACGAGGGGTGAGAGTTTTTCCTGTAAACTGTGTTTTGACCGATATAATACACCCTATCAACCCCCCCCCCCCTAAATAGGTATTGGGTAGTAGATTAGTGGAAAAGTCTTATAGTTGAGGTGGCAACTAAAATATAAAATTTAATTTTCAAATTTTATAGAATTGCGGAAAATTTGAAAAATCGCGACCAGGCCCCTTAATTATTTAAAATATTCAACGCATTGTTTTGGCGGCAAAACTGCGACCAAGGAGAATAGACACACGCCTTGTCGAAATCAACGAGTTTTTTCACGAATAAATGTTGCCACTTGCCGAACACCGCTGATAAGATTCGGGAATCATGATTTTCGGAATATCTGTCCAAAGGATAATTCGGCAATCCGTGTTCAGCCAACATAGCGGTTTCCGAAGAATCAGTCCACTTTGTACTTCGACAGCGATTCGCCAGACAGCAAACAAGGAGTACAGCAAAATGACGTACCAGATCGAAGAGAGAGGTTCGCCCAACACGATTGACTACAAATTGTACATAAGTAAGTCAACTTTGAAGTTATATTGTAAGGCAAAATGCTTGTACAAATCCAGAATTTGCCATCGATATTTGATGTGGGTTATTGTATGCCTTAATAGTTGTTTAACACATTTGTACGTTTTTGATTTTAATGTTCAAACATTCAAGGTCATTTTTTTATGTTGACCTTTGTCCCCCAGTAAGTATTTATTTATAATTTTTTTTAGTAAGTATTTTTATTTTTTTTTATTACCACCTGAAGTTGAATTGTGTACCCATGTAAAAGATCTCGTGTGCATAATATAATAAAATATATTTTATACTATTAACAATTGTATACCTACCTGAGAGTCGAGACGTACGATTGAGAGATTTATATTCAAATTTATTCACGGTTTTGTAGGTTAAGAAAAAACATTTAGTAGGTACTAACTAAATCAGTTCAAATTCCTTAAACATTTGTTAAAAAAATTTATTGTTTTATATTATTAAAACTTTTAAATTATAAAAAGGCAATGGGAAACCACTGTGAAGTAGGTACCTATAATTTCCCAAACACTATAAAACGTTACAAAGAATAGGCTGTTCAACTGTCGTCAAACCATCATGTCTTAATGTTTAATTATAAAAATTATACTCTTAATTTATTTTTAAAACATAGGTAATTATTAAGAAAAATACACAACAATTTTAGGGTACTTACCAAATCAATTACAAAATATATAAATTTATATTGTTAAATTATATTATGAAATATGTATTAGTTTTAGGTAAATTTATTTTAATACAATATGTTTTCCCTTAAGTATTGAATGTCCATAACTTCATAAGTTTAATTTTTATTACAGAAAATGAAAAAGGAATAGTTTCACCATTCCATGATATTCCATTGCTGGCTGATAATACAGGCAAAGTATTCAATATGATAGTTGAAATACCTAGATGGTCAAATGCCAAAATGGAGGTTAGATTTTCAATTATTCGTACCAAGAAATAACTAATTACTAAATAAAAGTTTTTTAGATCAATACCAAATCTGCCCTAAACCCTATCATTCAAGATACGAAAAAAGGGAAATTACGTTTTGTACCAAATGTGTTCCCACACAAAGGTTACATATGGAATTATGGTGCCTTGCCTCAAACTTGGGAAAACCCTGAATTGCTTGACGAACATACAGGGTGCAAGGGGGATAATGATCCCTTAGATGTACTTGAAATTGGGTACAAAGTATGCTACAAACTTGATTCTTAAACATTTATAAATTGTGTTTAAAATGTTTATTAATTATTTTTAAGGTAGCTAAGCGAGGTGAAGTACTTAAAGTTAAGGTATTGGGAACTGTCGCATTGATTGATGAGGGCAAGTATTATAATTTATGTTACACATTCAAACACCTATTCTGTATTCATATTCAATGAGATATTATAGACATTATTTAAAAGTGGATTATGGTCTTCCTATACCTACCTATTATATATTTATATGGAATTATATTTTATATGCATCTAATATAAATGCCTATGCATTTCTAATAGTATATCATCTTCAAACTTTTTTTTGGAAGATGATAACTTCTGACATATCTAATTATTTGATAAAAACAATAATCAATAATTTATTTTGTTTAAAAAGTAATAATATTATATGATGCTAAGTAAAGTGCTAACATGAGCTTTTAGCAATAAAACATTTTATCTTTAAATTACTTATTATTAAAATCATTGATCATCAATGCTCATATTTTATATTTTACAACCATCATAATTAAGATACAAATATATTTAATGTAGGTATTTAATTGCTGCTGATAATTTAAGAATATATTGTAAACCTAATTATAAATATGATAAACTTCCAGGAGAAACCGATTGGAAGGTACTTGTGATTAATGTAGAAGATCCAATTGCACCAGAAGTAAACGGTAATTATATTATTATAAATTATAATTTAATACTTAGACGCAGTATCTTAGGGCTGACAGTATTTTTGATACATTGGTAATTACTAATTACTATTTACTGCCTACTAGTATCCAGTTGTTACTGAAAATACCATGCCAAAGTAATTACCGAAAATAATGTAAACATATGTCCTCGATATAAAGGGTAATTACTAATTTGGATATAAATATTCGGAAAGTATATTTTTGGTATTGTGTTAAACAACATAATATGGACGTAAATGGTCCATAATCCTACTTTTTCAATTATAGCGAAACCTCGATAAGTTGAAATAAATATTCTACCTATTCTACTTAACCTAATCTTAGTTGGTCAAAAAAATTTCATTTTCCTTTTATTTTGACTAACTGTGGTTCCACTGTTTATGGTAGTTAATGATTGCAAAACAAACTATGAACTTTTGATCTAAAACAGCTTGTAGAGCTAGATTTTTTTTATAAATTCCCCCCTTCCTCGTTGTATAAAAGATGTTTTATCACCTTTTTTAATCAATAATTACATTACAAAACCATTATTTTTCTTATGAATCATGAACTAAGATAGTATGGACTGGACAAGGCTGGGTGGTGTGTGATCCTATTTTGTCACGGTTATTTAGTTTGGTGGGCAGTGGTGTAAATAGTGTTTGAAATTTGGGAGGGGCTAGAGCTCAGGTTTATACTTGAAATTCTTATAATGCTTTTAAATTATAGTAGTGAAATCATTAGTTTTTTTTGGAGGGCTGTAGAAACTATTGTTAAAGCCTCCCAGCCTCCCCCCCCACCCATTTTTTCGCCTATAATGGTGGATAAGGGAACTAAGCGATTATTTGTTATTACGATTTTAGCCACTGTGTCCAGTCCATACTATCTAAGTGCCCGTATTACAATCGTTAAACTGAGGTTAAACCACCGAATTCAGCCGGTAAAATCAGTGGGTTAGGCGTAACCAAGGTTTAAACTATGATTGTAAAACAGGCCCTTAGTTCATGATATGTTTATTGAATTTTCATATTTTGGAAAGATTGTCCTAAATTTAATGAAAATACCGTATAACTGATAATACAGGTAATAAGCTGTCACTAGATACCGGTATCTAAATTTGATATACTACCAGCCCTACCTTATCCTATTTTTTTTTTAATATTTATTATTTGTATGAACTAATTCTACTATCCTGCTAATTTTTATAATATTATGGTTTTATTTCTAGACATTAAAGACATTGAAAAACATTTTCCTGGTCTACTAAAAGCCACTGTAGAATGGTTAAAGATCTACAAAATTCCAGATGGTAAACCGGAGAATAAGTTTGCGTTTAATGGTGAACCCAAAGATGCAGAATTTGCTTTAAAAATAGTGAGTGATACTCATGAATACTGGAAAGCATTATTACAAAAAGAAAACACTGACGGCTTATCCTGGTAAGGAAATTTTTAATACAAACAATTTTTTCAATGGTATATTTCTATAACAATATTTTTAAATATAATGATTGATTTTAGTGTGAACACGACATTGAATAATGCTTCTAGCATTGATAACGAAAAAGTTCAAGCAATATTATCGGAGAGTTTGCCACTATCCGAGCCTAGCCCATTATTACCAGAAGGTAAATTAAATAATTTAATTTTAATAATAAAAAAATTAATTTCTTATTCTTAACAATTCAGAATGATTTTTATCTATAAAAAGTTATCTCATAATACAATATATTATAAACCTATAATATTAATTAAATGATACCACTCTTTAACTAAATTATATGGAAACATTTGATGGGTTGCGCCTTGCCTTTTAAATTATAAAATGTATTATATACACTCAATTGTGTAAGTATTAGTGCACTTTTGAGACTAACCTTTTTATCACAAGGATGGGTTAAACTATAGAGTAATAATATCATTAACCCTGCAAAATGCTGCCCTGACAACAACCAAACATTTATCCCCAAAACGTGGTATGACAGTTCACTTGCCTAATTACGATTTGGTGGGATATTATCTTGGTTCAAATCTGAATCTAAATTATGATTGATAGTTACCAAGCAAAACTCAACCAATATTATTTTATTTTTTCTATTAAAAACAATTTGTCAATTTCAACTTTTTCCCATTTAATATACTCCATTGCCTTTTTTCAAAAACTGATTAACATATTTCTACACGTCATATTGAACCAGTTAATTGCAGTTGATTTGGATCAAATAGTTATACATACCACTATATTTGTAAGCCAATCATCAAATAGTATACTCGTTCTAAAATATGTCTTACATTTTTTTTTAATAATAGCAGGGATTTAAATTAAGACATTTTATAAAGGAATTATCTTCGCAAATGTATGGATATATTTTACGACCTTTTGTTATGTACCTTATAGATCTATAATATAGAACAATAATCTCAATTTTTTCCTGTGGCACATTTTTTTCTCATACACAGTTAAATATCTCCATAACATATTAAGTTGGAACACCAGAATCATCAGGCAGTGGACCATGTTCTTGAAAAAATGCAATCATGCTATTTTCGTACATCATTATTTTATAATATTTATTTGATAACATTATTTAATTCAGCATTGAAAATGTTCATGGTGTGCAACTGATAATGAACTATTCTATAGCTGATACCTGATAATCAATGATCACGGCACAGAACAATATAGAATAGACACTCGATCAGCTGTGAGGGTTTACGTATCCCTACGGTATGATGTATTGGACTATAAAAGTTGTACCGTATCCGTAATCTGATAGAACGTTAGCAACGTGTATCCCTCTTTGTTACGGAATTTTTATAAACGATTAATAACGATAAATAATTTATTTTTCATATTTTAAGTCCCAAATTGTATATCGAAGGGAACTATGTTTTTGCATTAGTCTAATTCCATGTTTTTAACTTAATAATAATTATATACAATATCCCATATTTAGTTTGGAAATAAATAAATGTAGAAAGCATAATATTTTTTCTTTGGTCATTTTGTTCATAAACTATGTTTGTTAATTTGTTTATCATTGATATCGTTTATTTTAGAACATCAGTTTATTTTGCATATATGAATGTTGAGTATTGACCATTAAAATTAAATACATTAAATTTCTTCATAAATTTATATATAATATTTATTATTTATATAATATTTATTATTTATATAATATTTATTACTTAGTTTTTATACATTTTAGGTTTTAGTGTATTTGGTAATACTTGATTAATATTGTTTAATATCTTGATGATTTTTACAGTTGATAATGTATGGTTCTGCATTAGGTCTAATGACATGACCTTTAAATTGTAGTTTTGCAGCTCAATGAAATAATTGTATTTAGTTTTACATATATGTTGTTACTATTTCTGTTGCAGTTGATAAATGGCATTTTATAAAATTATAAAATAATTACTATTCATGGGATCAATTGTTTGGTGAAATTAGAAAGTGGGATCAAAAATAATAATTTTTTGGAAAATATTACTATTGTTGTATTTAATTATAATATAGAACCCATATTCATTCCTAACTAATGTTACAACATCCAAATTATTTAATAAAATATATTTGTGTTTTTTTTTATGTGATACACAAACATTGTAACCTCATGATAAACTTGATGTTTTAAATATGTATTTCAATAAATTGTAATGGTTTTTGTTCAAATTATAATTACTATCGTATTTATTTATTAATTGATTGAGAATGATTCAATGATCTCTAGACTCTATTACCTAGTAGTTGGCAATCAAACAATTTTTAACATAAATTTGTTTGTATAAAAAGCAACTTATGTTTTTCCTTTTTGAAACATGGAAAACTGTACAAGTATGCGTTGTTCATTTCTTGCATAAACGGCATAATTGAAATATCTATTTCATTTTCATAAATTGTTATTCTTAAGTTATTTTCTTCATTCCAAAAATTAAATATGGAAAAAGCTAAGTTGTTCACATTTTAAAATTGATACTTTATTTTATTAGTATATTGAATAATGTGAGTAGATATGTATAATTTCACCATTATTTTTAGAATTAAACGTTCTTTCAAATTAAAAAACTTTTTTTGGGTTTCGTAAGTCTTAAAAAATGTCATTTGTGTGTAAAATATGATCATATACTTAAGGAGTTCCCCGAGAAAATAATATTTTTAAATCACAACAAAATAATTGGAAATGTTATTCTTTGATTTATTACCTAACTTTGTCCAAAAATAAGTGTTTATGTTTTTTTTATAATGTTTTGGCTTGTCCATTAGTGCAAAATATATATGATTCAAACTTTGTTCAATTCGTTATTTAATAAATAATATTCAATGTATGGGATACAATACTAAAACATTGTCATTGATCATCTTGAATTGCAAAGTACTTGAGCAAGCACCACTTTAAAATACAAATTTAGGAAGATGTTTTCTTAGTGCACAATTACAAGGTACAGTGAAAATTACAATCCTCAAACTATCATTATACAGGCTCTACGTTAGGTCAGTCAGGACACATTCGATTATAATATATTATAGACACCCGAAAAACACTCTTGTCTTTATGTGAGCAGTTTATTTTCAGGTAGGAAATCCATCAGTGGTGAATTGCAGACGCCGCTAGGTGCGTACACGATTATGAATGTTTTATTAACAGGTTGTCTATGATCCATGTACAGCGGTAAAAAAATTATTTTTACTAAGTCAGATGGTTTTGACCATATTATATAATATACAGGTAAACAGGTTTATTCAATCATAATTCATAAGCATAACCAATAGGCAATAGCAATAAACAAAAATATATTATTTAGTTTATTTTTTGCTGGACAAATGGCACAACAGTTGTATTGTTACAATCCAGGGTGGCAGGGTACTTGTGCGTTATCGCGCCTACCGCCGACTCCTCGCGACTACCTTGATTTCACTTGTGCATTATCGCGATTACCTTAATTTCGAACGCAACATATTTTTAATACGTTTATAATAATACAAAACTACCCAAAGCTAATGTCAATGTATTTATTGATAATATGATAATAATTATAAAATATAATAATAATATGTCAAATCTAATAAAATAAAATATGTCAAATTTATACGTCAAATATACAATTACGAGTAAAATTTATAAAATATAAAATTTAAAAGTCAATTTGTGGTGGCCAATGATTTGCAATACTATTAAGTAAAACTGAACTTATCTTCATTATGATAAGTATTCCACATAAACTCTGTAAAGTAAGATTCTAAATGGTGTCGCGCTGTACATCTATGACGTTTATTTCTCCATTTCGCCGATCCCCAAAGTCTTTCTATCCCATGTGTGTCGTGTGTGAGCATGTGTACTTGGATCAACGAAATTATAAGAATGATTCACTGTAAAATGCTCATAGCCATTATCTTGTATTGCGTTATATGCCCGCCAGCAATCAGAGTAAATTATCGTCCCTTTCTCTATGTATTGATGTATTTTTGACAGTGTTGGGAAGGAACGCGTTCCTTTTATAGGAACGAAGCTCGGAACGCGTTCCATTTAAAATATAGGAACGAGGAACGGGAACGAGTTCCTATTTTGAAGGAACTTGAACGAAAATTTCCGTTCCTCAAATAATGAAAAAAAAAATATAAATATATTTATTTTTAACACGATGAGTGCCACAGTATATTTTATGAAGCGCATATAGTGTGTTTCCACTGAGCCGCGACGCCGTCGGTCGACTACGTGTCGTGTTCCGGGTCGTTTCCGGTTCCGCGCGCCATGGACCAATAAACGAAATACGAAAAATTTTTAAGTCAGAAATAATCGGTTAACTCTCTTGGTTCGATTATTTCTGACTTAAAAATTGTTCGCAAAATACACCATTGACCAACACTCAAATTGCAAAAAAAGGAACATGAAGGAACGGGAACGCGTTCCTTTTTAAAAAGGAATGGGAACGCGTTCTTTTTTCGGGACAGGAAAGAGGAACGGGAACAAGTTCCTTTCTTACAGTAGGAACGAGGAACGGGAACGAGTTCCTTTTTAAAAGGAACTTTCCCAACACTGATTTTTGACATCAAAATAGCAGAAGACCGATCAGGAACTTCTACTTAAAATACCTCTTTTGTTTCATGGCATATTCCGCCGAAAATCCATTGCTGGGGAAGTACTCTTCCACAATTATTTTTACGTTTAGTGAACAAACTTTCGTCAATTTCCACTATTTTTCCTTTTCCTCCAATTTTTTTATTTTTTCTTTCTCTCAAAGTTATAACACATACTTCCCGTAAATAATTATTCCAATCATTTACCGCATTATTGTATTTACCCAGCTAGTATATAAAAATTTCGATAAGTGCGATTGTAACGACACTGGAAAAAATAGAATCGCATATAAAACGGCCTCGCAATAACCCATAATATGAGGTAGTCGCGATAACGCACAAGTACCCAATCCAGAATTTCTAATTTTCAGGTGGATTTTATTTCATACAAACCTTATCCTGCCAAGTATCAATTAAGAATACAACAGAAAAAAAATCAGCCAAATCGGTAAATAACCACAAGTTATGGCATGATCAAGGGATATCATTTTTATATAGATATTATATTGATTGTTTTGCCTCCATTAAAAACAATAGACTTTATTGACATTGAACTTTGAGCTTATAAATAATTATATATATTTTTTTTTTGGGGGGGGGAGGGGTAAAGGCTTTAAACCTAACCCATCCGTGGAGCTAGTGACACCGGTCAGTGCGTTCACTCAGAACAGATACGAAATTGAATGCACACACCGAGCCACAAATAATTATATTATTGTACACAATTTTATAATTTTGAAGGTTTATAAGTAGAAAATAACACTTGACAAGTACTCAACATACAACTATATAGGTCATAATAATATATAAACTATGGTATAAAACATACTAATAATGTAAATTTATTATTTCATTGAATATTAAATATTATTTTTAATTTGATGTTATGTCTCATAAAGATATTTAAAATATGTTGTCATAAAAATGTTAATAAAAATTGTAATTACACGAGTCTATACAAAATGTTTCATCGCAAGTCCAAAATTAAGAAAACAAAAATAATATCATTAACAGTATAATTATTATTATATACTTATACATACATACATGCATTATTAATTATTTTTTATAATAATAAAAAGAATAAACACTTGAATAACATTTTTAACAGCAACAAATTGCCCACTTAAAATCAGAATGAATTAAACACAAGACAAAATGTTATCACATATTGACATATAGAATTAATCAGATAGTGTCTAGTATTTTGTTCTGTCCAACGACCGCTGTTGAACAGAATAACGTATTGGTAACCAATATAATAACAGTAATAATGATATTAGAAACTAAGAAAATGTAATATTTACTAAGGTGATATTTGTACTGGTTCAACTACACGTTATCGATGAAACCATTTTCAGTGAACAAATATTGCAAAACAAAAAGATATGTGCAAACAGCAGCAGGCAGACTTTAAAAGTTTACAGTTTTTTGTTACCATCAAAAGCATAATAATTATAATTAATCAACTTTCATACTATTCATTAATGACTAGTATATATTATTCTCATCGGGTCAATGGCAAGCTACTAAAAATGTAAAATTATTGTGGTGTATGTGATATGCTTCACCAAGTATTCAAATACTGAAATATTTATAGTAACTATGTAACACGATACATTTACCACCGATCCGACACATTAGCTGCGAGTAAAAAATCTTTATAAATAATATTTGTGAAGAAACAGAATTAAAACATAACGTCTCTTTCAAATTTTTCATAACTGGGTTATGTTACACGCAACTACACGTCCCACAGTTATGCTAAGGATTGTATAATAATATAACATGGTTATTATATAAAAAGGCAATTTAAGCAGAGTGGAAGAACGAGGCATGTAGAATTTATCTACTTCTGCATATTACATGTACACATAGAGTTGTTCAAGTATATCACTGCCGACCTTAGATATAAGAACACCTTGGAATTGCTGTTCTCCGATTTGATTTTGCAAAGCCAACAACTGTGAAGCAATCAAAATTTATTATTAGTAAATAGTAATCTGTTTCACTTTAAAAATCAATAATTAAAAATGAAGTATAAATGAATGTTAAGAGCAATCATTTACAGTTGGTAAAATACCACTTATTAAGACAATAGTGCCTTAGATAATGTTTACTTACTTGAGATTGCAGGTATTTATGGAATGGAATGCAGTGAATAGGGTCTTTGAGCGACAGGCATCTTTGACGTTCATTGTGTTCGGTTTCATATTGATATTCGCACTCGGAATTTGCCCGTGAGCTTACATTGGAGCAATCGTCAGTCATTAACATGGAACTATTTAAACAGACAAGTAAATCTAATGTAATATATGGACAAGTGATCTAATAATTATTTTATTTTATGATGACAAACCATATTTAAGATATTTTTGTTTATTGAAAATTACAATATTAATAATCTACTCACTCTGCATAAATTCCATCGTCAGTCTTTCTCATTATGTCATTTAAAGTTTCTACACACACAGTTATGATTTCTTTAAATAATTCTAAAATTGGTCTAAAACAAACAAACAAATAAACAATATTATTAACAATAAATTCAAACAAACAAATTAATAACTTACTTTTTTTGACAAGTTAAAAGTGATGCTAAAGCAAGACATAATAATTTTCTTCTATCATTTTGTACAATTTGATTCATTCTTTCTAACCAAACTTCAATTATTCTATTAAGTACATTATCAAAATTCATTAAATTTCCATTTTCGCTCATACATAAATGTTCTACAACCTACAAACAATTAACCGTTTAAAATAAATTTTAGACAAATCAAAATTAGAAATTATTTACTTTAATAAAAATACTTGAATCATTTAATATAACTCTAGAAATTAAAGATAACCGGCAACTATTTATGGCCAAACCCATTTCACCAGAACATAAACACCTGAAAAATCAAGTAAATTTTTAACTAAAATAGTTCTCTTTTTAATTTATCTATAAACATTATTTTTATTTTCATTTTCAGTATGCCTTTAAAACAAATTTAATAATTCTTACTTTAAATTTTGTCCTAAAACGACCATCATTAACTCAATAGTTTGTGGTAAATTTACTTTTATAATTGTTTCATATAACGATAATATACAAACAATTCCTTCATCTTTCAAATCATTCATTAAAGATGTAGTTAAGCTAAATAATTGAGTACCATATTCCTGAAAAAAGAAAATGTCAAATGTTAAATAATAAATATAATTTGTAAAACTATTATAGTTTATAATTATTGATAATACTCTTTAAATACAAAACAAATTATTTAACAAATATAGTAAAAACAATAGTGAATATAATATAATTTATTTGTTTAAAAAGTTTTGTGTACATTATATAACCCTTTCAGTGCTAAGTTATTATTTACATTGATACCTATCGATACTGAGTTTTTTAGTCTCATTTTCATGCACTGTCATGATTCTTACAGTGATTAAAAACAATTTCAAGAAAACCAATACTTACTTAGGTTTTCAAACCTATCAAAATAGGCGTAGGGTGAAGATTTTTTTTTGGGGGGGGGCTTTAACCTTTTTTTCATCCCAGTACATTTTTACACAAGGGGCTAAAAAGAATTCTAAAGGTCTTATGGAAATTTGACCCACCTCCCATGCAAATTTGGGAACCCCTGAAATTCGTGAATCGGAAAATATCAGTTTACGAACTTCATAGATATTTATCTAATTTAATTTTTAAATTCTGAGTGGAACGATGAATATATTGATTTTACAATGATGTGTTTTTATATTTTAGATTCTGAGCGGAGCAAGGAAGCTAGTGGTTTTACAATGGTGTTTATTTTTATTTTTTATTTTTTTTATATCCTGTATACAAAATTTCTACCAGAAGGAGTGCTTTGATTTCAACATATAGTACCTTATCTTTTAGCAAATTGGACCAAGATGGTACTTTAGAGAGGTCATTTTTCGATTTTGTTATTTAATACCACGGGAAAAAGTACTGAAAAATTACGAAAAACCGCTTAAAATGGGATTTTAATTTCTAACAATTTGTTTATCACCGTAGCAACGAATAAAAAAATAATAATTAAATAAATTAAATAATTAATGACAATATAAAATATACAGACTGACAAACCGTCTCCGTTCAGAATCGTTTTTCTTATACAATGATATTATATCATTGAATTCAAGTTTAATACAATCCATTAAACAATGACCAACTTGTAACCTACTGTACAGCTGAGCAACATCCACTTACCTGCCTTTTTTTTCTTTTTGTGTGTCTGTTTACAAGATAAGTAGTCGAAATAATGCTTCGATTTCCAACTTCTAACTATCTTGTTCGATTGGAAAGTGAATATCGTTGGTGCATTGGGGAGGTCAAAGTTTAAAATTCCCAGTAATTTTCAAAAGCGCCAAGAAAAAGAAAAGAAAAATTAAGGAAAAACAGTAATTTTTACGCAAAATCGATTTTTCATAAAATCGACTTTGGTTTTTGGTGTAACTTTAAAAAAATTGACCATAGATACATGAAATTTTCACTTGTTGCTTATATTTCTATATCCTATACATGATAAAATTTTCAAAATATTTTGATTTGTTTTGAACTGTTTAGGGATTTTTCAGTTTCCCGTTTTATAAGTTTTTTTTCTATGAATGTCAATAAAACTTTTTTTGTTGAGTAAAAATACTTGAAAATTTAATACATGGCTCCTACTATATTGTTACAATGACATTTGAAAAATATTAAAAATCCTTAGTCACAGTTTTTTTTTATAATCATTTAAAGTTCAAAAATTGACAAAATATGAAAAAATTACAAAAATTAGCAAATTATTTTGAGTTAAGAATTCGTAAAAATTTTTCTTTAAAATCTAAGATTTTAAAATGCAATACAAGATTGAAGATTCCTTATAAGATTATCTACCTTTATTAAAAAAAAAAAATGTCTATAAGAAAGTCAATTTAAATTTTTATGAGCGTTTGAAATTCAAATTTTTACAACATTGGGTATTCACTCGATTTTCTTACTTTGTTCTAATTTAAAAACGAATAACTGTAAATAAATGAAAATTTCACTGAATGTGTATTTTATGAATTCTTATACTTGAAAAATTTTCAAAATATTTTGACTTATTTTGAGCTGTTTACGGACAATTTTGTACTTCATTTTTTTTATTTTTTTTCTATGAATATCAATCAAGTTTTATCTGTTGGGCCAAAAAGTGTAAAAATTTAATACAAGGCTCCTGATATATTGTTACAATAGCAGTTGAAAAATATTAAAAATGCATAGGCAAATTTTTTTTTTATAAGCATTTTAAGATCGAGTTTTGACAAAATTTATCAAATTGAAAATTGAAAAATTATTTTCTAGTTAAAAATGTATAAAATGTTGAACTTTTATATCTAAGGATTGAACATTTAAAATAAGATTCTACGTAAATAGTTTATTCTGTTACCAAAAAATACTTAAGCACAGTTTACTTTTATAGTTATTTTAAGTTCAAATTTGGACGAAATTACATATTAAAAACCTAGAATAACTATTTTAGTTATTTTGTTGTGATTGTATAATATTATTCGTGGGTAATTGAAACTTTTAAAGTATACTATTATATATCTATTATAGTAACACAGTTTGTTGTTGATGTATAACAAGTTATAAGTACCTAATGGCTATTGTGATATGATTAATTTGAAATTTATTATAAGTCAATTTTTTTTTTAATACCATAGATAAGTATATAATATGTCTTATACCTAGACTGACATACCGTCTTCGCTCAGAATCATTTTTTCTTTTACAATGATATATCATTTAATTCAAATTTAATACCATCCATTATACAGTGACCCCCTTGTAACTTACTGTACAGCAGAGCACCTTTTTTTTTAAATAGTTTGGAATTTTATAAGCTAGAGGTCACTGCAGGTTTCATATTTATACTATTTTTCTGTAGCGTAATAACTAACAAAGCGTATATATAAGCCCATAGCCTGTGGGGATTGCTTGATCCGGGTGTATATATATGCCCATAGCACTCAAAGGGTTAATATTATTTTTAGATTACAAACAATAATACTTGCCGATATGACCCTATCTGGTGCAATCAGAACATAAGCTTCAAGTATCATTAATCCAGTTTTTAGATGTTCAGTAGAGTAATCTGTAAGTCCAAAAAAAACCATTAATACAATTAATTTAAATAGAAAAACTCTAATGCTGCACTTACCTAGTAATGGAAGAAGATAATTGATTAAACTTAGCATGTCATCATTATATGTTGCACACGATTCAATGTAAGATAATAATAGTTCAAGACCATCTTCTTGTAGATAAATGTATGCTTTTTCTTTAATGTCTACACTATATCGAATAATAGGAACTAGGAATGGAGTCAGTTCGGCACTTTTTGTTCGGATGGCCTAATATTTAAAAATTGCAAAAGAAATAAGTATAAGCAGCTAATACTAAATTATATATGTATTATACATGTTAAATTTGAGCTTAAATGAACAATTAACAGAAGTGCATAACACTATACTCTGTTCAACGAGAGTGCACCTCTGCGGCGACCAAAACTTGTTGTAATCCGCTCATTCCTTACATTTAACCAGCACAACCGCTGCCGTAGGTACTTTGTGGTGAGAGAATTTAGGCATCAAGACGATGGAGAGTGTTCATTTGGATATGCGAGCGAGTTGCGCTCTCTCGTTGAACAGAGTATAGATTGAAGTAAAAGAAAGCTTTGTAAAGAAAAACTAACACAACTAACCTAATCAGTTTGTCTATTTATTTTTTTAGCAAGATAAATTAAACAACATAGTTATAAAGTAAATAAATAAAATATTATACTTACTCGTACAATTTGTGTTAATGTGGAAATAATTGCACAGCGTAACATGTGATGGTCATCTGAATCTGTCCATAATTTTGGCAGATACTGAAGTAAAGAATCAAAATAAGGTTCTACCATCGGACCTAATCGTTCCACCATAAATGACATGACATGTAGCACATTTAACTGAAACATTAACATAACACAGAATGAATAAAATATATATGTGATTGAATAGAGTTTAAATATTTTAACTATAATAGAGACATGTTAATACCTTTGTGTCACATTCTCGGACACTAACTAAGAGTTTATATAACGAGAATGCCATTGGTTCCAAGTATTCAATAAAATGCTCAGAACTAAAATCAAAGTCATCGATTGCACAACGTAAAGTGGACGTCGCAGCTAAACGAACGGCCATATCTTGTTCAGGGTTTAAAAGTCCAATAAGAATATTGTATAATTCAGGTCTGTATTCAGGGTTCAGTCTTACTGTAAGCCATTGACCAATCAACCACGCCACACGTCTCTTCAATACACGTGAATGACCATGAGATTCCATTAACTCTTGGCGTAATGTCGTATTAAACCAATCGTCAAAATTTATCTAATACAAACAATCAAGTAACAAAATTAACAAATAAGTCAAAATTCTTTTTGTTAGCTTCACTTAAAAATTATATAATTTAGAACAATAAATCTTAACACAGGAGAGTATATTATTGCATTTCATCGAATGTATTTAAGCCTCGATCTGCATTGTTCTAATATATTTAAGATATCCATCATTGTTGAGCACGTCAAGTCCTTTTTTTTATTTTTTTTATTAATTAAAAAGTGCAAAAAAAAAATTACCAATGTATTAATAATTGTTTACCCTTTCACTGCTCCAGACGTACTATTACGTCCCTGCAGTTTATAATATTCTCATTTGTCGGTAACCGTACAAGTTTTAGGAAACCTTGGCTCGCATTTTTTTAAACTTAAATAATAGAGCATATAGATCCCAAAATTAAAATATAATTAAATTTAATATTTATTTTACGTAGCATACACAGGTTTCAGTGGATAAATAGTATAACAGTGAAATGGTTAAATTAAAAATCTATCGAATATAAGTTTAATATAAATTCAACACAGTATCATTTGACAAATGCAAATAATAGCTGAACTGAGAATATAAGAGAAATAAATAATAATGTACGATGGACAGTGTAAATGTGTGTTCATAAATTCTGTATAGGTACAATTAATACAAATTTTCCTAAGTCTATCATACATTGATATGTATTTTTATACTTACAATATCAAACATCTCAAATGCGGTAAGTCCAAATGCATTATAAATGGCATCTTTTTTTAATACTGCTTCTAAATTAGTAGGGTCAACAAACTCCCTATTTGACTCAATGGTTGCCGCAAGTCTAGGTGTCAACAGCTCCCTGAACTCGTGGAATAATGACATAAATAAAGATTCTGTACACGCCTAAAAATTACAATTCATTTGTTTCAATTATATTTGTTAAATCACTAAATAAATGTCTAAAAAACCATTTACTTTTAAATTATACTTCCAATATTCTCCTACTTCATCAGTAGCTGTAATAATAAATAAGTAATTAGAATTTAACTAAAAATGGTACTCTCAATTAATTAATTAACTTTAATTAATGGTTATAACTTATAATGAACCACTTACCAAACATTTCAGGATCACTATCCCATATTTCTAATTCCGCTGGTGTTAATAAAAAATACTTGTATATTAACTGTTGACACATTATCATTAATCTATCAGATTTGAATACAGAAGCTTTATGTTGAACTGCTGAAGCTGATACTCGTTTTGCAGTTTCTAAAACAATGTTAAAATGTAATATTATGTATTGTATAAAAAAATTTAATTTGATTGAATAAAAGTTATTTTAGAAAATATTGAGGCAGTAGTATGTTAATAGTATACTTTTAGACAGTCAATGTTTGATAATCGCACATTTTATACTTTAATTTAATAGGTACATTTATAATTATATTTGTAATTTTAAAGAGCTTAAGTTTCAATTTTCAGATCAGTTGAATGATCAAATTATTTTTAAAAATAAAATAGCTCACCATCCATTTCACAAATAGGGCCATTAGTACGTGGTAATTTATACTGTGGACAAATTAATATTAATTTGGTTAAGTTAAAAAGCTGTATTAAGAATCTCTCAAAGACAACAGTGTTTCCATCAGCAGTAAAACCATAGAAATAAGCCAGTTCAACAGTTGGTTGAATGAAATCCAGATATTCAGCTGGATGATCTTCTAAGATTGCCATTAGCATTTTAAACATACGACAGACAAATTTTTCAACTAAATCAGGATAGTAAGCACCTAAAATAAAAAATAATTTATAATTTCAGTTCAATTGCACTTCAAAATTTCATTAACTTACGACAAGCAATAATAGGCCGAACTTTATTGAAAATAGCCAAGATAAACCGTTTGACATCACTGGGATAAGGAGATTTAAAACCATATAATACAAAATTGGACAAAATCTTTAGAGTATAAAATGCATCTTCCAAAAGTTTGGCAACTGGAGGTGATACATTTCCATGTTCCATCTATATGTAAAAGAATCATATTATTATATTAAATTTGTAATAGATATTATTAAAAATGTATTTATAGAACTTACCTCTTTAATAAAAGCATCTGTTCTTTGTTCCCAATGGCTATAAAAATTTGGGAATAGTTGGCTGGAAGCATCTTGGAAGAGTTTTATACTATCATACAATCGTTTTCCCGCTAATGATTTTACCACATGATGCATAGATAGTAATGCACGATTCTGTGGATCGTATTTAATACGTTCTATAAGTTCTGGCATCAAATCTCCCCAATCATATGGCCAATCTAACCTAAAAATGGAAAAAGATAACATTTTACAATCGACCTAACATACCTACAAAGTACAAAGATTGGGCAAATCAAACAAATTAAGTAAAAGAAATATTTTGAAAAATGTAAAATAAGTACATATAACATGTAAGTTATTTTGTTATCATAATTCTTAAGGATTGACTTGATAATTAAATTTCAATAGTTAAAAAAATGTAATTCCACATATTAAATACTGTTGTAGGTTAGCTAATCATATCTAATTGACTAATTAACAATTAAACTATTGGAAACAACAATGCCATTAGTAGCATAGGTATTAAGAAATTGGATTTTACAATAACTTTTGTAATTCACATTAAATAGTGAAAATTATATAGTATTAGATCATTGAAACTATTTTAATCAAAAATACACAATTTATTTATCTATAAATTATTAAGATTTTGTTAAAACATATAGATGCTTAAACTCTCTCAACATAATTTGGTGTTTTTTCTATTTAAAAAAAACTTCTAAGAAATGGAAAGAATTCAATTTTAAAAGTTAAATTACTACTTAAAAGTACTAAATGCTGGAATTGTGCTATTTTAAATAACATATTATTATAATAACATACATTAAATGAAAATCTGAGATAATACTATACTCTATTCAGAATAAGCATGCAGACTGAGCCGTCAAACAGTGCCTGACCCCCCATGCGATGGATATGCGTTTTGTGATTGGCCGACAGTCATCAGGCGCCTGTGCTAACGCTCTCACCGATGTCCGGATTATGGTGGGGACGTGAGGAAAAACCGTGTTTTAGTTAGCCAAGTGGTTCAATCTTATTTTGAATAGGGTATACTATAAATATTTTCTTTGAAAAATGAGAAGAAAAAAACGTAAAAATAACATGTTAATATGTCATAATAACATTAGGATAAACTTAAAATAATGATTGATTTACAAATCAAAATATTTTTTTCTCCATAGATGATGTATTACCTTCTTTAATTTGTATTACTAAAATATCTAAGAAAAAATGTATACCTCGCAACTCTACCAATGATCACACTGACTTGAGTGGCAAGTCGAGGGACAGGTTCTGATAAATGTATTAATAGCATTTTCCTTAGAGTCACTTTTTCTTCTTCGGAAATGGCACTATAAAAGATCATGATTTTACTAATTGATAAACTTAATGCAATATGATAGGTACATACTGTTCAATGTTTTTTCTCCAATATTTTTCTACACCTTGTTTAAAACATAGAATTGACATCCAACGAACATTTAAATCTAATGATTGATTTGAAAATATTCTCTGAAAATCAATAAACATGTACACTATAGGTAGAAACTTATACTATGAAATATGTATAGGTAGTCAAATTTATTTTAGTGATAGAAAAATTATATCTTACGAATAACACTGAATAAAATCCTGGTTCCACTTCCCATTCTTTAAGTTTTTGTTCAGCAGGTTTTAACATATCAGGATGTTGACTACTCGCCTGTAGGAGTGTCTCATAAACCAACTGTTCGATTTCCATTTTGATTATGTAGACAGTTAACAATTAATCTGAAAATAAAATAAGTTATTGATCTATAAAAAGGCAATTTGCATCATATATGTCAACATAAGTAAAAAAAACATTGTTATTTAACAAGTACTATTATGATATTATAATAACTATAATAATAGCTAACAAAAAATTACAATTGAAACAGACATGCTTAAAAATGTTAGTTTAGTATTAAATAATATTGAAATGTATCCCAAAAGGTTGCAACTACCTATTTTGTTTAGGTATACTCCCGGGTATACTGAATTTTAAACATTTGAAATGTTTGTTGACTTACAAACAGAAATAGTAAAATTGTGTTGAGTCATTCATAACACAAGCCTGGTCTGTATCAATTGAATTATATGATGGTACCTACTATCAGTAATAAACTAATAACAATACACCCACATTTAATAACAAAATATGGGTACTTTTTAGGCAAACAATAATTAAATAGTTGAATCTTTGATGTTACTCAAATGGATCAAACTCTGTGGACTGTGGCCGATATTGTAAATTTATGAAACTATTTTTTTCAAAAGATAAGAAACATATGTTAAGAAAGTTGTGTCTACCTTGAATCCCTAGTGGAAAATAATTACATAAATACAAAGTTGTACATCTGGGAATTGACTGTTCGGACTGGGGCATGGATTGATGACCCAGACGTTCAATGAGCGATTTGATTAACCAAAATATACACTAGTTTTTACAGCCCGTCTGCAGAACGGTACGTTCTCGAATGAGTGCACTCCTTGGGTCCGTCTAAAGCAGATTGTGGACCCGGGAAATAAAATATCGGAAACACGACCCCTCCCCCCGAGATTACTGGAAACTGTTACTATCTGGGGGTACGGTTCGAGGGATGGATGCTGGTAATAAAGAAAATATTATGGGGGTACCTGGCTGGTCGATTACTATCCTTCAAGGCGTGATTAACGGGAAATCCGTGAACAGATCGTCATCGCAGTCTCTCGCACACACAAACAGAACACGAGCGCACACACGTTTTCGAGATGACTGTCGTGGGTATAACGTAAATCCTAAATAACGTCGTAAGTCGCAGCAATGATTACACGGAAATTGCACCGACGGTGATCGATAAAATACTTTATTATTAATAGTAGTAGTAGTTGTAGTATATAGGTATATAATATTATTAAGATGCGGCGTTCTACGTTCGAGTTGTGTATTTGACACTAGTGTTGTTGTCGATGGCAGTGATTACTGACTAGTGACTAGTGAGTACAAACTATTATAAGTAGACTATGGAGTTTTGAGTTTTGACGAGTGGCGACTGGTAGTGGTGGGTCGTATGTTTTTTACGGACGTTTATTAATCCTAACCTCATTCCAGTGCGCGACGGTATTTGCTGTGCGCCAGTGGTTCCTAAACCGGCGGAAGCGCATGATCGATACATGACTATAATATCATTGGCGGCGGTGGCGCGTGGTACCCGTGGCGACGGACGCCAGGATTTCGTTAATTCGTTTGTTTATATTGCCAACCGCGGGGGTTAAGGACTTAAGGTATACAGGTGTACTTATCTATGGCGAGGGCATTGGGTTAGTATTTTCCGTGTAGATGGTTCATATTAAACATTATTATAATAACATTATACAATATAATTTATTATACTATACTATTACAGTATTACAATCGTTGCTGTTTCCTCACCATTCGATATAGATCGTATTTTCGATTCCGGTTTAAGTATATGATAATATTATACAGGTAAGTAGGTACTGTACCCGCATAATGTCTGCCGACAAGGAAACGGTCCTCAGGCCGCACAAAAACAGTAGCCGGCGGCAGACGTTTGAGATGCCAGGTGGCGAAGGTGAGCGTGCCCGGCAGTCGACCACTCACGAGACTTACCAGCCGCCTAAGACTGTCGCCGAAAAACCACTAGACGATAAAGGTTATTATTGCTTATTATAATAAAAGCCACTGCAAATGCCATTACGGCATTACCCGAGGCATTACCTATGTAAAGCCGATATCGAAATGACATTTTATGTGGATATGTTTATTGATGATCCCGGGCCGTTGAACCAACTTGGACTAGAGTACGCGACGGAATAGGTAGAAACCTGTATTTATTCCGGCAAAGTTATATATCAAGGCAAATTATATTGCATTTTTAGTAATTCTCATCATCGTTCTGTAATATGTCGTATAAGGCGTTTGATAATTGAGTCTTTTTTTACAGGTAGCCTATTTAAATTTAAAAAAAATGTACAAGAGCCAGCCGACTTATAGGCTTATTGCAAAGTCCGATGGTAGTAAACCTTTTTAGAAAATCATATTCAGTCGTTTGTGAAAATGTAAAATATTCCTGTAGAACCATTAATCATGAACTAATGACACCGTATGGCGTATTGTACCCTGATTTGACAAACATTAATCAAATAAATAACTCTTTTCCAATTATATTTTGTGTATCTAAGTATCTAATGGTCTGCCGTTTAATTTTGCCTTTTGGGATATTTTAATATTTATTTGAACATAGGTATTGGTAATTTCAGGCTAAAATCCACTTAACCAACTCGCTTTACGATATTCAAATTCTTTTTTTATAGAACTTGGTTTTCATGCTTAAAACAATGGTGTACATTTTTTTTACCGGAAACTATTATTTTAGAAGTTATAGCCTTCCAAAGTTTGTGATTTTACTTTTATGTGCTCGCGAGCAAGTGCGCAACGCTACTTGACTGCCACTCGCAGCGCATATAACAAATTTTAATTTTTTTTTTGTACAGGTAACCATTAGCCTGTCATCTAGATAATTGATTTTTAACAACATTGTTCAATTCCGAGACCTACCCACTACCCAAGATGGTTTTACATAACAAATCGAGGGATATTTTCGAATTTTTGTCTAAGCGCAGCGCATCGAGCAACAACGCAGACATCGCTTTTTTCTCAACAGTCCAGCCGATGAAAAATGTAGCATTATGAGTATTTATGGGTTATAAATTATAATTATATAAACTGAAAACTTCGATTAGCTATAACTTCGAAACTAAATTAGTGTGCCAAATTCTGATTTCACCAACAATTATTATAGGCGAAGCGCGTGGCAGTCAATATTAGCATATAAACGTAAACGTAAAATCTCAAACTTTGGAATTCTATTACTTCTAAAATAATAGTTTCCAGTAAGAACAATTTACACCATCATTATAAACATTAAAACAAGTCGTTTGAAAAAAAAATTGAAAATCGCGAGGGGGTTGATAAAGTGCATTTGTTCCCAATTTCAATCATAATGACAGTTAATTTGTCACTGACTTCTTTAATTTTTTCCAAGCAATTTAGATATATACTATACCTACTATACATCTCATTTGTTTTTTTTAAATTATTTATAATGATTTATTATAAAAAAACCACATAAAAAAAATGTTATTAATTAAAACAAAATAAATATTCATTAATTGTCTGTTACAATAATTTAATTATAATTAAAATATAATAAATAATGCATTGATATAGGTAATATTATAGTAAAATAAAAATTACAAAATGAAAAGGTTATGGTAGTACGGGTTAATGGTTTGTACTTTGTATACAAAAGGATATAATGAAGAAATGGTTTATATTATATAGACCTAAGTGTGTAATATTTTTATGATAATATTCTTGTTAAATACATTTTTTTGTCAATGCCATTTTGTCTTGAAAAATACATTCTGCGGGAATAACGATACCGCGCCTCGTAGAATCAACCAAATTTCATAATTTTATTTTAATCGTAGAGGGAAATATTTTACAGCCCGCATCGATCTCTGTTTTTCAATATTTTATTCTCAAACTTGTCTAAAACAATACAAGATAAAAAGCATTTTTTTTACACATTTTTTAATAAAATATTATTTGAAATAAAATACAAAATCAGAGATCGATGCGGGCTGTAAGAAGTCTTCTTCTTTCAGATCAAATAATAGTCATCAAAATTCGAAAATTCTACAAAGTTTGAGAGTTATTTAGTAAAGTCATTTTTTTTTATATAATACAGCCTATCAACCCCCCCCCCCTAAATAGGTATCGGGTAGTCCGGTAGTAGATTGGTGGAAAGGTCTTATAATTGAAGTGGCAACTAAAATATAAAATTTAATTTTCAAATTGTGTAGAATTGTGGAAAATTTGAAAAACTGAGCGTAAACTGCACCTTAACCATAGACGCAAATTGGGGGAGGGGCTTGGGAGTGCCAAGCCCCCCAAACTTAGCCGTAGCCCCCCCCAAAAAAAAAACCTAGGACATACAATTTTAATATGCTATATTGCAATGGTCTGCTTGCCTTTATTATATTCAGCCCCCCCCCCCAAGTAAAAAGTTGAAATTGCATCTATGCTCTTAACTACAATTAAATAACTAAAATCCTTATATTCTTCGTTTAAATATTATCTAAATTTGTCCAAAATTGAACTTAAAATATCTAAAGAAAAACAAAATTGTGAATACATACTTTTTAGATTTTTTGGTTACGTATACGTAAATTTGTTTAATATAAACGTGGTTTGTGCAGCCGTGTAGGGAGGTCAATTTGAATATTATGATCCTTTTAAGTTCTAAGTGTAAGAAGCCGCGACGACCTCTGCTATTATCACACACGTTAACACGGCCGGTATAATAAATTATTAGTATTTGTGTATAGTGTATGAATATGATAATGTAAAATAGACTATGAGTGTGTATAATATGTGTTTACGTGTTCTGGTGCGTTAAGGTCGATTAGTATTTTTATTAAATTAGTCTAAACTTTAAAGGGTGTATAATCTAAATTAGTATGTAAGATTATTCTACTACCTACTTCATTATATTTTGTGTTTAATGTGTTGGTAGGTAGATATATAAAAACGTTATGTGAAATATATTAATTCATTGCTGCTCGTATTGACGTGGTATAGATATCTATTATTCAATATAAAAGTAATGTATTCGTAGATATATCTCCATGGGGATGAATATTGAGTTTGATACTCGAAGTCACTGCAACGTATTTTAGTATAGATTGCGTACTTTAATGTATATTATATTAAGAAATATTTTTCTCCAGATTTCGGTGGTGTAGAATGGGGAAGCTTGTATATTACATTTTCAAGTATTTTGAAAAGTGATAATTTTTTTATCGATAATAATTTAAAGAAAATTAATAGAAATCGAAATTTCCTTATGTTTATAAATAGTTCAAGATTAAAAATATTTTGAAAATTGTATGGTGTATAGAAAATGCTATTATAATTATTCGGTGAAAATTTGATTTATAGGTAGGTACCTGTACTTTTTTTAGAGTTAAAAAAATAGTTAGTTTTAAAACCATAATTCCCGTTTTCTTTCATTTTTTGGGGGTTTCCAGGGTTTTTTATTTGTAAAATACTGGGAATTTTCAATCTTGACCTTTGAATGCACACTTTGGAATTTTCCACCAGAAAAGTTACTGAAGTGGAAAAACGAAGCATTTATTATGTCGACGAGTTATCGTATACACATACACAATTTAAGATAAATAAAAAAAAAACCACACACATCATTGTAAAATCAATATATTCGTCACTCCGCACCTAAAAGTTAAGAATACTGAAAATAATTAAATTACTTAAAAATAATAGTATTGTCTATAGTATCCATTTGTATATTAAGAAAACAAAAAGTTTATATTAACTCTTTTCAGCAAATCTGGTCTCGTCAATCTGTATCGGATTGATCAATAATAATTGTCTCTTGTCAATTGTCATCTTCCTGTTAAGGTGCCAAGTGGTCGCTGTTGTCATCGGAGGTATATCCGATGAGAAAATATCGTATTAAAATTTGTGTTGACATATTATTTTTTATCAAGATGAGCAAGCCTTTTGAGTGTGGAAGGAGGGCTGAAATTGTATAATACGGTGAAACGACGAGACGTAATTAGTATCTATCATAAGTTTGGTATGCTGATTCGCCGTGGGATTGTGTGGGAATACAACATATTTTAGACTTTTTCAGCAACCTTCATACAAGTACAGTATTAAATTCGTACAAGTTATAATACATATCATTACGTCTTACGTAATATTTTCACAGAACACTGAAAGCATTTTTATGTTTTCCTAAATTTCGGAGAGGGCTGCAACCCCCTCGACCGCAACCGTCGAGCATCAAGTAACCCTGGCTACAAAACAGAGATAACTCCAAAGGGATTTAATATTTTTAAAACATTTATAAGTATATACAAAAATTTATTTATATTTAAAAAATGAAGGCCTAAGTGTGAGCATTCTGGGCTATTTGTCAATTTATTGTTTATTAATTATACTAATTAGATCTAATACCTCTTGACTTTTTTGTTCTATATGCCTAATAATAATGATAATAGTGTTATTTTGATGGTTCCGAATATGTGTTATACCTACATGAAATTACAATAAATCTTGTTCTATATTGATATATTGTTACCATGTAATCACGTTTAATTTGTGTATACTAGTATCTCTGTATATTTTGTACAAATTGTAAAACAATTATAAAAAGTGTGAAATTATTTTTATTTTAAACAGAATAATAAATTAATAACGTAATGTATAGGTACTATATAGGTACACACAAAATGAATGTAATGAATTATTTGTTTTAAGAGAGAAAAAGAAAAGAATTTGAAGAATATTTGTGGAAAACAATGACTGAAAAAGTAATGAACGACTTGGAAGCTAAATCAAAAACATTCTATGATCAAAATGGACAATTTGAAACTACGTACAACAGTACATTTAAAATTAAAGGGTTCAAACCAAAAGAAATTGGAGAACAGTTGGACGAAGAAGTATGTAGACGCTTCATTTTTTTTTTAAGAAATTTTTATAACGACTCAATGTTGTTTTCTAAAAAATCTAAATTTACAAGTATTAAAACATATTATATTAGAGTCGTGTAAATGATAAACATATACAATAGTTTAAACAGTTTAATAAATAGGTGTTGCAGATTAAATTTTTCGAACATATTGAAATCATGATAAAGATGTTCTTGATTTCTGGATGTGTGCACCCTAGTCCTAGTCCATATTATAGCCACACCTACAATATATAGACACCTCTAAGTTAAATGTATAATTTAAAATTAGCACCTATGGTAACTAGAGAATTTAAAATGGGGAGCTATATATCCTACAGGTTTATTATGTGGTGTTCCTGTTCCACTATTCCACCTAAATCGACATTACCGTTTTTCGCCAATCAAGTTATATCTATAAATTTAAATTTTTCTCCTCAATAAAGTACAGCTTTTAGATTTTGGTAACCCCTTACTATACTAAAAATATTATACTAAATATATAGTATTTTGTAATATTATTAGTTATTACAAAAGATACATAATATAATTATATAAATATAGGTACATAGGTAATAATTAATAAATAATTAATTTAAATTGTATTTACATAGAGAACGTCTATAATTTATATAAATAGAAACTTGATAGAATAATAAAATACAATTTTAATTAATAAATTCTTAAAAACACTTTATCTTAATTGGCACATTTATTGCTAACGTATATTCTCTCCCATTAAATTATTAAGAAGCTGTAATTTGACTATTTGTTTTCTCTCTATAACCCACGTGCAACTTAGAAAATTTTTGTCCAGCAAAACCAATTGTGTTTGCTTTAATATTATACAGTTAAATTACCACTCAACAGAAAGTTAGTAACATTATCTATGTTCCCTTGTTGGACTTTTTACAAAACTTCAATTTTAAAGCGAGGTATTTTTTTAAAACTGTAACATAAAAGTATTACATATTTAAAATTCACACAAATTTTGACATCTAAAAAAGCCAACGTAAGAATATAGATAATTTAAAACTGTAAGAAAAATACAGCTACCTAATATTAAATTATATGTGTCAATTTTTTAATTTGTACATTCATTGTACCAAGTCCCAAATAGCATGCAGTTATACATCTATAATTGAACAAGAAATATAATTATTCGTGTATGTATTTATTTTGCAGCTATGTGCCAAGTATCCATTGTACAACACAAACGGTATGTCTGTGCCGGTTAATCGGTACGAGTACGATAAAGCTAAGCAACCCATTCACAAGCCTTTGGTACATCTATTCAAAAAGGATAGTCGGTTCACCAGTCGAATGAGCAACCCCAACGATTATCACGCTCCAGTTGATCCAGAACATTTTGCTTTTGTTTAAAAAAAAGTGAAAACTGTACTTACACTGTACTTTGACATGTGATTTGTTAGGTATAGCCTGCAAGGCTTGAAACCAAAAATAGGGC
The DNA here is from genome assembly GCA_949089665.1 of Macrosiphum euphorbiae. Taxonomy (NCBI): domain Eukaryota; kingdom Metazoa; phylum Arthropoda; class Insecta; order Hemiptera; family Aphididae; genus Macrosiphum; species Macrosiphum euphorbiae. The sequence continues at coordinate 97,964,149 of CARXXK010000001.1, read as the reverse complement.
TCTCCGTATGATAACCTTCGCACCTAGGTTTGTAACTAACTTCACACTATACTCTGACCTAAAAATGGAATCAGTTGACCAATTAGCCACTAAACATTACAAACCTTTTTATTCCAAGCTACTATCCCATACTAACCCATTAGTATCACAAATCTCGTCTAATACTCAACCCATAAATCCCACCCATCGGCTCAAGAGAAAATATTGCAGAGATTTACTAACCTAAAATAATATATCACGTTGGGTTCCATCACTGGTTGCCGGTTGGCCTCCCTTTTTATATTACTAAAAGTTAAAATGTACGTAAATTATCAAATTTGCTTACTATGCTATTCTAACATAGATGGTAAATATTCTTTATAAATAAAAAAATATAATTAAGATTTATTGCAGAGATATTTATAATTAATTGTAATCCTATCGCCCAAGAATCTTTTCAATTAAAATTCATCAGCCTGTTGATAAAGAAAAAACTATCTATGAATACTTTAAAAACAATTGTTTTATACAATAAAATGTCAATAAATGTGATTTGGAATTTATTTTTCCCTTTAATCTTTACCTACCTACCTAATACCTATTATAATATGTGTATGATCATTTGTATCATGGGCAGTAAAGTCGCATAACGCACACTAAGTGCTTCTAGCATGACACAAATTTAAGTTAAATATTATAAGTACTAAAGTAGGGCTGTGGTCGTTTGGGCGAAGGTAATAATTTTTACCTATAAATTAATAGTCCGTTTGGGCCAGTATCATATATTCATATGTACCGTTTGGGCGAGTAGAATTATTTTTACCTGATCAGGGTAAAAACTTAGATACAGATAATGTCGTTGCTAATCATTATTAATCGCTATAATTGAAAAACATGATTAGGTACGATTCAGATATGCTGTACAATTTGTATACCTAAATAATAAGTAATAACGGTACAGTGTCCTAAGTGATATGTTGTGTGTTATATAATAAACTTTATGTGGTACGTCGTAAAAGTTGTTAAAAGTGTTGAAAAGTGTAAAAACTAAAAATTTATATATTAAAGTTAATAATCAATATCTATATTTATATTATTAAATATGGATTTAAGAATTAAACATATTTTACCATTATAATGAACAAAAATCAATTGTTATCAATTGTAGGACAACTCACGACTCCTATGTAAATCTAAAAATGTCTTTGGAGACTGAACATTTTCGTATTGTCCTAAGTTTTTCTGTCAACTTTATACATTACATGTATATACTTACAATTATTATATACCAGTAGCTTATGTATTTTTAACATCAAAATCAAAAAACAATTATTTGACTATGTGGTTTGAAATATGCAAGTTATGTAATGAACTAATTGGTGAAACTCTTCAAGTAAAATTTTTTTATTCTGACTTTGAAAAAGCTGCACATTTAGCTACAACTCAAACATTTCCTAACTGTCAGTTATCACATGTACTTTTCAATTAGGCCAAAGTTGGTATAGACAAATTGTAAAACATAAAAATTTATCGAAAGCATATTTGATTAAAGATTCTGAAGTCGGATTGCGGCTCAAATGTTTTTTCGGTTTATCATTTTTGCCACCAGTTGAAGTAGGAGACGCATTTACTGAGTTGTTATTAATTATACCAACCGAAAATGAACGTGTACATTTTGCAGATTATGTCTTGTATACATACATAGACGAAAACTCAGAATTCCCTCCTCATTTGTGGGCGTCATCACCAATATTTGACCATCCCAGAACCACAAATGGACCAGAGTCATTCCATTCCCACTATAATAGTCAGTTTTATACAACACACCTTCATATTCACCAAGTCATCGCAGTACTATTAGAAATCCAAACTGAAAATACAATTAAAATCAATTCCATTTCAAAAAAAGTCCCAAACGTTCAACGAAAAGAAATCACAGAAAAAAAACAGTTCGTGCAAGAAACATGAAATAAATATATGAGAGGAGATATTGACCAATTACAATACATAAAATGCTTAGGTTTAAAATACCAGGCCAATAGATTACTATAAAATGTATTAAAAATTAAAATGGTATACAAACCAATATATTATAAACCAATTTAAAAATATTATAATATTACCTATATGACGTGTTATTGTAATAATTATTTTTTTACTCTAGATCACTATAATTTATGATAATATAACTATCTATACCAATATGGCAATATATGAATAATTTTTTACATTATTTTAATAATATTACCTATGTGACGTGTTGTTTTAATTATTATTTTTTTACTTTATATCACTATAATAATAATATAATTATTATAATAAGGTATTATAAGGTATTATTATACCTTTAGTTGAATAAACACTCGCCCAAACGGTATACATCTATTCGCCCAAACGGCCTATAATTTGGGTCGATTCGCCCAAACGGTCTACGCCCCTAAAGTATCTGTTGGCTGTTACAAACAAACTTATTATTGAGATACATTGAGTAAGAATAATTATTTTCTTACAATACTTTCAGAAATAAAAAAAAAATCAATTTGGTTCTAAAATCAAACATTTAATTATCAAATTACAGATTCTAACAAACTACCCTTATACAATATTATCATTTGCGTATTTTAAGAGCTGGAAGGTTAAGTAATTTATATTTAAACACGAATAAAATTAATAATAATAATAATATATTAATAATGATAGTACAAATGGTATATAATAATAAATTAGTAAAAAAAAGAAAAAATCTGTAAGGCCGATGTAAGAACAACATAAGCATTTTCTTTTAATAGCATTGATAAATTTCACATAATATTATATAAGAAAAAAATGTAAAATTAAAGAAATAAAACAATATGTATTAAAATTTAAAACAAAATTCTGTATTATCACAAGCTATTTATTTATCTACTTGCAAAATGTAATCAAGTATTTTCTTAAAATTGTGTACTCCATTTGTATTAACGCTTAGATAACATTTATATAAACTTGTAAATAGCTAAGTAATATACGGTAGGTATATAATATATGTAATAACAGATAAATTAGACTTATTAATAACACAACAAAATATTGTTTTTAATATGCAAATGCAAAAATCGATTCGTATAGGTATTATGTTAGAAGATCGTGCAGACTGCGTAATTTTTTAAATAATAATAACTTTTTTTTTAAATTCACTAAAGATAAAAATATAAAATACAATTAAAAAATAATCTATAAACTTAAGCTACACATTAATAAATCTAATGCAATGAGTTCATCTGTAAAACACACTTCAATGAATTAATATTATATTGTTATGATTATTCAATACAATTAACTATCCGTATAAAAGATTAATGTATAATGATACTAAAATTTTTAAAAACTAAAATACATAAATCACGTTTTTTCTTAAGTCATCAGAGTAACTTTATCCTTGACGGAACATAGCACCATTTAAAAAATGACTCGTAAAAAGCTTTCACGAATCCTAAATAATAATCATACCAAGCCTTTGAAGTAGGTAGGTCGACGAGCTATGAATGTGGATAATAAATATTATATAGGTACTTGTAAAGTTATGTCTTTTTATAATTTAAGAAACACAAAGCCACACATATAAGTAGACAATGCTTTTGAATAAGATCTAGTTTGAATAAAGATATTATAATTTTCTAGTGTTTAATTCACTTAAGCGCGCGTACACACTACGCCGTACAGTGAAATACATAGATTCATACAAACCACATTTAATATTCATAAGTTATAATATGTCATAACGCATAATCACTGATAATGTTAACAATGAGGTAATAAATAAAATAAAATAGGGGTAAAATTATGTTTAATTAATATAGTTACTGTGTGTGGAAGAGAGGATGGAGAAATTGGACGTAACGAAGTAGGAGTGTTTTGGACAGAAATTATTCACTTTGACGCGTTATAGTAAGTTGTACATATTATTATTATTATTATTATACATAGCGATTCTAATTTACGATAGTACCCAAAAATAAATCATAAGCTCGATGAACAGTAATCAAACTAATGTCTATCACTGGTTATAGTGGTTTCTCAACTATAATTTATTATTATTGTCGTTAATAGGTTTTTCATTAAGGTGCGCCATTAAATTATTATCCATCTTTACCCCCGAAGAAATCGAAATGCAAAACGCAGTACCTACCTATTAATATTATTCTTATGTATATACGCATGGACAAATATCACATTTTCCACGATGATCTATAATCAAATATAATGTGAAATAATAATAAAATTAATTCTGACAAACATAAATAAGCATTTCAATTAATATATTTTTCAAACTAGTCTAATAAATTGGAAGATACTGATAGATGATGACAACAGACTAACGTATTAGTCGGTTTAGCCTATAATAACAATAATTCGGAATAAAATATTTATGATGAATACCTAGGTACCTATACCAGGTGCTTAGTAAAATATTAACATGTTTGGATCAGTATTAATAAAGGATTCTTAAAAATATTAGGTACCTACCATAATTTGTCCAATGTCGAACAGTCAAACAAATGTTTGGGGGATTAAAAATTAAATAACTAAAACATATTATTAGGTATAGAGGTTATTCAGCAATTTTGATATCCGATTTTAAACGGTCTCTCCGATTACCCTGTCGTACAGTCAGTTCGTAAAAATGTATTATTAAAAATGTTCATCACATAACGTTTTCGACATGTTTAAATTCCAATTCCCAAAGCGAATTTGTATAAACTATTTATGATAAAATATCTGCTAGTTTCATTAAGTGTCTTTTACTTTACACAATACATATATTTAAGTAAAAACTTTTAAAGCATATGCATTGCGTATCTTACTGTAAATATTTTAAGAAGAATGAAGAAAAGTAATTATTGAACAATAATAAAGTTGGTTAAAGTGAAATAGAAGCGTCCGATTTTGGTACTAAAAAAAATGTGAATGAATAAAAAGTAGCTATAATTCATTATATTATAATTTTTTCATATGCAATAGAAAGAAAAAAAGTAGAACTACCCAGGATGGATTGTCCAGTCTTGTAATTTAGTGTGCATTGTTTATTCGCACGCTCTGCCAAAAAAAAATTCAGAACGGAAGCGAATTTACTTGTTGTACTTGTTTACACTAATAATAATATAAAGCATCCATAAATTTCATTAAGAAGTAAAATGGACAGACAGTTTTATCAGTTATCACACTTAACAATATATTACTAATCATATGATGGACGAAGACTATGTCAATACTTGCATTAATATCTATATATAATAATTTAATTAAAATTCTAGTCTATACGCGGAGCAGCTGGTGTTATGATCTTGTAGTTTTATCGTGCATCGGCTGGCGCTAGGACTTAAATCGATCTTCAACTTGGTCAGCAATTCCTCATTTTCTGCCACCCACTGACCCAGTGTATCGGTATCGTAAGTTGGTATTATGGTGACCTCTATTATAATATATTTTATTATATTAGCGAACAAATGATTATAAACTTTATTATTCTCACCTAAATCTTGATCCTCCCAAGCTTGTTTTCCTTCGATTAAAGCATTTAAGACTTCTTTACTAGGATCGGTACCGCTAAAAACGTAGTTTCTAGCTCGTACGCGCTTAAAGAAGTCAGCAGACACATATTTTGAGTTTCCATGATGTGGCACATAAATAAGATCCAGGTAAATGGGATTAATTCTGGACATTCGACTTGATGATCGACTTCTGAGTTTACTTGGTGATTCCGATCGTCGGATTCGATTTTGCGCGTCTTTGTCTGAAAAATTAACATAATATTATAATATTACTAGCAGATACGGCAATGCGTTGCTACTGCTAGGTTTTTGTCATTATGCGAGCAGTATATTATTAGGTAGGCAATCTTTTCTGAGGTAGCTCTGGGACCCCGCATTATGCGTAAGTCAGTATATAAGTTAACTCAAAGGTATCAAAAAATGTAAAATATTGGTCTACCGAAACCGTGGTTCGAACTCAATAGTCAATACATTCTGTAGGTACTAAAATACACTGGCTTTTCGTATTAATAATAATTATTATTATTAAAACTAAATAAAACCAATAGCAACCATTTATAAACAAGCAATAATAATCTATCTACATACAAAGATATATTATAAACGACCCAAAATATTAAAACTGACTGCGTCCTTTATGCATTCCTAAACCGTTAATCTGATGAAATTTGGTACAGAGATAGATTAAACCTCGGGAAAGAGAATAGGATACATGTTGTCGCGAAGAAGGTAAATAAGAGGTATAAGCCGGGGGAGTTTTCAGACAGGGATTTTGAGATTATTATTTTTTGTTTATAAATGGTCGTTATTATAGTCTCTGTTTGAAAACTTCCCCGGGTTGGACCTCTTATTTAATTTTTTCGAGACAAAATGTAGCCTACCTTCTTCCCCGAGGTCGAATCTATCTCTGTACCAAATTTCATCGAAATCAGATGAATGGTTTAGAAATGCATAAAGGACACAGTCAGTCGCAATCATTTTTTGTCTTTTTCTACTTAACCCGTTTCAAAGTACTGTAAATTACATAAAGAGCACAGCATTTTGAAAAATATAATTATTGTTATATTCTTACCCATGACATTAATTATTGGTTTGTTGTCTATAATCTTTTTTACGTTCTTCTTGGGTGTTGTCTTGCCGCTCATATTTTGAGGTTCAGTGAGTTCAAGGATCGGCTGTGTTGGAGATGGAAGACCTAATGGTTTCCCCCACTCACGAATTGGATCAAAACCGTTATTATTAATGCTTTGTACGGGTGGTAGACCTAATGGTTTACCCCAACTCTGAACCGTGTCGGATGACGTACCTTGGTTTTGGTTAATATTATCATGTTCAGTTGTCTTGATTTCTGTAACATGGTTACCATTTGCTTCAGTAGCTGTCAAATCTTCACCCCTCGTAATCCTATGTTCCTGCAAAGCTTTATTAAAATCCATGTTAATTTCTACATGTCGATTATCGAGTTGCATTTGTACGGGTGATGGTCTAGTAGACATAGGAGAGCCGGGCATATCATCATCAGTTTCAATTTTATTGTCTTCGTTATCATCGTCGTCCTCATCAATATTCATTGCCGATCTAGACATGCTAGACTCACTCTGTGGAGTAAATGGTCGCTCGTCATCACTACTACATTGATGCAATGCTTCGTGTACATCTCTTTTTAATTGCATGACTATATCTTTAGTAACACCCAAGTCTTCGCTATTCAAAGTAACACCTAATGGTTGATTCATACAAATGTCTGTTATTGATGAATCACATATGATATTTTTATCATCAGATGTTTTCACTATATCTTCAATTAATACGTTTGATAATTTACTAATACATTCTTCTGAAGTAACATTAGCGATTGGAGTGAAGGTTTTTAAACTCTTAGATTCATTATCAGTTATCACGGTATGTTTAGTAAGAGATTCGTCAAGGATATTTTTCCCTACCATTTGAGCAACATTCATTATACCAGTCTTATTATTTTCTTCAATCAATAATGTTGAAATATTTGGGGGCTTATTATTAGATTCAGTGATATTTTTAACAGGAAGACTATGATCTGTATTTTTCTCATTTATATTATCATGTTTTTCATCAACTTTAACTTTATCATCAAGTTGTAGAGATTTTTCAATCTTGTTCAAAGTATCAGTGTTTTTATTAAGTTGCAATAAAGTTTCAGTTTCGACTTTTAATTCGTCTATATTACTTTTTAAAGGAATAGATTCAATTAAGCTACATGGCGATTCAGATGTAATATTAGTTGATATTTTATTATCGTTATCAGTTAAAAATTTCGCAATTTCTTCACACAAAGAACCTATTCTACCAAAAGATTTTGATTCCTCCGCTCTTCTTTCAATAATATTTGACTTATTGCAGTCAGAAGGTGACAAAATAGTATTATTATCCTCAGTTAGTGAATTCTGTGGTTCTTCCAACACAGAACTCTTTCTTGGTAGTTGACATTTTTCTTCTTCTGTTTCATGGAGAATCAAACTTGAGGTACTTGAAACTAAATGTTCTTTTGTACAAATTTCATCATTATCAGATTTAATAGATTCTTCGCACATCGATTCAATTGCATTGACCATTTTAGATTCTGTATTTCCAACAGTAGTTTCTGGAGAAACTACTTTTTCATATGCTTCATTTGAAATAATGTTTTCCGTTACCTTGTTAAATGGCAGATTTAGCATTTCATCACACAAGGATCCAGATTTGTTGAATGTTTTAGTATTATTATCAATATTGTGTTCATAAACATTTGATTCTTGAAGACTAGAACTCTTTTCCCCAATATGTAATTTTGAAGGGTTACTAATTGATTCATCAACAACAGAACTTTTTCTACTGGAAAGTTTTGAAGATTGAGTATCTATTTCTTGACAAATTGAACTTGTACTACTTGATGAAAATGTTGAGGAATTATTCTTGTCCTGGAAAAACGAATCTTTTCTACTGCATGATTCAACATCATGTTTATCCATGCCAATTATTTGTGGAAATTCTGTTTCTTGAACAACTGAACTTTTTTCACTTTCTTGTTTATCGTTAATAGAAACATGCGTAATATCTTGTTCCAGATTAACTGAACTCGATCTACTTTTTGACTCACTTCCATTAGTGCTGATTATTGCTAGTTCTGACGATTTTAATGGTTCTTCACCAATAGAATTGGCTTTACTTGAAGCTTTTGAACAATGACTATCAATTTCTGGTTCTTGTGTTATAGAACTGGATAAATTTGTAATGGTATTTTCTGATTTTTTGTTTTCACAAAGAGGAGATTTTACTAGTTCATCACAAACAGAACCTGATTTACTAGATGCTTTTGATCCTTGCTTTTCAATTTCGTTCTCTGGAATATTTTTTGACTCTTGGGATATAGTATTGGAACTACTTGTGATAGAATTTATCAACGTTGTTGTTTCACGAACTGGAGATTTTACGGGTTCATCACACACTGAGCTAGCTCTACTAGATGCTTTCGAATCAATTCCATTTTTGGTGGTATTTTCTGGTTCATGTGTTACAGAACTTGATATGCTGGTTATTGCATTAACCGTTTCATAAACTGGAGATTTAACTGACTCATCACAAATTGAGCTAGCTTTACTACATGTTTTCGATTTTTGCATATCAGTGACATTATCTGGAACAATTTCTAGTTTATCGGTAATAGAACTAGATCTACTCACGATTGCATTTGGAGATGTAATTAATTCATGAACTGGAGATTTGACGGGTTCTTCACACACTGAGCTAGCTCTACTAGACGCTTTGGAACCAGTTGCGTTTTTTGTAGTATTTTCTATTTCATGTGTTAAAGTACTTGATATTCTAGTTATTACATTAACTATTTCATGAACTGGAGATTTAACGGGTTCATCACAAACAGAGCTAGCCTTACTAGATGTCTTGGATTTTTGTATATCAGGAACATGTTCTGGAGTATTTTCTGGGTTTTCTGTTATCGAACCAGATCTACTTGGAACTGCATTAACTGATGTAATTGTTTCATGAATTGGAGATTTAACGGGTTCATCACAAACAGAGTTAGCTTTACTAGATGACTTGGATTTTTGCATATCAGTAACATTTTCTGGAGTATTTTCTTGTTCTTCTGTTATTGAACCAGACCTTTGCATATTAGTGACATGATCTAGAATACTTTCTGGTTTTTCTGTTACAGAACCAGATCTATTTATAACGGAATTAGCTGAAGCAATCGTTTCGTCAACTGAAGATGTCGCAGGCTCATCACAAATTGAGCTAGCTTTACTAGATGTCTTGGATTTTTGTATATCAGTGACATTATCTGGAACAATTTCTAGTTTATCGGTAATAGAACTAGATCTACTCACGATTGCATTTGGAGATGTAATTAATTCATGAACTGGAGATTTGACGGGTTCTTCACACACTGAGCTAGCTCTACTAGACGCTTTGGAACTAGTTGCGTTTTTTGTAGTATTTTCTATTTCGTGTGTTAAAGTACTTGATATGCTAGTTATTACATTAACTATTTCATGAACTGGAGATTTAACGGGCTCATCACAGATAGAGCTAGCCTTACTAGAAGCTTTGGATCTTTGAATATCAGTGACATTATCTGGAATACTATCTGGTTTTTCTGTTACAGAACCAGATCTACTTCTAATGGAATTAGCTGATGCAATCGTTTCGTCAACTGGAGATTTCACAGGCTCATCGCAAATTGAGCTAGCTTTACTAGATGTCTTGGATTTTTGTATATCAGGAACATTTTCTGGAGTATTTTCTGGTTCTTCTGTTATTGAACCAGATCTACTTGAAACTGCATTAGCTGATGTAATTGTTTCATGAATTGGAGATTTAATGGGTTCATCACAAACAGAGCTAGCTTTACTTGATGCTTTGGAACCAGTTGCATTTTTTGTAGTATTTTCTATTTCGTGTGTTAAAGTACTTGATATATTATTTATTTCATTAACTATTTCATGACTTGGATGTTTAACGGGTTTATCGCAAACAGAGCTAGCTGTAGTAGATACATTGCATTTTTGAATATTAGTGACATTATCTGGAATACTTTCTGGTTTTTCTGTTACAGACTCAGATAACGGCATACTTATAAGGGCATTTGCTATTGCAATCGTTTCGTGAACTGGAGATTTAACAGGCTCATCACAAATTGAGCTAGCTTTACTAGATGTCTTGGATCTTTGTATATCAGTAACATTTTCTGGTTCTTCTGTTAGAGAACCAGATCTGAAAGAAACTGAATTTTCAGATGTAATTGTTTCATGAACTGGAGATTTAACCGGTTCATCGCAAATCGAGCTAGGCTTACTAGATACTTTGGATATTTGCATATCAGTGACATTGTGTAGAATGCTTTCTGATTTATCTGTTATTGAATCAGATAACGGCATACTTATAACAGCATTTCCTTTTGCAATCGTTTCATGAACTGGAGATTTAACAGGCTCATCACAAATTGAGCTAGCTTTACTAGATGCCTTGGATCTTTGTACATCAGTAATATTTTCTGGTTCTTCTGTTATAGAACCAGATCTGCAAGAAACTGAAATTTCAGATGTAATTGTTTCATGAACTGGAGATTTAACCGGTTCATCACACACCGAGCTAGCTTTACTAGATGCTTTGGAACCAGTTACGTTCTTAGTTGTATTTTCCGGGTCATGTGTTATAGAACTTGTTATACTGGTTATTGCATTAACTATTTCATGAACTGGAGATTTAATGGGTTCTTCACAAACAGAGCTAGCCTTACTAGATGCTTTAGATCTTTGGATATCAGTAACATTTTCTGTAGTATTTTCTTGTTCTTCTGTTATTGAACCAGATCTACTTGGAACTGCATTAGCTGATGTAATTGTTTCATTAATTGGAGATTTAATGGGTTCATCACACACCGAGCTAGCTTTACTAGATGCTTTGGAACCAGTTGCGTTCTTAGTTGTATTTTCTGGGTCATGTGTTAAAGAACTTGTGATACTGGTTATTGCATTAACTATTTCATGAACTGGAGATTTAATGGGTTTTTCGCAAACAGAGCTAGCCTTACTAGATGCTTTGGAACCCGTTACGTCATTTGTAGCGTTTTCTAGTTCATGTGTTAATGAATTTGATCTACTGGTTATTGCGTTGACTATTTCATGAACTGGAGATTTAACAGTTTCATCACAAATTGAGCTACCTTTACTAGATGTCTTTGATTTTTGCAAATCAGAAACATTTTCTGGAGCGTTTTCTGGTTCTGTCATTGAACCAGATCTGCTTGGAATTACATTAGCTGATGTAATTGTTTCATGAATTGGAGATTTAATGGGTTCATCACAAACAGAGCCAGCTTTACTAGAAGCTTTGGAACCCGTTACGTCATTTGTAGCGTTTTCTAGTTCATGTGTTAAAGAATTTGATCTACTGCAGGTTATTGCGTTGACTATTTCATGAACTGGAGATTTAATAGTTTCATCACAAATTGAGCTAGATTTACTAGATGACTTTGATTTTTGCAAATCAGGAACCTTTTCTGGTTCTTCTGTTATTGAACCAGATCTACTTGGAACTGCATTAACTGATGTAATTATTTCTTGAATTGGAGATTTAACAGGCTCATCACAAATTGAGCTAGACCTGCAAGGAACTGAATTTTTAGATGTAATTGTTTCATGAACTGGAGACTTAACCGGTTCATCACACACTGAGCTAGCTTTACTAGATGGTTTGGAACCAGTTGTGTTCTTAGTTGTATTTTCCGGGTCATGTGTTATAGAACTTGTTATACTGGTTATTGCATTAACTATTTCATGAACTGGAGATTTAATGGGTTCTTCACAAACAGATCTAGCCTTACTAGATGCTTTGGATCTTTGCATATCAGTAACATTTTTTTGAATATTTTCTTGTTCTTCTGTTATTGAACCAGATCTACTTGAAACTGCATTAGCTGATGTAATTGTTTCATGAATTGGAGATTTAATGGGTTCATCACACACCGAGCTAGCTTTACTAGATGCTTTGGATTCTTGTTTGTCTGTATCAGAAACATTTGCTACATCGAGCGCTTGAGAAACTAAACTTGTTAAATCTGTTGTTTCAGTTTTATCAGTGTTAATTTCTGGCCCTGGAGAAATTGTAAGTTCTTCAACAACTGAATGGACTTTACTGGATGCTTTTGATCCTTGTTTATTGATTGTGATTTCTTCTGTTATTTCTAGTTCTTTTGTTATTGAACCAGATCTACTTGAAACACATTTAGCTGTCGTGATTGTTTCATGAACTGGAGAGCGAACTAGCTCATCACAAATTGAGCTACCTTTACTAGATGCCTTAGATTTTTGCATATCAGTAACATTAGTATTTTCTGGTTCTTCTGTTATTGAACCAGATCTACTTGGAACCACATTAGCTGATGTGTTTGTTTCATGAACTGGAGATTTAACTGGTTCATCACAAACTGAGCCAGCTTTACTAGATGCTTTTGACTCTTGTTTCTCTTCTGCATTATTCGTTTTGTCTTGTTCTTGACAAATTGAACTTGATCTAATTTTGTCAGTACTAATATCTGGTCCTGGAGATTTTAATGTTTCGTCACAAATGGAACCGGCTGTACTGGATGTCTTTGATCTTTGCATATCAGTAACATTAGTATTTTCTGGTTCTTCTGTTATTGAACCAGATCTACTTGGAACCACATTAGCTGATGTGTTTGTTTCATGAACTGGAGATTTAACTGGTTCATCACAAACTGAGCCAGCTTTACTAGATGCTTTTGACTCTTGTTTCGCTTCTGCATTATTCGTTTTGTCTTGTTCTTGACAAATTGAACTTGATCTAATTTTGTCAGTACTAATATCTGGTCCTGGAGATTTTAATGTTTCGTCACAAATGGAACCGGCTGTACTGGATGTCTTTGATCTTTGCATATCAGTAACATTAGTATTTTCTGGTTCTTCTGTTATTGAACCAGATCTACTTGGAACCACATTAGCTGATGTGTTTGTTTCATGAATTGGAGATTTAACTGGTTCATCACAAACTGAGCCAGCTTTACTAGATGCTTTTGACTCTTGTTTCTCTTCTACATTATTCGTTTTGTCTTGTTCTTGACAAATTGAACTTGATCTAATTTTGTCAGTACTAATATCTGGTCCTGGAGATTTTAATGGTTCGTCACAAATGGAACCGGCTTTACTGGATGCTTTTGATCTTTGCTTATCAGTGGAGTTTTCTGTATTTCTTTCTGGTTCTTCGGTTTTAGAACCAGATCTACTTCTAGTTAATGTCAGTGGTTCATCGCAAATTGAGCCAGCTTTGCTAGATGCTTTTGAATCTTTTTTATCCATTGTAATATTTGCAACGTTTACCAAATCTGTATCTGGTCCTTGGGTTGTCGTAATTTGTTTTAAATCTTGAGTGTTGTCTCCATTTTCTGCATTACATTCTTCTACATGACTACTTCCATGTATATCTTTATCATTCTCATTATCAATGGTCAAACGTTTTTCATCAATACATTCTTTTTCTTGTAATTCAATTTTTGCTTCTTCTTGAATTTGTGTGGAGTTTTCTTGTTTATTTAATTGCGTACAATTTGATGTTTTGGTATGATCGTGATTGAAGTCTTGTAAATGATCATGAATTTGGTGATTGGTGATCTCATGTTCATTTTGTTTTTTTAACTCATCAATTTTTTCTGTTATTTCACATAAATCCTTGGATGATTCTAGTAAATGTTCTATTAATTTAGTTTTTTCATCAATATCAGGAAGAATTGTACTTTGTTTTGTTTCTACGTATTCATCTTCTTTATCAGAATCTTCGTCAAGTTCGGTATCCAATAAGCCTACGGTGTCTAACACTTGTCTTTTTAATACTTCTGGAGAGGAATCTAATGATACCAGTACATATTCGGCATTTTCTACTTGTACAATTTCTTGAGTTTCAATCTCTGACTCAATTTCTTTTTCTGCAACTTTTGGTTTTTGTTCATCTGCTTCTTCGTGGAATGGTAAATCGGCCACTTCATCTGGTGTTTTTAATGCATCTTTGGCTTTTTTAAATTCTTCGACTTTTTTGTCTGATTCGTTAACTTCAATTTCTTTTTTTGATTCATTAATTTTTTCATCTTCTGGCATAGTGGGCGCTGTAGTAGCTCCAGAGTCTGACAATTTTTCTTTTGTTACAATATCTTTGGCTGTTGTTAAAATTCCATCCAATTCATTAGCGATAATTTTTTTTCCATCAGGAGTCAATAGTTTTTCTGGTGTAATTGCTACTTTCTCTACAATCAAAATATCTTCTTCTTCACCACTTTTATCTTTGTTACAACTAATCAAACTTGATTTATAAACTATATTTGAGTCTTTTTTTAAAGAAGTTTCAGTGATTTTCGGATTAGCTGGTTTTGTTTCTTTTTTAGTAATTGGAGTTCGCTTTAGACCTGAATTTGTTCTCGAAGAAACCAAAACTTTTCGATTGGCTTCCTCCTTCTTACTTTTAGTAGGAGTGCTTGAAGGAGATTTTGTAGTTGTAGATGTTGATTTTGGCTTAATAACTTGTTTAATTGGTTTAGGCGCTTTTTCTTGATTTTCGATTGGAGTAGTGGGTGATGATTTATCAGTAGGAGGAGATTTAGATGATAATTTCAACGATTTTTTGGTAGTTGAACTTTTTTGGGCAATCTTGTTGGAATTTACTCTTGCGCTAATTGAACTATATTTATGTTCAATTTTTGGTTTTGCATTTGCTGTTTCTTTCATAACTAACTTTATACTTTGTTTTGGTTTTTCTGTTTCAACAGGGAACTTTGGCTTTGGAGTTCCTTCTTTGGGTACTGTTGGTATTATAGCTGTTTGAATAACAGCATTTGAGGCTGATGTTGATACTTCTAAATTTTCCATAGTCTTAACGGTTTTAGTTTCACCTGGAATCATTTTTTCAAGAACAGTCTTCTTAGTTGTCTGAGATTTTACTGTTACTGATGTAGATGAACTCATTGATTTAATAGAACATGAAGGATGCTTCAAAAAATCGAGATGTCTGACTCTTTCTAAAGATTCAAATATCTTATTTTGAGGACTACTTCCTGGGAACAAAATTCTAGTGATTGTAGTGTTTGGATTTGCTGGTTGCCATACTAGTAGGGTACAAACGGATATAATGTTAGGTAGCGGAAACTGTAAATCTTTGGTAGGATTAAATAATTTTTGATCACCTTCATTCCATTTTGTCAAAAAGTCTTTTACCTCTTTACTATCTTTGGAAGGATTTAATACATACATATCTAATTTTCCATGACCAACTTTATGATATAGATTAATTGGCTCTAAATTTATATTTCGATAACATAAATGCGGACGAAGTTGCAATTGTTTAAGATCAGTTATAATGCTTTGTGCTGTATCTATTAAACTAATTGAAAGAACATCTTGTTTAGCATCTATGTTAGGAGATGATATTTGTTTTCTTGTCTGAAAATAAAAATAAATTTTAAATATTAAATACTAATGTGAATATTTATTTTTATAATACTCAATATGATACGAAAGAAAACGTTATTTTATATTTTTATGTTCTAAGTAATTGTATTTGATTGAAAAATATATAGGTGATCTAGATACAAATCTTTACATAGTTATTCGAAGTTCTTCAAAGGTTCTAAGTCCAGGGCATAAATTTAAAAAACAATATATCTTTTTTACATTTTTGGATATTTAAACGTGTTGTACATTTTGAATGTTTTTCGTTATTGTACTTTCAAAGTTTCAAATTTGATTTCTTCCATTTATCGTATTTATATTTTCAAACGTTATTTTAATTTTTTGTTTTCTGTTTAACGTTTATTTATTTTTTTATATAAATTATATTGTTCTTTTCAGTAAAGATGGCTGGTAATTAACCACACTGACACTGTGATGTAAGAACTATCAAATTAGTATACATTTGTTGTCCAGGATAGGTTATTTATAATCATCCTAGGGTTTTTAGTAAGTAGCTAAAACTTTCAAAATAATGTTAGTTTAAGTGTCAATACTACTTAAATATTTTGGCAAGAATGAAAGATAAAATAATAGACTTTATTTCAAAAAAATATTTATAACAATAATACAACTTGAAACGGAATAATAATGTTAATTTTATATAAGTATTTAGTAGGTACACCAAACCACACTCGCAGACACAACAGTGTGCTCGCAGTTCTGTATTTTATTGAAATTTGAATTACAGAAATAAACTAATATTATACTCAGGGACTGGAAACTTAATGATTTTATCGGTTTGGGTTTAGGTTTCAGTTCTCGAAAACCCAAAATTTCGGTTTTGGTTTTTAAAAGAATCAAATTTCGGGTTCGGTTTCGGTTTCGGTTAATACCGGTTTTAACCCTTATTATTTGACTTTTTTTTATTTTATTTTCATCAATAAAGTCCTATATAAAAAAAATAACATATTAATAGCTTCTATTTAGTGACAGGTATTTGTAATTAAGTGTAACTATTTCACAATTTAGGCAATATTATAAAAAATTAATTTTTAGAAATAATAAATACATTTTAGTATTTAAAATAAATAAAAGTTATTATTAAAAAAAAAAATAAGAATGAATTTTTAACACAATCGGGTGACCAATGTTTCAGTTTGATATAAAAATGTATAACCTATAAATAAAAATATAAATTTAAACAATATATAACGCTGTAACGAATACGGAAGAACAGTTCAGTAGTATGTACAGTTGAAGTGTCGTACAGAGCGTATAGAGTAAAGAGTTAACGATATCCAATTTGTTTAGTTTTTTTTTCTATAAATATCAACAACATTTTATTTTTTGGGTTAAAAACCTTTAAAATTTAATACAGTGTTGATAATGTATTGTTAAAATGATAGATAAAAAATATTAAAAATACATGATCACAATTTTTTTATAAGCATTTAAAATTCGATTTTTGACAAAAGGCGTAAAAATCACGTAAATGTGCAAATTATTTTGATTCCTTATAAGGCTATCTAGGTTTATCAAAAAAAAAAATTGTTTATAAGAAAGTCAAATTAAATTTTTATGAGCCTTTGAAGTTAACATTTTTACGACATTGGATATTCACAAAATTTCTCAAGTAACTTTTTTTTTTGTAAATTGTAATTCAAAAAGGAATAACCGTAAGCACTTGAAAGTTATATCATAAATTTATTTTATCAATTCCTATACTTGATATAATTTTGAAAATGTTTTGACGGTTTTTGAGCTGCTTCAAGACATTTTTGAGATTTTTGATAACATTTATCAAATTGAAAATTAAAAAATGATTTGTAGTTAAAATTGTATAAAAGTTCCACTTTTATAGCTAAGGATTGAAAATTTAAAACATGGCTCAGCGTAAGTAGGTTATTTTGTAACCAAAAAATAGACATAATCACAGATTTTGTTTATAGTTAATTTAAGTTAAAATTTGGACAAAATTACATATTATTAAATAACCAGGAATAACGATTTTAGTTATTTTGTTGTAATTTTATAATATTTATTTAACTTATCGGCTACTGTTTTAATAATAAAAGTAATAACAATAATAATATAATATAAGATATCCATTCTGGCAAACCATCTCCGCTCAGAAACATTTTTCGTATACAATGATATTATATCATTGAATTCAAATTTAATACCATCAATTATAAGTGACCCACTTGGCCACTTGTAACCTACTTTCTAGGAAAGCGACATCCACTTACCCAGCTTTTTTATGTTACATATACGTTTCTTGTTTATTTTTAATCATTAATTATGATTAATTTTATTACATTATTTTCGTTTTTAGTTTTTTCTTTTATTCATTATTTTCCGTTATAACACGTTATAAATAACATTTTGAAGCCCTGGACTTCTACTCAAAAAAACGATTTACTATTAAATAATATAATTTTTTAAACGATATTGAATTTTGAAGTTTTGTATCCTGTGCTTGATTTGGGAAAAAATATGTAGAGGAGCTCAATCTAAGTATTTAAAAATTGCCTTCCAAGGGCACAATCATTCAGCACAGACCATACAAAAAATAGTAGGGGTACGGCAAAAAAATAAAAATTATAGGGCAGCTCCGTCCCCCTGCGCACCCCCCTCCCAATTCGAGAACTGTTTGTATCTAAATATATTAGTATTATTAATCATTGATTATAATTTATATTTGATTTACAGTAATTATCTATTACACAATAGATTTATTTTAAACAAGTTATTGTATGAAAAAGAGTTGGACTGTTCAGACGCAGAATTGAGGTTTATTGAAATTATTGAAACAAAACATTTTAGACACCTTCCTTTCTACACATATTAGTTTATTCAACTTGAATGTATTTTTCATTATTTTTACATACATTACTAAAGAAAACGGGAATAATACTTATGTGAATTTAAAATGATTTATTATTTAATATTTCTTACCTTGAAGTTACAGAAAAAATGTCCTATTTGTGGATACAATGAAGACATGGTTTTTCGTTTTAAAAATGATGCGACTCCCTCCAAATTACTACTGTTGAGTCTTGTTAATAGTACTGCATCTAACCGATCCAAATGTCTTGCAAAACCCCAAAAACAAGAATTTCTTCCCGCTCCTCCATCGATTAACATGTTGAATCCATTGATACCAAATAAAGCGGAATCACCTTGACCAGCAGGAAACACATAAAGCGTAGGTCTACTAAATCTGATATTTCCAACAACTTGCGACCCTTCAAGTAGTATATCAAGTTCAGCCACTTCAATTTTATCACATAGCCATCTTACGATTGATTCTATTGACTCAATGTCAATTATTTTTTCCGGTGGATTTAACAAAAAACGTGTGCCTTTAACTCTGCTAACTTGGTTCCAATCAGCGTCTGCAGAACAATGTAGTTCAATACGAATCTGATTTTCATGTAGTCTAATCGTACGCTGAGCTTCAGCTGTTTTATATGCATCTAAGAAGTCAGTGACAGAAAACGAACCGTCCTATAATTATAGAAACAAGTTTTGAGAAAATCATATTTTAATGGATAATTCAGTTAAAACTAGTTGTTAATCTTAAGTTATTCAATATTCTATCAATTTAATACAAAATAATAATTATCTGTGTATTTCGTACACCATGTATTGTATATTACCTATATACACATAACGGTATTGAAATATTATATAGAAAATAATCTAATAACATCCAATATTCTTTAAAATAATGATTGATTACAAAATGTTATATCAGATGGTAGATGCTTAATTAATTAAAATTAACTAACCTGAAGGATCCATGATCCATTTTCTGTAAACGAATATCCCGCATGAATGATGCATCTATACTTTGTAAAACTAGCTAATAAGTTTCTTACACATTGCACTAATGTACTGTGTTGAGGATTAATAAGAATTTCCGCCACTAAATTATCACTTGCATATTGAAAAAGTTGTTCACCTAAAATATATTTGAAAAACCATTATTTAAAATTGTTTTATTAGTAAGTACTCCTTTAATATTTTATAAATATTAAACAAAGCCATAAATATACCATTTTTGCCTTCTTCGCCTTCAATATTTTGATTAACAATAGCATTGAATTCAGTAACTATATCAACGCCACTCTCTTCATAATTCCAACACGAAAGCCCTTAAATATTAACCAATACGTGATTATTTTACAGAATATTACAACAATATTTACCATGTAATTTCCAATAAATAATAGATTATAATTGAAACGTGTTTTAGTTGGTATGCAGAGCATTTCATTTGATATTCTACCCACTATTATTATTATAATTTTGATTTCCACAGGGATAAGAATACATCTGTTTATAATTATTATAAAAAATAAAAATAAACTACAGAAGCGATGGATAATTAAAACCGGTACCTATTTTAATATTTTGGATTCAAATATGTATTTAAGTATCATATTTTTATTTATATTTTTTAAACGTTCCGTTAAGAGGACGCTACCCATACATTTGTTGTCTCCGTCTTACACACGCATGACATAGCAAATTGTCGTTCACTAGTTTCAATAGTGTGCTGTTAGTTTTGATACTAGATTGAATTGACCTATTATAAAACTTTTAGGTAAGAACATTATCTGTGCTTAAGAGTTGCCGATTTTTCGAAATTTTAATTTTCAAGCAAGATATGGGGTATATGAAATATCAAAAATTAAAAATGCTCATAACTCGTATGGAAATTAAAACATCGAATAAAAGCCAAAGCTTAAGCACAGATAATGTTATTATCTAAAATATTGATAATAGGTCAAATCACTCTAATATCAAAACTAATAGAACACTATTAAAACTACCTAGTGAATGAAAATTTGCTATGTCGTACGTGTGTAAAACGGAAACAACAAATGCATGGGTAGCATCCTCTTAAGTTGTAATGATTACAATATTATAGTTTAACGGAAAAGAGTTCAACATTGTTAAAAATAAAAATAAAACACCTAATTTAATTGTGTATTAACAGACCTACAAAACCAGCATTTCAAAAGTTATGGCGATGTCTTATAGGTACATTTATAATGTTGCCGTATAATTATAACGCTGATACCTACTTAACTATTATTTTTTTTACCATTATTATTATTCATTGACAAGGTTAATTAGATTAAGATTAAATGAAAAAAATAATAATCGATTTTGTGAAAATTTTTTTTAAATATTAACTGTATAATATATTGTTTTGTAAAAGTTTTATTCTCATGTAAGCCTGTCATAGTGTTTGGTTAATATCGATCAAATTTATATTTGGAGCAAGAAACCATTGTTGGATGTCCATCAATCACTTTTGTCCAAAAATAGTTTCTATAGCTTCTTTACCTAGTAATCGATGCTTTTTATAATTAAAAGAATAAGCGGCATCAACTTGTATAAGCACAATACATTGGATTACATCGATTTGCTGTTGTATTAACTAGATTATAATATAGTTGAGTCGGACGAGAAAACAATCAATATTATTTCAACGAAATTAATGTATTAAATATTTCAAACCACATTTTTATAGTATATGACATATGTATATGTCGATTATAGTGTGTATTATTAATTATGTAATACATAATATACTTAATAATTAAAATTAAAATTTCATAGTCTAATAATATTATTTATGGTTTTTTTAAAGATAAGATTAAATTATATAGATAATTATGAATTACCTAGGTATCAATGTAATAACAGACAACCATTTTATAAACTATTTGTATTGGTATAACAAAATACATTTTTAAATAAAATAATCAGTACGTGTTCGACCTCCGACTGAACAGCACGTGTACATCTTTCGCGACCGTGCGCTTTTATAGCTTCCGATAGCACTCCGTTAATTATGCCGGTGACCAGCGTACAGGTAATATAATCATTATTTTATTATTATCTGTCGCGGAACATTCGACGTAATGAGCGACAAAAATACAAAAGGCAAACCGCCTTTTACAAAAACATTAAACAAAAATATCACAAACACTCACTCGAAAACACCTTCTGTAAAAAACATACCCACAAGCCATATTAAACAAATTCCCATCTACTCCAAATCAAACAGTTCAAAAACAAATCCTAGTTCGAACAAGTCAAACTCAAATGTCTCTGTAGATAATATTGATACATTACCGCCACTTCCACGCTCCACTCCTACCTCTGCCAACACCGCTGCTCTCCTAATTACCGCTGCAGCTAATCAACACGATAACCACTCCAATTCTGATAACCAAAACGTTATCGTTTTCAACGACGACAACGCCCAACCCCACCCAGCACACAGCTCAGAATCACCTACCAGTTTTGCTACGATTACGGCAAACGAAAAAACTCCATCCAGGGAACAAGCAATTGTTTTCAACTCTATAGACGGTATCAGACAAATAGAATATATACTTGCAATTGGAAAACTGATCCCCCCTCGGGACATAATATTCACTTCAAGGATATCCAACAATCGTTTCTGTATTTTTTTTTCAAGCAAAGAAGTACTCGATACACTTCTTGAAAAATCCAAAACGATATCAATAAATGAACACACTATCCCTATTCGCAGATTGATTAATCCAGCCAAAAAGATCACGATATCAAATGTGTGTCCATCCATACCTAACATAATAATTCTTAACGCATTAAAAAACATCAATATATCTCCAGTCTCACAACTAAACCATATAAAAGCCGGCATCAATATTGCGGGATACGAACATATCCTGAGTTTCCGCCGCCAAATGTTTATAAATCAAGAAGATATCACCAAACTACCTGGGTCGTTAGTTATTAACTTTAACCAAACCTCATTCAGAATCTTTTTTACTGACGACAGAATCACTTGTTTCCTATGCAAAGAGGTGGGTCACACTTCTGCGTCATGTAAAAAACAAATTTCTCATAACAGCCCAATTGCAACCGTTGACGATCATACTACAGAACTACTCGAAGATATTCAGCTTCCTGAATTACCTCCAATAGACACAACCCAACCACAAAGTACCATGGACTGGAATCAGGAAAACAATGATATAATTTCATCCCAACCCGTGGCAAATACTAAAACATCCCATGTAACAATGAAAACACCAATCACCACTCAAGCCAAAAGACCTCTATCGGATACAAATACAATTAAATCTCCCACCTCCCCTACAGCACCTGGCAGCCCTATGCCTTTCATTCAACCTGAAAAAAAAAAAGCCAAAACCAGCCGCTCTAGATCCAACTCTCTCACTTCCACCGACGACAACAAAATCAACACCTCGCTTGAACCTACAGTCGCCTTTTTCAGCGACAGTGAGAATACTTCAATCACCCTGGACCAATTTAAATACTTTTTGGAAAATATTAGAAACCCTAATATTAATATATACACATTATGCGACGAAATTAATTCCAACATCTCGGACATGCTCGACTTGACGGAAAAAATATACCCTCTAATTACAGATCGTGCAATGAAGTCCAAAATAAAAATTTTATCCAACTTATTGTTTAAGACCCTTCCTCCCAACTAATTCAACCAAATGAATAAAAGGATTCCCTCAGATCTATCATTTTTCACATCAAGCACCTTCAAACCTCCTATACAATTCAAATGAAAACAAATATAATTCAATGGAACATCAACGGGTTCTTCAGTAGACTTGAAGAGCTCCAGATACTAACCAAAGAACTGAACCCTGCAATAATATGCATTCAAGAAACCAATTTTAACGAGAAAAGCAATCCCAAATTTACGCACTACGATATCTATAAACGCAATCGCTTCTCGTGTATCAGAGCCAGCGGTGGCGTCGCAATAATGATCAACAAAGATTTCCCCAGTGTCGAAATCCCTTTAATCACTGATTTCGAAGCAATAGCCGTTTCAGTCAATCTGCCTCATACAAAACTAACCATATGTAACATATATATCCCAAACAACAGAGATTTCTGCCTAGATGACATCGAACGTATCATAAAACAACTGCCCAATTCGTTCATTATAGTTGGCGATTTCAATAGTCACAGCGAGACCTGGGGATCCTACAAATCGGATCGCAGAGGGAAAATCATCGATGAATTACTTAATAACGAAAATCTAATGCTTCTCAACAACGGACAACCCACAAGAATCAACCCTATCAACGAACTATCATCCGCAATTGACCTCTCCATCGCAAACACTTCTCTCGCGCATAAATTAGAGTGGTGCACTCTACCTTATACCATCAATAGCAGTGATCACATCCCCATTCAAATATCCATCAACCACCCACTCGACGACACACACCTAGTTTATCCATCTAGATGGTCTATCAGGAAAGCCAATTGGGATCTTTTCTCATCTCTAATAGAAAAAAAAACCGAAAGCCTTCCCACCCCATTACCAGAAAATATAGATGCAGACGTAAAAGAATTTACTGACATTATAACAGAAGCAGCCTTAATCACAATAGGTAGGTCTAAGAGCAGCTCCCCAAGACCTCGCGTCCCATGGTGGAATGAAGAAATAAAAAAAGCTATCCAAAACAAAAATAAAGCTCTCAAGAAATTCCAAATCTCCCGATCGCAAGTGGACTTCATCAGTTTAAAAAGGACAAGAGCCCTAACCAGATATCTGGTTAAGAGCAGCAAATCTTTATCGTGGAAACTATATGTGTCCAGCATCGATAACCAAACTGACTCCTCAATTGTATGGAAAAAAATCAAATCTATTAGAGGTACCAACAGAAACAATATCCACTTCCTCACGGACTCTAACATCACAACATCTCCTAAAGAAGTCGCCAACACCCTGGGACAAATGTTTCAGGAGAATTCTAGTAAATCCATCTACGATCAGGAATTCTTATCCAAGGCAAACATATATAACAACCCATCGAACACAGTAGATCCCCATAATAATGTTCAAACCTACCTCAACTCACCTCTACTCATCACTGAATTGGAGGAAGCTCTCCGTAATTGCAAAAGCAAAAGCCCCGGCCCTGACGGAATCCCCTACCTATTTGTACAAAACCTCCCAGCGAACGCAAGGACCCATTTAATATCAATATACAATTCAATTTGGAACAATAATTGTTTCCCCAACACATGGAGACATGGCCTCGTCATCCCTATTTTAAAACCCGACAAAAACAAGTTTTTACCTGATAGCTACCGCCCCATATGTCTTTTAAATACGCTATGTAAATTACTCGAGAAAATGATTAACAATCGTCTAATGTGGCACCTGGAAAAATCTAACTATCTCACTCCCGAACAAAACGGTTTCAGACGCGATCGAAGCACTACTAAGAATATTTTAAACATTAAAAATGAAATCCAAACAGCTCTAAAGAATAATCAAAGTTTAGGACTGATCAGTTTTGACATTGCTAAGGCATATGACTCAGCTTGGAGACCCAGAATAATCCACAAGCTCAACAAAATTCTAACTAAAGGTAACATGTTAGACTTCATAAATAACTTCCTCGGCACCCGGACGTTTCAGGTAAAAACCTCAAACACCCTATCCGACATATTTACACAAGAGAACGGTGTACCACAAGGTTCCACCATTTCAGTGACGCTATTCCTAATAGCCATCAATGATATCTCCGAAGGAATACGCAACCCCAACATCCCTCTTTTATATGCTGACGATTTCAATATCCTATGTCGCAGCTCCAACAGCAACACTATTCAACAAATGCTACAAGATTCGACCAACAAACTTGAATCCTGGTCAAAAACAGCGGGTTTTCGATTTGCGTCGAACAAAACTAGCCTCATACTCATCAACCAGAAAAGAAAAAAGGAAAACATAGCAATAAAAATGGGTAACCACACCATCAAGAACCAAACTCAAGTCAAAATCCTTGGGGTAATCCTCGATTCTAAAGCTTCATGGCGCCCATACATACAACACATACGAAAATCATGTCTTTCTAGAATTAATCTGATAAAAACACTTTCCCATACAGCGTGGGGAGCACAAACCCAAATGCTACTGAAAATCCACAAAACACTCATCCTTTCAAAAATAGATTACGGAGCTTCTCTAATATCCGCCGCCAAACCACCTCACCTTAGAACACTGGAATCAATACATAACGCAGGGATCCGACTCTCCATTGGTGCGTTCAGATCAAGCCCGATCAGTAGCATACTCAGCATTGCCGGCATTCCACCATTGGACATAAGATGGTCTGAACTAACATCCAAAACCGCAGCCAGAATGGCCCGCTCCCCCCAAGGTCTTCATTCCTCCCCTAACCACATTTTCAACAATTATAAAAAATATGATTTAGACAACATAATGACTACTGAAATCAGCATATCCCCTCCGTGGCTCATCTCGATGAACATCATCCTGGACTTACACCAACTCCCCAAGAAATATACCAGCTCCACTCAATACAGGAATCTCTTTATGGAAATACTTTCATCTAAACAGCAACACGCACTTATATACACGGATGCCTCTGTCGCGGTAAATCGGGTTGGAATGGCCATCATTCACGGGGATACACATATCCAATGGAAACTATCAAACAAATGCTCCATTTACACAGCTGAAGCACTAGCCATCCTAAAAGCTATTGAGTTTGCAACAAACAAAGTTGAAGCCAAACAAATCATTATCCTTAGCGACTCCCTTTCCTCTCTCATGAGTATCCAGAACCAGTGGAAACCTACTGACTTAGCAAGAAAAATTCATAATGCTCATTCCACCGCCACCTTCGCCGGTAAACAAATATCCTTCATGTGGATTCCCGGCCACTGTAATATAAGAGGAAATGAACTCGCTGACAAGGCTGCCAAACAGGCCCACCTTGCCAACAACCCCCTTACGTCACTGGTTTTTACATACCAGGATGTTAAGAGGATCATTGCTAAAGAGGCACACAACCAATGGGAAAACAAATGGGCAGCTGAGACAACCAAGTTACATGAGATCAAAAGAACCACATACCCTTGGCCGTTCCCTGCAAACATCTCCAGGAAACAGGAGACAGCCATCACTCGCCTCAGGATAGGACACACACACATCACCCATCAACACCTCATGAAGGGAGAAGAACCTCCCATCTGCACCCAATGCGGCTCCCTACTTACTGTCAAACACATCCTCACAGAATGCCGAAGATATGAAAATGAAAGGAGGGAACTGAACCTTCCGGACCAGCTAGCCGAATCACTCAGCCCCGAACAGAGCAACCTAACAACGACGTTGGTTTTTTTACACAACACAGGACTTCTCAACAAAATTTAAGTTATATTATGTTATACTGTCTTTTCTTTCTTGTTTTTTTTTTTTTTTTTTTTTTTTTTTTTTTTCTTCTCCTTCATATTTAATGTATCTATATACAAAAATTTCTAACCCTGTATAGTATTGTATAGCATTAATGTCGTCCAATGGCCATAGTCGCCGCGGATATAATATAATAAAAAAAAAAAAAAAAAATAAAATAATATATTCGAGCCTCAGGTGTAGGTATACGTTCCATATAAATATATAGGTAATATAATATATAAATCCTTTTGAATAGATTTACAAGTATTCATATTTCATTCTACTATAGTCTGGTTAGAAAAAATAAAATCTTAAATTATAAAAAAAAATAAACGAATCAATTAAAAAAAATTATTTTCTTTTCCTAGTATTTGATGAAAATTATCATGAATTGACTTGTCACTCATGTATTATTGTTTCAATCATAATAGTATTTATTGTTATATAACTTATTATTCTGAAATATTATGTAATTATTCATATTTCATTGTATTATTGATAAAAAAATAATTAATGCTTCGTTTACTTATTACAAGATTAGAAAATAAAATAAAATCCAGAAAACAGTAAATACATAATATAGCCCTCTGCTCATTCGGTTTTTATTAATGTCACTTGTTTTACACCATAAATCATAATTATAATATTACATGAATTTAGAAACTTTAAGTACTATAATATTATTATTATACTAGTAGTGTTTTATTTCGAATTCGGATATATATTACAATATAATATGAGTAATATCAAAACTTAAAATAATTTTTTTCTATTATTAAAGGAACTATTAAGTAATAAGTAATGATGGACTTAATATTAATATAAGTACTTATTATAACCTATTACTCAATTAACAATGTATCATAAATATTAATTTATTGCACATTTTCTTATTTAATATAGGTAGCTATTAATTAATTTTTGAAATAAATGCTGACATAATTTCAATTACATAAAAATAAAATATTCAAAAAATGTTCAGGTTACATAATATAATCCTTTACAGTTTACAATATTACACCAACCAATTACTTTTATCGAGTGTACACTTTTTTGAAAGTTTGATTAAAAAAAAAATGTTAGTAATAAAGATATTGATAGCATAATTCAATACATAAAATATAGGTACATTTGGTACTTAAGTTAAGTATACATTTTTAAACGATGGTTTTAGGCTTAATTGGTAAGTCGTGAACATCACAAAAATACTATAATAATACCATTGATTATAAATACTACCTAGTATATTATATAGGTAGTCAATGATAATAGGTATTTATACTTATACTTGTATATGAATAATTATTTACGATAATTTATGTAAAATCCATTGTTTTACTCGACCTACCTATTACTGCAAACGATAATAGCTATCTAGTATCTACCTAGTTAATAGTAGACTGGCTTACTTTAAATTATTATGTTGATAAATTATACATTTTATTAACGAAACAGAACAAATGTTAAGGGAATTTAACACTAACACCAGTACGCTACTAGCGGGTACTAGCCAATTATTTTATACACTTACAGCATAAATCGTAAAATGCACATTAAATACTTATAAATTTATAATATTTAAAAATATGATAAAAATGTTCATCATTATATCTTTTTTGTTTAGAGATATTGTATGGTAATAGCCTGCATTCTGCAAATTTAACGAGCTCAGCTTCTGTGGCTGACTGTACTTTTGTTTGTCATTATAGTGTCTGCTAAGTGCAAGTTATGAATTGTAACACAGAAAGTGTATATAATATTCACATAGGACACAGCTCTTCAGTAAAATGAAAAAAACTAAAAGGGCTTGATTTTTATTTTTCCATCTTTGCTCTATCTTTTTTAGGTACTCGTCGATCACTTGACCTGACATTTCACGGATATTGCGTAATACTCATGGACACCAGCTGATACCGTTAAACCTATAGTATGTATGTGTGTGTGTTAAGGGTAGAGGGTGAGAGGGTGTAGCCAGATAAGCCACGCCCGGCTCTTCGGCAACGTCACTGCTGAGTCCCGCAGCCCAATCAATACCTGACCTACTCTATCTCCACTAGTAAAAAGTTGCCAGAAAAAATTTTTCCACAAAATTGTTGAATTTATTAATTCTTAGAATTAGAAGATTTCCACCTTGTTACAGCTACATAGTCTCTATAATATATGATATTTACAGAAATATAGTGTTTACAAAATGATTGGCTTTTATCACGAAACTGTTACACAAATCGGGGTACTATATTTACTATATAGTTCAACTACACGCAAGGTTCTATAAGCAGTCATTATGCATTTATGTGACCATAATATGGTAATTATAGGTATTTAGGATATTAGTCTATTAAAGGGACGTACCTATTCAAACAACCTATGTTTATTTTACAACATTAATACCTACGTGATAATATTTTCAAAACAAGATGATGCCTTTATATGAACTACAGTGGCTATTTTTTATTATTTAGAAAACTTGGGGTAAACTATTTGATACAAATGGCCAAATGGGTAAGTCATTTTAATTTGTTTCTAACAAACGTTTACCTAATACCTACAGCACCCTTAAAGCACTTAAACTGTGGGCTGATGAGATAAGTAAAAATATGACACTTTTGAAATTATTATATAAATACCCTCTCACATTGACGACTTGACTGCATTGTAATACAAATCAACTAACAAAGACGGTTCAACGGACGATTATTAGATAAATTAATTTACGGCGTAGATATAACGATTTTTTTTTTGGTTATTGTGTAGTTTAACTAGGTATTTAAATAAAATAATTAAGATCAATAAATAACATGTGAAAAAAAATTATAAATAAGAATTTTGTATTAATTGATTATATTAATATAATCAATTAATACAATATTCTAACCTAACATAACCGTACTAATATCAGATGAATAAAAAAAAACCAATTTTAACCATTTTTAAATTAGTCCGTCTTCTTTCTAGAGGTCTAATCTACATACAAACATTAATTTTATATCTATTGACAAAAAATTATAATACATAATATATAATACAAATCAACGAACATGCCCGATTAACCAATAGCAACCAATATATAATACACTGTTGCGCCATTGTTGTATTTTTTACATCCAGATTTCCTACTTTTCCGGTGGATTTTCCTAAAATTTTCTTTCGTTAAGAACCATCCTCGTACTTCAAGGAATATTATAAAAAAAGAATTAGCGAAATCGGTTCAGCTGCTCTCGATATTTGAGCATAGCAACACATTCAGCGATTCATTTTTATATTATAGATAGAGTTAATTAAATTAAGATGATGTCAGCGCACTATTTGTTTTCTTTTTCTGGCCCACGCTCAACATAGACAAAACGCATTTACGCAGAATTATTTCTTCTATGTTTTTAAGTAATCTTAGAGTATAATCACCCACTACAAAAAATATAGAAAATAATATTTCAAATGGAATGACATATTATCGATTTTATATTTTATTATTAATTTACCTTGTAATCGACTTTCAAAATAAACAAAAAAATGTTGTAAATTTAAATGATGTTTAAATTGTTTTGTAACAATATTTAGACAAATCGATATCATTCGCTCAAAAAAAATATTTTCCATATTTTTTGTAATGGGTGGTTTTACTCAAAGATTACTTAAAACCATAGAAAAAACGATTCTGAGCAAATGCGTTTTGTCTATATTGTGTATGTGTCAGTGAGAGAAAACAAATAGGGCACTGACATACTCTTAACAAAAGCTGCTTTTGAGAAATATTTAATGGTAGAATATAGATCACCTATAATAATAAATAGGTCATAGATATACAATTATTATATAGGTACTTTCAACTAATTGTATTTTTATCTTTATTTTTTTATAACTATAATATTATGGTGACTGGTGAGGTATATTTTTATTCAAGTCATTAACTCATACCTTATGCCATTCCTAACCTAATTCCTTATACATATGTTGTTAAATTGGGTTAGTCCGTAATGTAAAATAAAATAAAAATTGTATTTAAATGACCATTCACTAGGTAATCAATCTAATATATCAATAAATTATACTTAAAAACCATGAAAAATCATTAGTTTTCTAAAATGATTAAAAATAAAAATAGTATTGCTATAAAGTATTTATTTATATTATTTAATATTTATTCTACGTCATCACATTAGTAAACTGATATAGATTTTCATCTAAGAGGATGTCAGCGCACTTTTGTTTTCTCTCTTTGACCCATAACCAGGAACCTGAACAATTTAAGTTCAGCAGAATCAACCAACCTTGTGTTGTTAGCTTTAGTATTAGAGTGAATTGATCTATTTTCTAACTTAAAGTTTAAAACATTATCTGTGTTCTAATGTTGACTTTTTTACGATGTATTCAAATCTTTAAGCGAGTTATACATAGGTATGCAAAAATGCTCATATTTCGCTAAAAAGCAAACATAAGAACATAGATAATGTTCTCAACTTTAAGATTGACAATAGGTCAATCCACTCTAATACTAAAGCTAACCATACAAGGTTGGTACTGCTGAACGCAAATTTACTATATTGCGAGTAGGTCAGGGAGTGAAAATAAATAGTGTAAGTACTGATATCTCCTTAAGTTTATAGAATATCCTTACTCAACTTCTAACTTATAAGTGAACAAATCTAAAATTTACCGTTTTTATGATTAATTATAACTTAAAACCTAACTTGAAAAATGTATTTTAGTTTTATAAAACTAAAATACATTTTAATACTATAAAGAAAATATTGAATCTGAAATTTGTATAATATATCTTTGATACCTGCAAGTCACAACCATGAATAAATAATTAAGGGCCGATTTCACCAACACAGTTAATCACGATTAAAGTTAACCGGAGTTTTAGTCGGCCGAATTTGGCCAGTTAAATATCTGTTATCAGCCGATTAAGCGTTAACCGTGATTAACTGTGTTGGTGAAATAGGCCCTAAATTTGATACAATTGAAATCATTTTATAGCTTTTTTTTGCTTAAGCCCTTATTCCTATAGGGTATAGCAGAGTATTTTACTGGAAGCATATTTTTTTTTTTTAACATAACACTTCAATGAATAATTTATAATTAAAATTAAAATCAAGAAAACTTTGCAAGTTTTTGTTTTTAACTCTTTCTACAAATAATGAATAATACACGAAAACATAATTATTTTTAGTACATTAATCTTTAAGTTTTAAAATGTACAGTGAAATTAATTATACATCAATGACTCTCATGCATTTTAAGTTTTGGATAGTAAACTACCAAGTACCAACTATATTATTATTATAGAATTCATAAGTATCTAAACTGAATATTTTAAATTAGCTAATATAATACATAAAAATAAATGCTGATCTTTCAGAACAGAAATTAGCAGGATAAAGAAAACTATGTTAAATTAATTACATATTGTATACTGATGTTCAATATAATTATTTATAAAAATATGTTTGTATATAAACAATTTAAAAAAATAAACCTAAGTGAAAGATCTCCCTAATCTCTACATTAATCACAGCTCCACGATAAAACTAGGGTTAAAATAATTACATTTTAATGCTTCATGTCATTAACGATTATCAAATTGAAGAAATCTAATTTTTTTTTAACTGATGAAATGCTTGACCAAAACAATATCGACAAATCAATTACTTTTGTTTAACTATTGACAGATAAAAATAATATTGAATCTTTAACAGAAAAAGTTAATTTAATATAATTTAGGTAATATTATTATAATATATAAGTCTAAATGTGTAATTATCTTATACGAGTAGTAATTAAATGTACATGAATGTTCATAGGTGGACATCTGGAGAGGGCATAGCAACCCCTCTCCAAGCCAAAAAAAAAAACAAAAATTCAAACTTCATTTGAAATGTTATTATTATTATTACTATTATTTGTTTTAATAATAATCTATTTATTATACTATTATTTAAGAATTGTGAAATATTCAGCTAACAAAATGGAGCTAAAAATCGTTAAAAATCTAAATAAGGTCAGCTGTGGTTGTCACCACGGTCTTAGAATATAATATGGCTGTGAATTGAGACAATTAATGGATATATAATTAATGTTATGATCATTTTTCTTAACTAATATGGGGTAATATTATACAGGCCGTCTCGAACTCCATTTTTCAGTATTTTAATCTTAAACTTCAGAATATGTCTTCAAAAATAATACAATTTTAAGCGTTTTTTTATAATCTATATTATACCATTATTTGAAATAAAATAAAAAATCAGAGTTCGATGAAGCCTATAGAAAGTTTTCTTAGTTTAGATAAAAATATAGTTATCAAAATCCGACAATTCTACGAGGCCTGAGAATAATTCCCGTGAAGTCATTTTTTGATATAATACACCTTATCAATCCCCCTAAATAGGTATAGATTAGTAGATTAGTAGAAAAATATTATAATTAAGGTAGCAACTAAAATATAAAATTTTATTTTCAAATTTTATAGAATTGTAGACAATTTGAAAAGCCGGCACCTTTAACTGGCCCTTTAATAAAATAAAATATTTTGAATATTATGTGGAATACTTATTTAATAAATAATAGTATTTAAACACAATTATTTTTCAATCAAATCTCTAGGTACATTAAAAATTAAAATTCATTTTAAAATTAGTATAATTTTAGAAGCCAGGGTAATTTTAAATTAAAGCAGCATTTCTAACAATCTATAACAGAAAGTGTAATTTAAAACATAAATAATAAACACAAGGTACAGAAATTGGGCGAACAACTCTATTTATACTTGAAACTTTGAAAGCTGTGATAAATTATTACATTTTAAAAACGCATTTGAGCTTGGTTTCTAAAATATTTATAGTACGATTTTAAAATTATATG
Source organism: Macrosiphum euphorbiae (assembly GCA_949089665.1). NCBI lineage: Eukaryota > Metazoa > Arthropoda > Insecta > Hemiptera > Aphididae > Macrosiphum > Macrosiphum euphorbiae. The sequence continues at coordinate 97,930,004 of CARXXK010000001.1, read as the reverse complement.
TACCCATAAGAAGAGTTTATATTTTAACAATTTGTATTGATTGTAATGAATATAATATGTTGCGAGTAACCGCTTGTATACGAATTTCAAAACTAAAAATTATAAAACAAAAAAAAAAACTGTTGTTTGTTTCACACCTTTCACCGCAGTTAAACTTCAAACGTTTTTAATAATATCATAAAAATAGTGTATACAAAATACTACAGAAGAACGGTTCAATAATTTAAAATTGTATAATAATTAAAAATATGAAAAATACTAATTGTCAATATTTCTAAGCTTCTGTCATAGTTTTAATAATCAATTATTTGAAATTATTATTCTAAGAATTAATAACTAATAATATATTAATAAATTAATTAGGTACTTACATTAATTAATTTTTGCATTAGTTTTAAATTTTAATTATAAGAATTTTGTTGGTTGCCACAATGGTACAACTTGTCGATAATAATATAAACCGAATATGAATATAAGGTGAGAATATATCAGTTATTCATTTCTTGAAAGTTAACAGAATATAAAATAATAATTTGCAGTTATTTTACTATTTCTTCATGACGTCAACGTTTCCAAGGTGTTGGTTGAAAATAAACGCGTTTTGTTATAACTTATAATATATCTAACGTCTTATGTCATATTAATTTGAACCTATATTAAATAGTAAATATTGATTTTTTTTTTTGTTATTTTTCGTTGCTTCCATATATAGTATAATATAAAAAGAAACTCTTTTACTATAGGCATTTTACTATAGTATGTGCTTGTATTATAAATAGACTTTTTTTAAATAACACTATATGTGTATACAAAAAAGTTTAAAATTGAGATATGACCTTTTTCGTTGGGGCAGACAATATTATAGTCTTATTTTGGTATATTTATAACGTTAAAAAAAGATATAATTATATACCTAGTAGATACGAATTATATTTAATTTCCTACCGTAGTAAAGATATTGTCATATTGATACATATAACTTTTACTTAAATCTAATGAAATGAGTAAATATAAAATAATTGTCTTTGGTTAATATCTAAAACATAGTATTATTAACTATAAAATAGGTACTAATTAACTTATTAATGTATATGGTAATTATAAAAATGTTAGACAGTCTCGATTTATTAGGACTAATAACGTACCTACTATAAATAATATTTGAATTTAACTAAAAATTCGTCTAATTTTATAGATATAAAAAAACAAATATTAATATAATATTAATATTATTTATTAATTACTTTCAATATTAATTGAAAATCTAATAGGTACTTCATCATATTATTTTATGAACAATAAACGTGTTGTACCTATAGGTACATCATGTTAATTTTATAGCATCACGGTGTGATAATTCATCGTCATATTATAATATTAAGATTTTATTTAAACACACAATGTTGTCTTATTTGACATGCACATTTTGTCCTCTAGTGTACATGCTCTCGTTTAAAATTACTACCAAATGAAGGGTCTTGGGCGGATTCAGGTTATATTTAAACAGATTGCGGCAACATTGAAACACATGTTACAATTCTATTAGAATACCTACAAGACCTGAGTAGTCATATTTTTACATCAGACCGAAAAATAATAATATCCTTCGTCAAAGTCCAATAAAATATAATATTGAATTAAAAAGTTGTATCACACAAATATTCGAATAAACGCAGATAGTTTATAAAAAATTGAGTAATAATTTCCGTAAGTCAAATATTACACATCGTGTATTATTATTATAAAATTTATTTTAAACAGTAAATAATGTACGTATACTATACAGGTTTGTATTATATATAAATACGTAAACATCACTTTTAATTTTAGTTTATTTCGTTGATTTTCTGCCTTCAAAAAGTACATAATCCTGTTAATTTTCATTATAACTGATGTCTGATGACATTTGAGAGTATTGGCGACAGAACTTTTTAAAATAGATATGATGCCCAGACATACGCCACCCCAATACGATTTTATCTCTCAAAATAAACCCATGTTACTAAAACTGTCTGGAGTATATTTATTTATGTATACATTTTTATTATTTATTTCGTTTTACCTTTTGTGAGTTTTTTCAGTATAGCTAATTTGTGTTCAGCACTCCTGGGTTCGGCTAATACAATCAGCAGATATCCGCCGGTAAGCGGAGTTTCGACGTGATCTGATGGGTTGCCCATTTTTAATTACTACGTGTTCAAAGTTTCATTAGATATGCTAAATTATGCCTGCAACAGATAAAAAATTCACATTAATAAAATTGTGTTTAATGAAATATTAATATGCGTAGGTATATAAATTGTTAACTACAACGCTAAACAACTACAAATATGTCATGCTTAAAATATCTTATTTCAAAAAGCCCACGACTTGAGACTTCCTAATCAATGTTTATATCAATATATTTTAATAACAATAATTCTTATTTTTATTTGTATTAAGAAATTGCAATTTAATCTCTCTAATTATTATGTATGGCGATTAGTTATTACCTAAGAGTATAATAAATTAAATTAAACATTAAAAAGTATAATTTGATATTACCACCATAATTAATTTATGTAGGTAATTCAACTATACTAAAATAATGAAGAACATAATTTAAAAACATAGATATCTTTTTCTAACTAACAAATACATTTATTATTTTATTAATGTTAATAAAGTTGACGTTTTTGTAGTTAATTAATATATTGTAATAATGACAGGGTGCAAGTGTAAAATATAATTTTTACGATTCTTACACTATTTTGTTGTAAACAATGTTATACTAGCCACTAGGTATGTAATTTTATTACTAAATATAAATAACTTGTATTCCTTTTCTTAAATTAGCTCTTAAGTATGAAAAATCCAATACAAAAATGAGACTTTTTTCGTTTTCATGATATTTTACTTATTTTCTTAATTCAACGGCAAATGGCAAGATAAAGTTTTAAAAAATAATTTGACTTAATCGAGATTAATATTTGTGTTGGTAACTATAGTTGGTCATATTATGAATCAAACGAGACTAAGAATGTCTCTTAGAATCAAAATATGAACTGAAAATTGCAAATATTCGATCCTCCGAACCAAATGTCTATAGTTTAGTTCAAAAACCAATTAAATTAAAATTCGAACTAAATTTTAAAAGGACGTGTGAAAATAAAATAGAATGAATATTGGTGTGATGTGTGAATATAATATTATTTTTTTATACTTTTCGTCATCTTTTTAAAGTTTTTAATTTCGGTTCGTTTTGAGTTTGTGAAATTAATAAAAAAAAAAAAAAAAAGGGATTCCAGGCATCACTATACCAATCAATTAAAAATTATATGAAATATTTAATAATGTTTAATCTATAGTCTATACCATATAGTTATATTTTATAGCAAATACACTACCTTATAATGTACTTATTATGTTGTTCAAGGTATTTTATTTTTCAAACTTCAAATAGGTCGTTAATAGAAGTATTTAAGTATATTTTGTCTTTATTGCAATAAATACAAGCTCTTTATATAAATTGGTACTTTAAGTAATTTAAAAGAAAAACTTATAATTGGCAAATAATTCAGTGTGTTAAATACTTAAATCTTTATTGAGCTAATTTCCTTTCATTTAATCATTCTTGTGTCTTAAAATATATATATAGTATTATATACCTTGCTATTCTATAATTTCCATCTGAGTGCATAAATAATTTCCCCATAAATTCTATATCTATACAGATACATATATTAATTATTATTCATATATAATATGGTACTTGACGTAAAAAATAGCAGTATTAATTATAATATACAATATTAGAGATATAAATTATATTGCAGGTATGTGATATGCTGGTTTCATAGTTAAAGCGCTGAATAATAATAATATCACTATTACTGTTTATCTGTACCAAATATAACCTGGTATAACCAAATTTGCTTAAGTTACTAGTGACTTATTAGTTATTACTTACCTATTATAATAAAATTGAAATTAATCTATAGAAGCAGACAAGTAGTACACAAGTAGAATATTATTCACATTTTATTTTTAGTGTTGAGATTTCTTTTATTCCGTGCTTTACTCGGTACGCTCAATTTAAGGGGTGAAAGTGAAATACTAAAATAGGTTAAACATAGGTTTTATCCGATACCTTCTACTGCAATCATGGATATAGATAAAACGAGAATAAAATTGAATGATATAGTTTTTAGATTAAAACAATAAATATTGCATACGCATGTTGATGTCTCAAGCACGAAATGAAATTTAAAGTAGGTAGGTAACGTAATAAAATATCTTACTCTATCGACTATTTCTACCGACTATTTGAGAAAATGTATGCAAATGCAATAGGAAGTTCAATATAATGTATTTATTAATAATAAGTTATATTTATTGAAAGCAATACCAACGCATAACTTATATATCTTATTAAGGTAAAAGGTTAAATTGATTTAAAATTGTAAATTTAAACTTTTTAATTACAAATAATTAGTATAGATATTTATTTAATATTGACTTCGGTATACCTATAATTACTAATCTCATAATATGTATTATAGTGATAAAATATATAATTAGTTATTCCTGACATTCCCTGTAATGCCTAAAAACATCTTTGACGGTAAAGTCGGTAAATTATAGTAACAAAATGTCTTGCGAAGATTAGTGATTACTAATTTTAAATAGCAAAGTAATATCATTTACATTATTACATAAATTTAAATTATAGTAAATCCTCGCGGGACACCATCTATACAGGTATAAAGTTAAGTACCTATATTATATATATAATTTGTTTTTGGTTAGTTACTATACTTTATTAGGTTACCTTAGTGCACATTATTAAATTATAAATTAATTATGCAAAAAAAATGTTAATTAATTTTAACATTAAGAGGACGTGGTCATACGTTGTCTTCGTCTTAATATTTAACTTAACTCTGTTATGTTTAATCTTAGAGTGAATTGACCAAATTTAGAAGTAATAATATTATCTAAGTTTTTTTTTTTTATTTCAATTTTATAGCGAGTAATGAGCATTTTAAAATGCACAAACAATTTACAATTTTAAAGTACTTATAACTCACTTTAAAATTACAATATAAAAAAGGTGCTCTGCTGTACAGTAGGTTACAAGTGGGTCACTGTATAATGGATGGTATTAAATTTGAATTCAATGATATAATATCATTGTATAAGAAAAACGATTCTGAGCGGAGACGGTATATCAGTCTGGATATAAGACATATTATATACTTATCTATGGTATTAAAAAAAATTGACCTATAATAGGCAGGTACCTATAATAAATTTCAAATAATCATATCGCAAAATCCATTAGGTACTTATAACGCGTTATACATCAACAACAAACCCTGATACTATCATAGATATATAATAGTGTGCTTTAGAAGTTTTAAGTACCCACGAATGACATACAATCACAACAAAATAACTAAAATAGTTATTCTAGGTTTTTTATTATGTAATTTCGTCCAAATTTGAACTTAAAGTGACTATAAAAATAAACTGTGCTTATGTAATTTTTAAATTTTTGGTAACAGAATTAACTACTTACGTGGAATCTTTTTATAAATTTTAAAAATCTTTAGATATAAAAGTTGAACATTTTATAAATTATTAACTACAAAATACTTTTATCGAAATTCGATCTTTAAATGCTTATAAAAAAATATTGTGACTATGTATTTTTAATGTTTTTCAACTGATATTGTAACAATATATCTGGAGCCTTTTATTAAATTTTTACACTTTTTGGGCCAACAGATAAAACTTTATTGATATTTTAGAAAAAAAAACTAAAAAAATTGAAAACTGAAAATGTCCGTAAACAGCTCAAAAAGAGTCAAAATATTTTCAAAATTGTATGCTGTATACGAAATGCTAATACAAACATTTAGTGAAATTTTCATGTATCCACAGTTATTCATTTTTTAATTACAACAAATTAAGGAAATCGCTACATGAGAAATCGAATGAATATCCAATGTTGTAAAAATTTGAATTTCAAACGCTCACAAAAATTTAATTTGACTTTCTTATAGACAATTTTTTTTTTTTTTGTTGATAAAGGAAGATAATTTTATAAGGAATCTTGTATTACATTTTAAAACCTTAGATTTAAAAAGAAACATTTTAACGAATTCTTAACTCAAAATAATTTGCTAATTTTCATGATTTACCATATTTTATCAATTTTTAAACTTTAAATGCTTATAAAAAAAAACTGTGACTAAGGATTTTTAATATTTTTCATCTGCCTTTGAAATAATATACTAGGAGCCTTAAATTGTCAAGCTTTTTTTAACCAATAAATAAAATTTTATTGATATTTTTAGAAAAAAAAAACTAAAAAAAAATGGAAAATGAAAATGTTCCTAAACAGTTCAAAACAAATCATAATATTTTGAAAATTTCATCGTGTATAGAAAATTCAAATATAAACAACCGGTAAAAATTTCATGTATATACATTCATCTGTTTTGGAGTTACACCAAAAGCCAAAATCGATTTGGTGAAAAACCGATTTTCCTTAATTTTAATGTTGTTTTTCCCGGTGCTTGTGAAAACTATTGAGAATTTTGAAATTTGACCTCTCGAATGCACCAACTAGATTCATTTTGCCATCGAACAAGATACTGTTGAAGAAAATCGAAGCAGTTTTACTGCCCCAAACCGTGATGATAGACCCAAAAATAAAAAATAAAAAATAAATAAATAAAAAAACACACATCATTGTAAAAGCAATACAGTCATCGTTCCACTCAGAATCTAAAATCCGTGTTATTCACTAAAGAATATTCTTACTTCTAAATTTGATATAATATCTCAATTCACACTAAAATTAAACATAACCAAGTTAAATAAATTATTCATACCGTACAATTTGATATGCTATGTGTTTGTAAGACGGTGATAATGCAGCTCCATTGACATGAAGCTATATGTAAGGAATATAGCGTCCTCTTAAATATGTAACCATATTAGTTAAATAAAATAATTAAATGTTTGTCTCACTCATACATTAGTTACGATTCAAATTATTCTTTTATATTTGTTAACCAACCACGGTTAGATACTCATTATAGTTAGGTACAAGAAAATATATTAAATTAAAATAAAACAATGAAACGTATATATCTCCCACGTCGGTAATATTATATCATTAATTGTATCAAAAGTGTAATACATATCGATGAAGATTTATCAATTCACAAGTTTATATATGTAAATTTTTATTGAATGAATTGTTCGATAAAAGAATGTTAGCTTTAGGTACTTTAGGCTATGATAAGAAATGTTTATCAATTTTCGTTAAACATACAACATTTGGTGATAACATTTTATTCAAAGCTATTTGCACAATCCACTTCGATAAATAAAAAATATTCTTTTACATTTCAAATTGAACATGCAAGGAAAATATTTTACTATTGAATTTTTTTTCTGATATTTATATGGCCATATCGTTATTACAACAAAAAAGTATCATTTTATGTTTAATTTCAGACAATGAATGTATATAATAGCAAACAAAAAAATATGACAGAAGGCAGAAGCTAAATGTATATTCGTAATAATGTATAGGTCATAGCCTTATAGGTATAAAACAACTGGGGAAATTTGATAAAAGTACAATCAATATTTTAAAACTTAAATTCATCAAATATTCGAATTTTGAAGCATTAATAATACCTAAAAGTACTTACCAAATATTATTGGAATTAAAATGAAAAGATGCTAGTTTTCTATCATCAATATATTATAATTTATAACTTAAGTCCTACTTTTTTAAATTTTAAATTGTATTAATGTAAATAATTTACTTCTTTGCAGTTGATGAAAAAAAATAATATTTTCATCTACGTGATTTACATTAATTATGTTATACCTTTCTGTGTTTAATTTATAACGAGAATAAGACCTTTATAAGTTACCTATAACTTATAACAGAATTATAGCCAGATAAAAGAAAGGTAAGAACATAAAAGCAGTCAAAGAATCTAGGTATTTAGGCCATAATTGTTATCCCATACTACGGAATACTAATATTAAATACATAATCAAAACGTTTTATTTGATTTTAATGTTTAAAAAATGTCTGATAATAAAATTAATTTATAAATTTAAAAAATTATAATCAATATAGTTATTTAAACATTGGATAGGTAAATTACGGAACATTTTAAAAATATTTACTTCAATAGTTATTATATTTAACTTATCCGTTACAATATACTCATAATAGCTAGGCGTAGAGTTCATATTTCTGTATAAGGGTAAAAAAGTTTTAGCGTTTAGTATTTTTGTAATCTTACCACTTAAATCATTTTTTAAAGGGTGTATATAGTGTATACTATTTCATAAAACAAAAAAAAAATGTTTCTTTTATTTAGATCTTACTTTAAATATAACTTGTAATTTTGACATGAATTAAAAGTTACTGCAGTACCTATATTATGATATAGATTACATTAAATAATATTAGAAAAATTATGTTTAAAGTCTAAAGAAAATAATAATTATATAATTTATATATGATTTAATTATATAAAATTGATGATGATAATAATAATATAATGTATTATAATACCAAAACACCTAGTAAATATTGGTCACTCGTATTTCGCTGTTCGTCTAGGCGTATAGTATGTGACAATTTGAAAGCTAGGTATTCAAACAATCAAATAAAAATTTAAAACGTAAGTGTATTAAGACCATGCTGAACATTTATTTTAAAGAAATTGATTTTATGACTTTAAGTAATCTTCCATATTCGTAGAGAAACTATTGAACTAATCGAAAAATAACCTCTTCAGAGTAGAGTACATAGGAAACTCAATAAGTTCAAATTTGTTTGAGCACTTAATAGAAAAAGGGAAAATACAGAAACATAAAAAACATATAGATATATACATTCCTAAGAATATTTATTAATTTACAACATTATTCTCTATAATTCAAATTAAACTGTAGGTACTAATTTAATTCTCGCAATAAAATATTACTTGAAAATTAACGTATTTCTTTTAAAAAAAAATTATCCATAATATATTTTATTTATTTATTAAGTAAAAAAAACATTGTAAAAGTAAATAAATGTATTTTATATTCTTCATTGAGTCTTTTTAACTCACATATCTATATCATAAAAAAAATTTTTAAATATAATTTGCGAAGCCCAATAAAATAAAACACTTTTGTATAAAAAGGTTTTGTTTATTTTATAAGCCCAAAAAAAATGGAAAAATATTATCTACATATTATACAGCAATAGGTATATAGTGTGCAATATGCATGTATATTTAACGAAGTTATAAAATATTATATTTAAATAAAGTAAGCCATGATAATATAATTAAAACTGATTGCTAATCAACAAATAATTAAAACATTTAAAAAAACATTAATAATTTCCAGGACTTATATATAAATACTTAACATATATAATACCTACATCAAATGACATTTATGTCGGTACAACTATAAAGTATCGACTTATGATTATCGCGCAACTAAATGCATTAACAAGCAATTTGATGAATATTTAATAGTAAACACTAAATTTTAATTTTAAAGTTCTAAAACTATTTTTAACATAAATAACTTTAAGTGTAGTAATTATTATGTAATATTAATGGGGTTTTTTAACATTATATTTAGTAGACCTAATAAACGAAAATATAAAAATACATAACTGCTAAAAAAAATAAATATCAGAAAAATGTATTTCAACTGTCATAATATTATATTTTATAAACGTATACCATCTAATTAAGCAAATATGACATTTTTCGTCATAAATTAAGCATATTGTTTTAAATAACATTTAGGTTTGAGTATAATTAATAAACAGACGTCAGTACGTCACTGGGAATAAGAAAAAACTTTCCATTGTATACTTTTAAATTGAATTTGTTAAATTACCTATGCAGACTACAATGTATTGCTAGGCATTATAAGAACCATTAAGAAGGATTTTTTAATTATTCTATGGGCAATTAATGAGTCATAAATTATAAGATTAACTTAAAATATTATTTTAATATTATTGTATATGAAACGAATAAAATAAATATATTTAGATATGAAGAAATTAGCTTTTAACTGGCAGAAAAATTATTAATAATTTTGTTCTTAGTATAAATTGTTATGTGTATTGTATTCTATTAAGGATACAATAATAATTATTATTTATACGTAATATACGTGTAATGTATACCTATATATGTAACTACCAAGTATTTCAAATTTTAGCATTGAATACTTTAATACAACCGGAATATTGAATTAATATTTTTTATTTGTCAGTTTGTCATAATATATTAAACACATTAATGGTTACAGGTAAAAAAATAAAACTGTCTAATATACCTAATTATTAATAGTGTAGTAAGCTACTATAAATTATGAATTACCTAAATGTTCTAACTTGCATAACATAGTCCACATTTTACATCAAAATAACAGCAGTAAGTAATCGCATGTATAATGTAGTCACTCTAGATACTTCAAAATTAAAAAAATCATGTAGTATGAGATTAACGACAACGTCGTAAAAATATACTTATATTATACTAGCATAAGTCTTAAGAAAACTGGCAACCAAAAATGTATATTTTGGATAAGAATTTAACGAAACTAAGTCAGTGGATTAAAAGGACAGCAGAACTTATCGTAGGGTATAGCTGTATTTAATGAGTAGGTATCAATCAATCACTCAGAAGTGTGAGAAAGACAAAAAAAGAACGTTCGTGGTAAGATCGATAGGCGAGTATTCGGAGAATACACAACTCGACACATGAAAGCCGAAATAGGCTATTTTATCGATATAATACCAATATAATATAATATAACATAAAGTCATGGCCTAAAATATTATGAATAATAATATTAATAACACGAATTGAGAACTAACACGTACCTTTCTGCAATGTAGGTATAGTAGGTAGGTGCACTTCGGTTACCGCGCCGGAAATGCCTCTAGTAGAATTGTCGTGTCCGCCGTGTCACAGGGACTGCGGTAGTGTTGCGGTCTCGGCGCAAAGGAAAGCCGGATCACGCAGGATCCACCGGACGGTCACGCAGTGGGACCAACGATGGCAGCGCTGTATTTCCCCAGTCGGCGGCCGACCGATGTTGTAGGCGGCGTATTAAATGGCTTGCCGGGACGAGGGCCTCGCTTCGATCGCAAAAACGCGCAGGGACCGCTGCACCGCGGGCGCATCGGCGTTGGAGTGCCGGAATGGGTGAGGTTGTTGTTGGATGGGGGGAGGGTGCATTTTTCTAGGCCAATCGAACTGGTGCCCCCCCTCACCCCCCCAGAGACAGCTTTGAATGTACGTATATAGGAACGCCGTCAGCGCTACGGGCTTCACATAATAATATTGTATAATATATATATATATATATATATATATGTATAGGTTAGGTATACGTATACCTACCATAAGTCTATAAAGGTACAGCTATATAATACAAAATATGACATCGTGTTCAAGGAAAGGTTTTTATTTTTCATTTTACCTAAAGATTCTCGATATTTGTACAAAAACGGTTGTATGCCTCACTTCGATATACTCTATAGATATAGTATAGTACCAATAGTATACCATTATATTATATATATATTATATTATTATACATAGTTCATTCAATCGTAGTTCCAAACATATAGGAGCAGTCAATTTCAGATTTAAAAATATTTGTGATCGAGTGATCGTTAAATCTAAGAATGACATTGATATTTGAAATGGTGTGCATTTTCAAGTATAATAATTATTATTAATATTCAATTTATTATAATTTTTCAACATTTCACCGATTTGTTTAATATAAATTATACATCATTATATATTCAATCAAATATACCTACAGTCAAACCAAACTAAAACCAAAAAAAATAACAGCATATTATTATGCCTCAATATTAAGACAGAATTGATAAAATAATACCATTTATATTAAATAGAAAATAACTATATATAGCTAATATATAAACATTGATATGAAATAGGCAGATACTATATTATTTTAGTTTCCATATTGTTAAAATGTACAACCACTGAACAGTTAACGATAGTATAATATGTATGTTCTTTAATTCTTCGAACAATTGATCTTCCATATAATATAAACGTGTACTACTGTACTCACATAACACACCCTTTTTACTTACAAAATTACAATTGTAATTTTAAAAAAGTGGATCAGAATGCAGGGTATCAGCATTGGCGTATTTACGATTTTGGCGCCTTAGGTACACACATTTTGGCGCCCTTTTTCTTCTTAGTTTCCTTTTAATAATTGTCACAAAAACTTTTAAGTCCCCTCTAATTTACAATTTACTTTTTCTCTCAGTTAATATTCGCAGGGCGTGAAACCGGTATAAACAGTTATAAAACCGAAACCGAGAATAAAATCAAAACCGAAACCGAAAAAAAATTGGATACCTGTATTATAATTAAAAACCGAAAATATAATTTAAAAAACGGTATTTTTTGAAAATCTTTGTATCTTCACATTTTGGAAAGCTTACTTTCACAACAGGCGATCGGACGCTCGATCCGGCGATTCAAAAAAATTAATAAACTAAGAATGAACGTAAATAGTACAGGTCTTGAAACCGATTAATATGAATCGGTATAAACCGTTTAAAAACTGAAACCGATAAAAAATTCGGAAAAAATTGGAAACCGGTATTAAATCCAAAACCGAAACCGAAAAAATTTGGAAACCGGTGTACAAATCGAAACCAAAACAGAAATTTTTTCAATCGGTTTCAAGCCATGTAAAAGTGATAATTGATAACACAAAATGTATGTTTACCCCGTATTGCATTTATGCTTCCACTAATTTAGAGAACCCTTTTATTTTACCATTAACACTCCATTTATTCCTAATAAAAAGTCAATCAGTTATCACTAATATAATTTCTCAACAAATCCAATAAAATAAAAATTAATTTTGTTATAACCTCTAGCAACGGCGCCCCTTTGAGGACTCAGAATTTGGCGCCCTGAGGCAATTTCCCCCCGTCCCCGCCTAAATACGCCACTGGGTATTAGATGCTGGTCACTCGTTTAGCTACCTATTTTCTGGTATTATTCACCTCAACTCTAGTGCAGGATAATGAGGTGTATTATTATTATTATTATACATTTTAATGCAGTGATAAACCATCGTGTTTAAAAACTACTCTTAGAGGTTTACGATCTGTTTACTGTATTATATTATATTATTGTCTATACAAGAAATATTTAAAATGTAGAGTTTGCTAAAATAATAAACTTAAGTAGGTACTTGAAAAACATGTACAGAATGTAACAAGTAGACCTGAAAGTTGAAATAATTTTTTTTATAATCAATAATTTTTTTTATACATCATTTATAGTCACTTGCACTACCTACAAGTATAATAAAAAAAAAATTATTTTTTATTGAAACTCAATGTGATTCTATCAATGTATATACAGAATATAACATGAAGACCTGACAAAAAAAATAAGAATGAAACTTCTTAAACGCATGACACAATTGTGAACATTATATAGTTAATAAATAATTTAAAAAATATACTCATGTCAGGAAATTAACAAAAATAATATTTTGAAAAAAGTCATTATGTTCTAAATTAATTTACACAAAAAAATAATGATAATTAAAAAAATTCTGAAAAATTAACTAAATTACAGATAATAACTATTCTTATAATCAATTTACAAATTGGCTATTTTGAATTTTTCCAAAAAAATTATTTTTATTTTTTAAGACTAAATTTGATTCATCTTTTTGGAAAAATTCAAAATAGCCAATTTGTAAATTGATTATAAGAACAATTTTAATGGTAAAAACATACATCTGTCAATTAGTTTATTTTTTAGAACTTTTTAAAATATCAATATTAATTTGAGTAAATTAATTTAGAACATAATGACTTTTTTCAAAATATTATTTTTGGGAATTTCCTGACATAAGTATATTTTTTAAATTATTTATTAACTATATAATGTCCACAGTTGTTGTCATGCGTTTAAGAAGCATCATTTTTATTTTTTTTTTGTTAGGTGTTCCTGTTACATAATGTATATACATAGATGGAATTACATTGAATTTCAGTTTTATAAAGTCTAAATCGTAAAAATTACAAATGTGAAATGTCATAAGTCATAACAATAAAACTGAAAAACGAAACATACTATTAAGTGAGTTTATACTCTGTTCAGACTAAGATAAAAAAAATTCCATAAAATATTCCCAAACTCACAAATCCAAAAATATCACATTTTTGGAAAGATAATCTACGTTTTAAGGAAATGAATAATCAAATAATCGATAGAAATGTAGATCAAGATAGTTAGGATTATAATTTTTTTGAATATTTAAAAAACAGTCGAAAAAGATTTTGTTGAAAATGTGTTTACATAAATTTCATAAGTTTTTACAAATCATTGGTAGTATATTGGTTCTTTATGTTCAAGGAAACTTGAAAACTACCTACTGAGAAAATCATAAAATGATATTATATTTTAAGTACTTAAACTAGTTAAACTAGATAAAATAGATAGAGCGAATTCAAAGATCAACCACTTATAATAACATATCAAAGATAAATAAATAAATAAATAAATAATTTATAAAAACAGAATACCTAATTACTAATTATTATAATTAATTTACAATGCTTACATTGTATTCTCAACCTCCATTTGTCCTCCAACATTTTTATTTTTAAAGATGATACTCATATATCCATAAAAATTATAAGAAAATAATTTTTTTTATCAAATAAATAATTTTACATAATAGGTACCTAATTATTTTAAGATGAACTGTACTATGTAGGTACCTATTATAACTAACGAGAATAAAGTAACTACTGTAAAAAATAAAGTCCAGTAAAGTATTAATAAAAATAAACATAATAATTAAATAATGACACGTTGTTTGGCGTTTACACGAAAACTTAAATTACACTGGAAAATATAGAATAAATTTAGTTAATTTACGATTCGTGCAAAGTACCCTTAAATAAATGTAGTATACTGTTATAAGTTGTTATGAGTTACAGTTTGGTCTATACCTCGATAAACTCATATAACTATATAAGTCCTAATATAGGTATATAATAAGTAATAACGCACGTGTTTGAAGTAAAACATAGAATATTTTAAATCATCTAACTGTCATGATGAAATGTGATAAAATTGTGTATGAAAGTTTTTACCAGTATCTCAAGGTCAAAATAAAACAATATTTTATTTAAAATATCACAAATTTAAAAAACGTTTAGATTCTAAGTGGCAATGGCGTTCGCAGAGGGGAGGGGGGAAAGTAGCGGCAGTTTCCCCTCCCTCGGTTTTTTTGGGTTGATTATCATATATTATTATTGATGATTTTAATGTTCTAAAAAAACTAAAAAAATGTCCTAACAATTCTAAATAGTGCACTAAATTATTTTTATTTTTAATATTGAAGATATAAATTCTAATATACATTTTAAACCTTTAAATGATTGTAGAACATTTTTACAGACAAAACTTATCATTCATGGACTACTTATTTAATCTGAAAATAACTTCTTTTTTTTCTGTACCTATAGGTTTATACTTTAGAGTTTATATCATATATTTATTATAAAAATCATATAAACACATGTGCAAATTTAAAAATAATATATTAAATTTAAATTTAGAAAAAACTTGAAAATGCTCTAAAAATCTTTAAAAGCAAAAAATGACCTTAAATTTAAAATCGTCAAAAAATTCAATGTAGTTATGTTATAAAACGAGTATCGCGTTGATTTGGAAAACAATGTAAAGTGCATTATAATCCCAACCTCAACCATTACCGTTGTAATATAAAATATCGCAAAATAAACTTTTTTTAAATTACATTTTTTTTTTTTCAGAGTGATTTTTATTACACTCGATTCAGAGTCAGAACTAAGAACGTAGTGGTGGGATCAAGTGCAATACTGCAGTGTCAACCAAGTTTTTATTTTTTTGTTTCACCTGCAATAGCTACAACTTTATAAGTTTATGGTATCAATGACTGAATAAGCTAGAAAAATTTAATTTTATAAATTACCTAAAATTATAAAACCAACGGTAAAAATGTATCTATTAAAAGATATTGTATTTGATAGTTTAAAATTACATAACAATTAATTAAAATTAATGCTGTAAGATTAAGTTTTAACTCACTATATGTACGTAGAAGTCATAAATATTTTTACATTCCTTGTCTATATGAAAGAAAATATGTCACAAAAATACTTTATAACTATAATAGGATAATGAGACAAAAAATGTAAAAAGGAAAATATTTTGCACTCCCCTTGACAAATTCCTACGGATGCCCTTGCTGAGCTGAGTGATGAAAGTATTGATTTTGCATTGATTTGTGTTTTGTTATCATTTGGAGACACTTTTATGGTAGAAAAACGCTTAAATTCCTGGTAGGAAATTGATTTTAGTTTGTACTAGGGAGTAAAAAGTAAAAATTCTCATAATTTTTTTATTATAAATGGGGGGAAAATAAATTAGCGAAAAACTGATATTTTTACACATAACTATAGTTTTTGACGAAATTGAATTTTTATTCTGTTGTAATTCAAAAAAAATTAACTGTAGATACCTGAAATTTTTACCAAATGTTTATATTGGCCTTTTCTATACATGATATATTTTTCTAAATATTTTGACTATTTTTGAGCTACTTATAAAACATGTGCACTTTTAGATATGTTTCACTAAAACAAAAAGCTTGAAAATGTAATACAAAGTTTCTCATAAGTTATTATTATTATTATTTAAAAATATTAAAGACACGTGAAAAATTTATATAACCATTTGGAGTTTAAATGTTGACAACATTACAAACATTTGAAAATTGTTTTGTAGTTAAAAATATATATAATTTGAAATTTTTATAGCAAAGGCTTTAAAATATAATTATACTACCTATGTCTCATAGTAGTATACTGGAACCAAAAAATCTAAAAATTAATACTATGCGCTTACATTTAAAGTTCAAAATTTAACGAAATTAGATATTTAAACAAAAAACTACGATTTTAGTTATTTTGTATTGTAATTCAAACATTTTTTTGTGTAGATTGGAAACTTTTTTTATTTTAAGTTGGTGTACCCTATAGACTGTACATGTTAGTAGGTATATTCCTATATTAAAACAATTACATATTTTTGGTTGTTTTATTTTAACTTATTGGACTAATAATTACTAGGTATAACGAATATTGATTCCTTATTTAAAGAAATAAAAGAAGCATGTGAGTGATGCCATTTTAAATCATGTTGTATTACAACTGTTATAGATATATTTTTAATTCGTTTCGATTTTCTTTGACTTTTAAGCTTGATAAATATTCATTATTTTTAATAGTTTATTACAATATTCATGGTTTGTATTCGATAAATAACTAACGTCAATTTTTACCGAGTATACATAATATACACACAAAAGTACTAAACTTAATATTTTATATTTAAAACCTAAAATGTGATTATCATTTAATTAAAGTATATTTTCAATGTACCATTCAGCATTCTGTTATACAGTGTTCAATATATTAATATGTGAACAAAAAAATAACTAAACTCGTATTATTCTCAGCTTAAATATCTAATTTTGTCCAAGTTTGAACTTAAAATATGTATTAAAAAAAACTATAGATATATTTTAGGGTTACAGTATTTAATACTTATGAGAGACCTTGTTTTAAATGTTCAATCTTTAGCCATAAAACATTTTATACATTTTTAACTACAAAATAATTTTGCAAATTGTAGTGATTATGACGGATTTTGTCAACATTTGAACTTTAAATGCATATAAATAAAATATGCATATTTATCTTTCACATTTTTTAACTGCTATATTATAACAACTCGTGAGAAACCTTGTATAACATTTTTAAATTGTTCAACCAAGCAAACATTTATATATATTTATAGTATTTCGTTTAAACAAAATCGATATTGTCAAAAAGTGGTTTTAAGTAAAAATTCCAGTATACCTAATTTTATTTTGGTTTTTCCCAACGCTTTTGAAAACTACTGTGAATTTTTAATTTTGACTTCATGTCTTCATATAAGTAGGTACATACTAGATTCATTTTCCCACCAGGAAAAGTGTTTAAGTGTAAAATCGAAGCATAATTTCGACTATACTTATCGTGTATACAAACATAAAAAAAAAATTTTCAAAATACACGCATCATTGCATTGAAATCAATACATTCATCGCTCCACTCGGCACTCAGAATCTAAAACCTACTTTAATAAAGAACTTATAAACCAACTATTATGAAGAAGGTAATTAACAAACACTAAGTAACTATATAACTGAGAAAAATATAACAAACTTAGAGATGAAAACTAATGTGATAAACTGTATCAAACAATGAAACATATTATATTATACACATTATTTTGTTCTAGCGATGTCGGATACAAAACAAAAACATCCACAACTTGGCAACAAAAGAGCTCAACCATACCTAGTTTAAACCCTAACAGGGTGGAATCTGATGACATGGTATAATAATAAAAGTTAAATATATTCTTTTTTATCTCAAATATATTTTATAACATTATTAAAAGAAGTAAAATAGGAAATTCGAGCTTTAAGAAATTCGCTTAATTATTTGAAATGTTATATAATTTAAAAAAAAATAAATTGTATAGTTTCATTTTTTAACGAATCGTTACATAAGTAAAATACCTTACCATAAATATTAGACGAACAATATCAAATTAATGATTTGCTTATTATTTTTAAAATCTAATCCGAAGTTTGTTATGTTTAATAATGATGTTTATATAAAAAAAAGTCTTCTGTAAACAAGTATTAATTGTATTGAATACCACTCCAAAAGATTCATATATGGCTGTGATTATAAATCATTTCTATTTTACAGTTTTCCATGGATAGGATTGCTCACGGGTTCTACATTAAATATGTTTGGATATAACCACAGAGCTTAAAAAAAATGACAAAAAGTTAAAATTCTGTTAAACTCATCTTATATATTAAAATCTATTTTATATTACGGTAAGATATCTATATTAACTTTAAATAGTTATAATTATAGTAGCTACCTATAAATATTTAAAACATTTTAAATATCAATATTATAGCATCTATTTTTAGAAGAACATAATATTTTTAAATTACTTAAATATAGATACATAATAGTAAACTCAATAGATCTCAAACAGTGGTATATTTAAGGGAAAGCTTTTGAAAATGTTTGCCCCCTCATTGAGTTTTTTAAGTCCTTTTTAACTTATATATATACTTATGTGCAAGATACTCCATTGGCCATTTAACATTATAAAATATAGAAGAGGTTTAAAACTTGAAAATTCCAAAACCTAACTTGACCTCCATGGATACGACTCTGTACAGTAAATTATTTTTTGAAAGTGCGCATATCAGTTTCATGATATTTTATTATTACTCTTAAATACAAAATCCTATATCCTTAATGTATTTTCCCCATTGCCTGCACAGACAAATAAATAATTTGTAAATAAAAATATTTAAATATTTTTAGAATTCATAATATTTAAAATTTCTTAACTTAAAATTATTTTAACAAATATAATATAATAAACTATAACAGTAGTTGAGTATAAAATAACAATTAAATAAATTAACTAGGTATTAAAAATACTTCAAAATTAAAATTGTTTTAATTTCATTTTTATTTATGCAGGTAGTACATGCAACACACGGGGAATGTGCACATAATATCAATAGATTTAACTTAAACTAGGTAATATAATGTTGAATGTCACATTGAAAACATACTTTAATTGCGAATGATAATTAAAATGTAAATATTTAATATAATATATTAAGTTTAGTGTTTATTATAAAGTCGGTAAAAATTGACGTTAATTATTTATTGAATGCAAACAATGAAAATTGTAATAAATTATTAAAAATAATTAATGTTTAAAAATCTATATAATTGTGTAATTTAAATATTAAATATAAGCATCTATATTATTAATGCTTTTTGAATGTTGACTACAATATTGATCGTAACCTAAATAAAAAAAACCGCTGTACAAAACGATGAATATAATTTGTATATTTTTAAGAAGAACGACTGTGTGTTATAATATATAGTTCGTAATAATGTGTAGTATTTAGTTTACTGTATATTCAACAAATCTTAGTGAAAAATAACGCCCAACATATTATAATATCATGAACATTCAGCATTCCATCACTATATTTATTAATCAATTACAGTAAAACCTCTGAATAGCGGACACTCACGGGACCGACCAAATTGTCCGCTATTGAGAGGTGTCCGCTATTGGGAAAAATTGATAAAATAATATGTATGTATTTATGTCTGAAAATTTAAATTTTATTGACTTTTTAAACATTTATTTATCATTACACTAACGGACAATGCTATTGATATCAGTACCTAAGTCATAACATCACTATCGTTCGTATAGGTTCTTATTTAATTTTGTAATTTTTCATACCTTATCGTAGGTATTCATTAAATTACGATTTAGATAAATGTCTTTATCGGTGAAATATCGGTACATATTGTATTGTATACCTACACAATAAGGTTGTATTTCTTGAACAGCTGTCCGTTATTTAGATATATTTAAACACTTCGGACTACCTAACCTGTCCGCGTCCGTTATTCAGAGGTGTCCGCTATTTAGAGGAGCATTATCTATTATTTTCAACTGGACAATGCCGGGACCGGAAATTTTGTCCGTTATTGAGAGGTGTCCGCTAATTAGAGGTGTCCGTTAAGAGAGGTTTCACTGTATTACGATTGTATTAATTGTTATTCAATATAATTCTACCTATCAGTTTTTCAAATATAAAATTTCGAAAACAATGATCAACAATTAAAATTAAGTGAAATGAGTGGGCTCTAATCTGCAGTAACCATTATTAAACTACATTGACAATTTCCACAAATGCATATAGGTACGCAAAATAATATACCTATATGGCTATATTTATAACGTAAAAATATTTATTTATTTTGTAAAAATAACTTTATTAGTGAAATTCTGAATTTATACATAAAACACTAGTATATAACTATAATGACTAGGGCTATGAATTTGTAGGAAAGTGCATTTTTTTTTGGCGATTGCGAAACGTAGCTTTGTAAATTGTAATTTGTAAGTACATAATTTGAATTATGTAACTACAAATCCATATTTTATGAAACTTTTATATTGTATATTTTGGAATTTTTTGTTGTTTTTAATTTTTGAGATCATATTTTCTTTTTTTAGTTCATTATCAGGTATTTTAAATTTTTAATAAAATTCCATCAATTGACATGTTTGAAAAACATTTTTTGGTTTTTTTTTTTTCTGTCCAATGCAATATAGTAAAGACTAAAGATGAATAAGGTACTTTCAAATAAATATATTTAAGTTTGTTTTATTATTTTAACAAAATAATTAAAAAATTCAAAAAATGTTTCAGGTGAATAATACAAAATTCAAATTCAATCAATATTTTTTTTTATTTTTTTTTTTAACAAAATTACCCAACAAAATATAACATTTTATTGACAATTATAAAAAAAAAACTAAAAAAATTGAAAATTTAATATGTCCTTAAAGAGCTCAAAACATTATAACCATTTTTTAACCAACAAATATAATTTATTGACATTCATAGAATAAAAAGCGCGTAAGTGGATGTCGCTCTGCTGTACAGTAGGTTACAAGTGGGTCAATGTATAATGGAGTGTATTAAACTTGAATTCAATGATATAGTATCGTTGTTTTAGGAAAACGATTCTGAGCAGAGACGGTTTATTAGTCTGAATTTTTTTTATTTTTATTATTTATTATAGCCTTTAAGTTGAATTAATATTATTATAATATTATAATTTTTTATTCGTTACTATGGTAATGAACAAATCGTTAGAAATTAAAATCCCATTTTAAGTTATTTTTCGTAATTTGTCAGTAGTTTGTAACTTGGCATTAAATAACTATTGAGAAAATCGAAAAATGACCTCTTTAAAGTACTATCTTTATTTAATTTGCTGAAAGATAAGGTACTATATGTTTAAATCGAAGCACTCCTTCTGGTAGAAATTTTGTATACAGGATATAAAAAAATAAAAAATAAACACCATTGTAAAACCACTAGCTTCGTCACTCCGCTCAGAATCTAAAAACTAAAAAAATTTAATAATGTAAATGTCCGTATACAGTTCAAAACACATCAAAATATTTTGAAAATTGCTTCGTGTATAGAAAATGTTAATATAATACACATGTTATTTGTGAAAAACCAATTCTTTTTTTTTCTTAATTTTTTTTTTTGTTTTTCCCGGCGCTTTTGAAAATTACTGGGAATTTTAAAATTTTACCTCCCCAATGTACCAATTAGATTCAATTTCCCATCGAACAAGATGAACAAGATATTGAAGTTTAAAATCGAAGCATTATTATTTTCAACTACTTATCGTGTACACAGACACAAATAAAAATAAAAATAAAACATACATCATTGTAAAATCAATACATTCATCGTTCCTCTCAGAATCTAAAAAAGGTTATAGAATGAAATAAATTTATTCATTTGAATAATTTTAGGAACAAGAATTTTCCATTGTTTATACATAGTCGCATTACGGCATTTTATAGTTAGTCGAATTGTTACATCTATAGGTTGTATTTTAAATCAATGAAATGCTATAGATTATTGGAAGCGTCTTTGGACTGTGGGTGAAATGTAAATATGCATTAATAAGACATTTACATTACGTGTAAGTTAAATCAATAATTCGCTCATGTTAAAATAATTATTAAGTGTCCTGCAGTTTTATTAGCATTCTTGTCAACTATCAAGACACAAGACAAATAATATAATTAGTTGATACCTGTACCTACCTATATATAAATTTATATAGTTTCTCTATTTAGTTATTTAAAAAATACTTACCTACAATTAATTTTGACTGTATGATGTTATTCCAACTTATTACTAATATGGATTTATTTTTTATATAGTTTTTAATTATTTGTTAAAGAAACCTTTAATAATATATTTTTTTGTTTTCTATTTAAAGTAACTTTCGGAACTGTAGTGACAATCAAAACTATTCGAAAGATATTTACTGATATTGATATATGGATTTTTGTTTATTCTAGAATAGGCACCAAGGTTAAATGGCATCTTAGATAATTGATCAAATTCGACTTTAAATTACGATACGAACAAATATCAGATTAAAAAAGTTTGGAACAATATATTATAAATATATAAATTATACGCATTATACACGATACAGTTACCTAATACCTATACGCCTATACCCTCAGACCTCAGTAGCGGTCAAATGATTTTATCAATGGTTGGGGGCCCATGACACTGATTTTTTTAACATACGCTTTGATCATCAAAAAGTAAAAACATAATTTAAGGATATAAGATAACTTTATTGATTTAAATGTAACTAGAAAAGTTAATAACTAGGTACATAATATGATATTAAGAGGATGCAGTCAGCGCAATATTTATTTTTTTTCTCCGGGTGCACCATAGACAAAAGTCATCATTCACGTAAATTTGGTTATTATGATTTTTGTAATATATAAGAGTAAAATCATTTGTTACAAAAATTATGGGGAACAACGTTTTTGAGTGTATGACATATCGGTTTTATATTTTATTATTATTTGACTTTAAAAATAATTTTTTTTTTTTAACTTATATGGATAAAATTGTTATGATACAATATTTAGACCAATCACTATTGTGTTTTAGTGGGTGATTTTACTTAAAACATAAAAAAAGATTTTACATCAATACGTTTTGTTTATATTATTTGCACGTGCAGAGCTAGAGATAAGAGAAAATAGTGCGCTGACATCCCCTTAAAATCGATTGTAATTAAATTAATAAATATTATATACTTTGTCCAAGGAGAGAACATGCTGATTCTGCGAGTATTCCCACACGACACCTTAACATCGAGACCACTTCCACTATGGCATAATGTCACGTGGAGAATGGTAAGGATAGAGAATGACAGGGATGGCATCGATCTAAGAAAATGTCGTTATTTTGATATAGATATTTTCCCTTCGGGCTTCGATAATATTGGCACACCGACATCAGTATTCTCTTTTTTTTAAATAAAAATTGATGTCCAAATGATATTTTAAGGAGTGTATTTGTACTGTTTTTAGTACTTAAATCCTATGTATACTATGCCTATTGAATTAAAAAAGTCGATAATAATAATAAATCCAAATTGATCATCATAATGTTCACGATCACCTGGACGGTCCAGACTGGACCTGCTTCTAAAATTAACATATAGCTATCGGAATATAATTAAAAACAAATTATGTGCAACATGCTGCTTATATTATGATGTCATTTGTGTAGAAAGTATTGAACACATTTGGCTAGATATTTCTTGGACTTATTGCCTACCGCAGTATAAAAAAAATTGGAACTGTTTCAATTTTATAGAACACTGCAAACATGTAATACTTACTTTAATAGCACAATAAGTTATATTATTTGATCAGAATAATAATACTTAGTCTAATAACTGTTCTTTATATTATAGTATTATTCTACTTAACTATTTATTAATTATATAATAGGTATACGTGTATAGTAATTTATGCAACTGACTGTATCTATATCTATTAAGCACGCATGATGTATTATAAAAATAAATAAATAATAATAAAAGTATCAATTATATTATTAATTAGGTTGCTATATATTTTTTAAGTTTAAAATATTTATATTTAGCCAAAAATAGTAATAAAAAGGTGCTCTGCTGTGCAGTAGGTTTCAAGTGGGTCACTGTTTAATGGATGGTATTAAATTTGAATTCAATGATTAATATTATTGTATAAGAAAAACGATTCTGAGCGAAAACGATATGTCAGTCTAGGTATAATACATATTATATACTTATCTATGGTATAAAAAAAAATTGACCTATAACAAATTCCTAATTAATCATATCACAATAGCCATACTATCATAGATATATAATAGTGTACTTTAGAAGTTTCAAGTACCCACGAATAATATTATACAATCACAACAAAATAACTGAAATAGTTATTCTAGGTTTTTTATTATGTAATTTCGTTCAAATTTGAACTTAAAGTGACTATAAAAATAAACTGTGCTTATGTAATTTTTAAATTTTTGGTAACAGAATTAACTACTTACGTGGAATCTTGTTTTAAATTTTCAATCCTTAGATATAAAAGTTGAACATTTTATAAATTATTAACTACAAAATAATTATTAAATTTTGTCAAAATTCGATCTTTAAATGCTTACAAAAGAAATTGTGCCTATGTATTTCAAATATTTTTCAACTGATATTGTATCAATAAATCAGATCAATCAGGATTGTATGGTATATAGGAAATGCTAATATAAACATTCAGTGAAATGTATCTACAGTTATTCGTTTTTGAATTACAACAAAATAAGGAAATCGCTACATGAGAAATCGAGTGAATATCCAATGTTGTAAAAATTTGAGTTTCAAACGCTCATAAAAATTTAATTTGACTTTCTTACAGACATTTTTTTTTTTTTGATAAAGGAAAATAATTTTAAAAGAAATCTTGTATGACATTTTAAAACCCTAGATTTAAAAAGTAAAATTTTTAAGAAATTTAAAGTTACACCAAACACTAAAGTAGATTTTATGGAAACTCGATTTTGCGTCAAAATTCCCGTCTTTCCTTAATTTTTATGTTGTTTTTCCCGGCGCTTGTGAAAACTATTGTGAATTTTAAAATTTGACCTCCCGAATGCACCATCTAGATTCACTTTCCCATTGAACAAGATATTGTTGAAGAAAATCGAAGCAGTTTTACTGCCCCAAACCTGGATGACAAACACAAAAAAATAAAAATAAAAATTAATAACACACATCATTGTAAAATCAATACATTCATCGTTTCACTCAGAATCTAAAATTGTAGGTAAGTAATATAATTTTTTTTTTTTTTATTAGGGTTAAGGCTTTGACAACTTTGGTCATTAGCCTGCGGTACTGTAGGGGGGTACTATAGGTTTGTTAACACGTGTGTGTTTTGGCAGAATTTTTGATTTGGGCACCCGTAGGTATCTGCTATGCCCGAGTGGGGACACCGTGACTTTCCCGAAGAAAAATGCCACTCGCGGCCGGGAGTCGATCCGGCGACGGCTGCGTCGAAACCGACGGCTTAGACCGCCCGGCCACTCCGTCCCCCAATATAAATTCTATTTTATGATATAAATGAAATATTTTTCATTTGATAATAATTAATGAGGTCCGTGAAGTTAGCGGAAAAATGTGAGCACTAATTTCCGCTATACCACCACTATTTAGTGCTCAATTAGTGCTATACAACCGTTGCGTTTTAAAAATTAGTGCTATACCCAGTAAAAAGTTACAGGGGGGCTTACCTTTCTCCGCTAACTTCACGTAGCGGGTTCAACACCAGCACCAAAATCCGCTATAGCACCAAATTTTAGTGCTGAATTAGTGCTATTCGATGGTACCGTTTTCAAAATTAGTGCTATGTTTTCCTAAGAGTTATGCGATTTTCCGCATTTCGTCCCAGCGGGTGCACCTTCAGCACCAAAATCCGTTATAGCACCAAAATTTAGTGCTGAATTAGTGCTATTCGATGGTACCGTTTTCAAAATTAGTGCTATGTTTCCCTTCGAGTTATGTGATTTTCCGTATTTCGTCCCAGCGGGTGCACCTTTAGCACCAAAATCCGCTATAGCACCAAAATTAAGTGCTCAATTAGTGCTAATCAACGGAACTGTTTCCAAAATTAGTGCTGCAGTCAGTCAAAAATTACAGCGGGGCTTACCTTTCTCCGCTAACTTCACGTAGCGGGTTCAACGCCAGCACCAAAATCCGCTATAGCACCAAATTTTAGTGCTGAATTAGTGCTATTCGATGGTACCGTTTTCAAAATTAGTGCTATGTTTTCCAAAGAGTTATGCGATTTTCCGCATTTCGTCCCAGCGGGTGCACCTTCAGCACCAAAATCCGCTATAGCACCAAAATTAAGTGCTGAATTAGTGCTAAACAACGGAACTGTTTCCAAAATTAGTGCTATGTTTTCCTAAGAGTTATGCGATTTTCCGCATTTCGTCCCAGCGGGTGCACCTTTGAATGAAAAATATTAAAAATACAGATTCACAATTTTTTTTATATGCATTTAAAGATCAAATTTTGATACAATTTATCAAAATCTCGAAAATTATCAATCATTGTAATTAATTAATTATAAAATGTTCAGTTTTTATAGCTACGGATTGAAAATTTAAAACAAGATTCCATGTATGTAGTTAATTCTGTTACCATAAAATCTAAAAAATACACAAGCACAATATATTTTTATCGTCATTTTAAGTTCAAATTTGGACGAAATTACATATTAAAAAACCTAGAATAACTATTATAGTTATTTTGTTGTGATTGTATAATATTATTCGTGGGTACTTGAAATTTCTAAAGTTTACTATTCTATATCTATGATAGTATCACGGTTTGTTGTTGATGTATAAAGCATTATAAGTACCTATTGGATATTGACATATTGTCATATGATTAATTTGGAATTTATTATAGGTACCTATTATAGGTCAATTTTTTTTTAATACCATAGATAAGTATATATTATGTCTTAAACCTAGACTGACATACCGTCTCCGCTCATAATCGTGTTTCTTATACAATGATATTAGATCATTGAATTCAAATTTAATACCATCCATTATACAACCAACCACTTATAACCTACAGTACAGCAGAGCAACTTTTTTTTTTATTAGCTCCTAAAGAAGGAACAAGAATCACCACAGAACAGCTTGCGATTGAATACTCTGAATACAGAAAAATTACTCTGAAAATACATTCAGTTTCCAATTTTATTAGTTTTTTTTTCAATAAATATCAATATAATTTTATCTTTTGGGCCAAAAAGTGTAAAAATGTAATACAAGGCTCCTGATATATTGTAAAAATAGCAGTTGAAAAATATTAAAAATACATATGCACAATTTTTTTTATGAGTATTTAAAATTCGAATTTTGACAAAATTATCAAATTTAAAATTGAATAATTATTTTGTAGTTAAAAATGTATAAAATGTTCAACTTTTATATCTGAGGATTGAAAATTTAAAACAAGATTCCACGTGAGTAGTTTATTCTGTTACCGAAAAATCTAAAAAGGTGGGTAAGTGGATGTCGCTTTGCTGTACAGTAGGTTACAAGTGGGTCACTGTATAATGGATGCTATTAAATTTGAATTCAATGATACAATATCATTGTATAAGAAAAACGATTCTGAGCGAAGACGGTATGTCAGTCTAGGTTTAATACAAATTATATACATATCTATGGTATTAAAAAAAAAATTGACCTATAATAAATTCCAAATTAATCATATCACATTATCACAATATCCATTAGGTACTTATAACACGTTATACATCAACATCAACAACAAACCCTGATACTATCATTAATATATAATAGTACACTTTAGAAGTTTCAAGTAGGTACCCACGAATAATATTATATAATCACAACAAAATAACTAGGTTTTTTAATATGTAATTTCGTCCAAATTTGAACATAAAATGACTATAAAAGTAAACTGTGATTGTATATTTTTTAGATTTTTCGGTAAGAGAATAAACTACTTACGTGGAATCTTGTTTTAAATTTTCAATCCTTAGCTATAAAAACTGAACATTTTATAATTTATTAATTACGATGATTAATAATTTTCGAGATTTTGAAAAATTCTTTCAAAATTCGATGTTAAAATGCTTATAAAAAAAAATTGTGCCTATGTATTTTTAATATTTTTCAACTGATATTGTAACAATATATCAGGAGCCTTGTATTAAATTTTTACACTTTTTGGCCCAACAGATAAAACTTAATTGATATTTATAGAAAAAAAAAACTAAAAAATTGAAAACTGAAAATGTCCGTAAACGGCTCAAAAAGTGTCAAAATATTTTCAAAATTGTAGGGTGTATAGGAAATGCTAATATAAACATTCAGTGAAATTTTCATGTATCTACAGTAATTTGTTTTTTAATTACAACAAAAAAAGGAAATTGCCACATGAGAAATCGAGTGAATATCCAATGTTGTAAAAATTTGAATTTCAAACGCTCATAAAAATTTAATTTGACTTTCCGGTAGAAATTTTTTTATTGATAAAGGTAGACAATCTTATGAGTAATCTTGTATTAGATTTTCAAATCTTAGATTTAAAAAGAAAAATTTTTACGAATTCTTAACTCAAAATAATTTGCTAATTTTCGTGATTTTTCCATATTTTGTCAATTTTTGAACTTTAAATGCTTATAAAAAAAAATTGTGACTAAGGATTTTTAATATTTTTCATCTGCCTTTGAAACAACATATTAGGAGCCTTCTATTAAATTTTCAAGCTTTCGCAACCAACAAATAAAATTTTATTGAAATTTTTAGAAAAAAAACTAAAAAAAATGGAAAATGAAAATGTCCCTAAACAGTTCAAAATAAATCTAAATATTTTGAAAATTTTATCGTGTATAGAAAATGCAAATATAAACAACCAGTGAAAATTTCATGTATATACGTTCATTTGTTTTAGAGTTACACCAATAACCAAAATCGATTTTTTGGAAAATCAATTTTGCGTAAAAATTCCCGTTTTTCCTTAATTTTTATGTTGTTTTTCCCAGCGCTTGTGAAAACTACTGGGTAATTTAAATTTTGACCTCCCCAATGCACCAACGATATTCACTTTCCAATCGAACAAGATACTGAAGTCGAAAATCGAAGCATTATTTCGACTACTTATCGTGTATACAGATACAAAAAAAATAAAAAATAAAAAAATAAAAAAATAAAAAAATAAAAAAACACACATCATTGTAAAATCAATACATTCATCGTTTCACTCAGAATCTAAAATACATAAGCACAGTTTATTTTTATTGTCATTTTAAGTTCAAATTTGGATGAAATTACATTTTAAAAAACCTAGAATAACTATTTTAGTTATTTTGTTGTGATTGTATAATATTATTCGTGGGTACTTGAAACTTCTAGTGTATACTACTATATTATATCTATGATAGTAATATAATATAGCGGTTTGTTATCGGTGTCTAACTATTATAAAGTATAGGTACTTATTAAGTACTTTATGGATATTGTGATATGGTTAATTTGTATATTAAACTAGTTTGTATTAAAAAACATTCACAACCATGTACTTGGATAAGCTTTCTTTGGTAAAATGTTTACGGTTTGGACAATATTTTTGTACTAAGAAAATGATATTTTTACATCCACGGAAGTTAGCGGGGCGGACTGACGAACAATTTTTAATGTAGTATCTACGCATTATGAATATACATATTTTAATCTATAGATAGGTAGTAATGGTGCTTTTATAAAAATTAAATTAACTGACCATACCAAATACCTACTCCATAAAGTATTTAGTGATATCGATAAAATATAACGCCGATAGTAAAACCCATTATAAATAATTGACAGATGACAATGCACATGTATTCAGAAAATCTTATCGAATTGTACCATTAAGGGGATTGGAAGCAGCGATTTTCTGTCTTTATCTAACACACGTGCAACATAGGCTTGTAGACGTGTTCTATTTCCAACGTACCGATTAATCTAATGAAGTGATACGAATTCTGCAAACAGATTTGAATTTGTCGTCAAGTCTACTTGAAATTGACTTTCCCACATTTTTGATATTATCCCCCAAATTCCTAAAAAAAAAAAAATTTACATATTTCAACTTTTGGAGAAGTTTAAATCAAAAAATCAAAAATGTGGGAAAGTCGATCTCAAGTAGACTTGACGACAAATTCAAATCTGTTTTCAGAATTCGTATCGCTTCATTAGATTAATCGGTACGTTGGAAATAGAACACGTCTATAATCCTATGTTGCACGTGTGTTAGATAAAGACAGAAAATCGTCGCTTCCAATCCCCTTAATACGTATGTCATGTATAAAACTATCAAATCAATTAAAAATTAAACACAATAATGAATAGAGTAATTTATAAGTGAAAAAGGCAAAAAGACAAAAAAAATAAAAATACGTATATCATCTTACATATTAAATGACACATATTTTTGTATAAAGATTATTTATCTATTATTATTATTTAAAAATATGCTTTTGCCTTCAAATCCAAACCCTAATCATTAAAGACTAAAATAGACGCGTATTACCGTTCTTTCATCACTGTACCCTATACTAAAGTTCGACAGACGACGGTTTCTTAGAATAGGTATTTACTAAATTAGACATATTCATGGATAAAAATTATAAATAACAGAGAAGGAATTTTTATATTTGAAAAATCCAAATTATTAAAATTCTTAGGTGGTGCAATTGCACCAAATGGCCCACCCTAAGGGCATGACTGAGACATGCAGTTAAAAAAATCCCAGATGAGGATAATAGCAAGAGAAAATAAGGTCAAGAGAAAATCCCGTTTTCTCAAGTTGGGGAAGATCTACAAAATTTAATTGCGGTTGCAAAAAATTGTAAAAAATAAAGTACATAATACTGTACGAATTAAATTTTGATTTGATAATAATTGGTCATTGGCAGAGTCAGGGTAATTTCACCGCAGCACGGACATGGAAAAATCGCGTTTTCTCGTGTTAGGGGAGTTGTACAAAATTTAATTTTGGTTGTATATAATTGTACAAAATAAAGTACATAGTACAGGTTAATTTTGATATTCAGTTTCAAACTTGGCAGTGATGGGGTAACGGTGCTCAATGATTTCTGTTTGTAAAATTATATTTAAGAAATGCTTATGATCCCGCTAAGATGAAAAACGGAGATGACTTTGGTTTGCAGGTAGCACCAATTATTATTTTTGTATATCCTGATAGCAGCTATAGTGCTATGAAAAGAAAAAAGAAATATGACTCGAATAAAGTTAGCTTTATTTTGTATGGTATAATTAAATACAAACAAATTTAATAAAAACAAATTATTGAGAATAAAAGTTATAAAACACAATACTTAATTCAAATTAAAACTAAAAAATAATTTAAGGAATAAAATAATAAACACATCATTACACAGAAGAAAATTTAGAATAATTTTGAAAACGGTAGCATCGAATAGCACTAATTCAGCACTAAATTTCGACGCTATAACGGATTTTGGTGCTGGTGTTGAATGCGCTGGGACGAAATGCGGAAAATCAAATAACTCGGAGGAAAACATAGCACTAATTTAGAAAACAGTACCATCGAATAGCACTAATTCAGAACTTATATTTTGGTGCTATATAGCGGATTTTGGTGCTGAAGGTGCACCCGCTGGGACGAAATACGGAAAATCGCATAACTCTTAGGAAAACATAGCACTAATTTTGGAAACGGTTCCGTTGTTTAGCACTAATTTAGCACTTAATTTTGGTGCTATAGCGGATTTTGGTGCTGAAGGTGCACCCGCTGGGACGAAATACGGAAAATCGCATAACTCTTAGGAAAACATAGCACTAATTTTGGAAACCGTTCCGTTGTTTAGCACTAATTTAGCACTTAATTTTGGTGCTATAGCGGATTTTGGTGCTGAAGGTGCACCCGCTGGGACGAAATGCGGAAAATCGCATAACTCGAAGGGAAACATAGCACTAATTTTGAAAACGGTACCATCGAGTAGCACTAATTCAGCACTAAAATTTGGTGCTATAGCGGATTTTGGTGCTGGCGTTGAACCCGCTACGTGAAGTTAGCGGAGAAAGGTAAGCCCCGCTGTAACTTTTGACTGACTACAGCACTAATTTTGGAAACAGTTCCGTTGATTAGCACTAATTGAGCACTTAATTTTGGTGCTATAGCGGATTTTGGTGCTGAAGGTGCACCCGCTGGGACAAAATACGGAAAATCGCATAACTCTTAGGAAAACATAGCACTAATTTTGGAAACAGTTCCGTTGTTTAGCACTAATTCAGCACTTAATTTTGGTGCTATAGCGGATTTTGGTGCTGAAGGTGCACCCGCTGGGACGAAATGCGGAAAATCGCATAACTCTTTGGAAAACATAGCACTAATTTTGAAAACGGTACCATCGAATAGCACTAATTCAGCACTAAAATTTGGTGCTATAGCGGATTTTGGTGCTGGCGTTGAACCCGCTACGTGAAGTTAGCGGAGAAAGGTAAGCCCCCCTGTAACTTTTTACTGGGTATAGCACTAATTTTTAAAACGCAACGGTTGTATAGCACTAATTTAGCACTAAATAGTGGTGGTATAGCGGAAATTAGTGCTCACATTTTTCCGCTAACTTCACGGACCTTAATTAATGTTTGATTTAGTATAACAATTTTCTTTATTCCTTTACTCTCTTATTTTCTATTATTATATGATGCACTTATAATTGTGATTTAAAATTCTTCTATATTTTAAATTACCAGCTATTGCTATAATACCTAGTACATATATACTATATACATATAATTAAAAACACAAAGATGATAAACATAAACTTAAATTGCATTATGTATTATTATTTCAATAACATTAAAACGTGTTCTAAGTTCTTTAGTCTTTTTATATAAATTCTGTTACCATAATTTCAGTTTTTAGATAGCAAAATTATTCTATTTGTATTTACAATATTAAAATGGTATTATAGTGAGATTTGTTTTTTTTTTTAATTTTTACAGACTAGTTACTACAATACTACACATACATATCTGACATTAATATAATTTGATAATAAAACACAGATGGTATTTTAAAGGATTCATTTTTTAAATATGCTGGTAGTTTTTTTTCAAATTGAGGAAAACTAAAATAAAATATTACTACAGTAGGGTCCGTTGTAGATGAATCATGAATATGTTTTTTTCGTAAAAATTATAATCAGCTCAGAATGCAATAGTTTATCAAAAAATAGACATTGATTATTCAGTATTTTTAATGTTTAATATTTAGATATTTTCTTTATGAATTTGATATTTTTAAGCAATGTAATTTATTGTGTCCTACACTTTAATCATATATAAGTTTTAAAATATAGACTCATATAAGAGGACGTCACACCCTCACGTGTTGTCTTCGTCTTACAAATGTACAACATATAGCATAAACTGTTTTGAGAGAATTTTACTCCCTCTGAATTTATAGTAGACTTACCACAATGCCACAAGGCATAGAGAAGAACTTTATCTGTGTCGTAGACAGTCGTGTTTTTATTATTTGGATAACATAAATACATTTAAAGTTATCATTTTAAGAACATTAGGTTTTTTTGTTTTTTTTCATTTAATTATTAAAAACTATTGGTTAGTGATATCAAAAAAAGAAAACACTATGACGCGGATAAAGTTCTTCCCTATACGTTGTGTAATTTTGATAATTCTACTATAAATACAAATGGAGTAAAGTACTAAAGTTGTCCCGAGAAAAACAGTTTTTCTATGCTGTACATTTTTAAGACGGAGATAACACATGCGGGTGTAACGTCCTATCCTTTATTAAGAAATTAGGAAACTAATCTTTCTGCTTTCGATATTTATTCACCAACATAAATCGGTGGTATAAATTAATTTATAATCAATGATAACATAACTTAAGTTTGTCTGCTTGTAACACTGAAGATAGTATAAAATAATTTTACATATAATATTAGGTAATAGGTATTATGTATATTAGGTATTATTAAGGGGAGTGTTATATAATATATAATATCGTCAAAATGACCAGTCTTGTAAAAGGTACTTTTTAATAGAATTCTAGTACAGATACTGGTCCAATAGTGATACAGATACTTATTTTGAAAATTGTTTAAAAATACGTATTGAATAATTAATAAAAAGTATTTGAGTAAA
Organism: Macrosiphum euphorbiae; assembly: GCA_949089665.1. Lineage (NCBI taxonomy): Eukaryota > Metazoa > Arthropoda > Insecta > Hemiptera > Aphididae > Macrosiphum > Macrosiphum euphorbiae. Next base: position 97,895,054 of record CARXXK010000001.1, on the reverse strand, counting down.
AATTCAAATACTTAAAAAGCGTATTTATAACAATGGTTTCAAATTTTTTATAAAATATTTTTTTTACCTTACAAGTTGCAAATCAAGTGAACATACATCGTTGTATGTTTTACGGTAATTTTATAGAGCATTTTAATATAAATGATACATTTGGTAGTTGGTATTCATCTGTTTAAAACTGTCAAAGTTCTTAAATTTTCAGTTGAGTATAATATTCACTGTAAAAAAAACGGCAATATTATAATAAAATTCTCATTTTTTTTTTTTGTGTATATACCTCGATATACCTGGATTAAAACTGGTTAGTCTTAACCTTAAATAACTCTCAGCATTCAGTTAAATTCTATATTTATTTTAAAAAAAAATTAAAGTAGAAAAAGCACGTAGACACTTCAAACAGATAAGTTGTCAAAAGCCCATCAAGTTTCTCAGTGCAATTTTAGCGATTTCTGGATAGACTTGCCGAACATTTAACCAGATTGGCACTAATGGTGTGCTTTTAAAAACGATTTTAGAGTCTGATTACATGTAAGTTCAATCAAAGAATCTTCTTCACTTGCTTCACACCATGTACGATAATGACAAATAACAGGAACCAATTAATAATAAACGAACTACATGAGATATAACTACATTCAAACGTTCGATAGCGTTAAGTGTACACTAATATTGTAGACTGTAGTAGTGTAGTAAATAATGATTAAATATTATTATAACCAGAAATGTTGTAGGGTACATAATATTATATGGTTCATGGTCCAGTACCACGCTGTTCGTGGCCCACTTGTGGGTCGCAAGCCATGGGTTGGGAACCGCTGACCTATACGTTCCAAAATTATTTATTCCAAAAACAATAAACACGATCACTGTCCATGTGTTAAATTAAATCAAAATTGATCAGCCTTTTAACCCATATGTGGGTCACCTTAAATTTTTCTGATCAGTCCATGACCCTCGTGTGGTTCATTTTATACATTTATTTCTATGTAGATTTATTTGTATGGACTACATGCAATGAAATTCATAATAACACAGTTGGACTGGTGATATGATAAGTTTTAAATAATTTATCAATTTTTAATGGGGACTTATCAATAAATAAACCACGAACCACATATTGGTCATAGGACAGTGAACGTTTTTAATAACATTTTGAAAATAAACTATTTGCCTTAAATTAACTTTATTATCATCAACATTTGTCCAAAAATTAGATTCACGAATTGGCTATTTTTTTGATTTCCCGTGTTACACTGTATCTACCTACTATAAATTCTTAAAAAAAAGTTTAAATATTGATTAAAACAAAAGATAAATTAATTTGTTAGTATGTCGGGTCTTTCTATTACACCCTGAGTTTATTATGATTTTTGATATTTATTATTTATTATTCTGCAGTACATCATCAGTATTGTCTGTCGACTGCCACTCACGTCTCTGCACGGGTCATCTTATTTCCCGTTACCTATTTAGATATATCAAAAACCTTAAGATTTTAAATGACAATAATTTTAAAAAGTGGGTAAATGGATGTCGCTCTTCTGTACAGTAGGTTACAAGTTGGTCATTGTATAATGGATTGTATTCAGAGCCACATTTAGGGGGGCCCTGGGTACAACTGCCCCGGGCACCAGTATTTTAGGGGCTCCAAAATGTTTTGGTCAGAAATTTGTTTACTTGTGAATTATTAAAATTTTATAATTTAATTATTTTAATAACAGTATTATATAATATAATTTAGTATAATAGTATTATATAGGTATATAGTATTATGCTCTTTAAAATTGTTTTAATTAGTATTAATTTGCATAGTTTTATATAATTTTATTTTATATATTCATGAAGTAGGTACTACTAGGTAACCTACCTACAACCTACTTAAATATGTTTAAAAAATTCAACTTATATGATGAATTATAAGCAAGGTTTAAGTGACATAAATTCAAATGTATCTTTGCGGAGAGAAGATATCAAGCAATTATTACGAAACAATATTTTTAAAAAAGCACACTTTGTAGAACAAATATTCTTTTCTGTGCTTGAAATCTAAAACGTTAATGAGGACCTTTCTACCATAATTTCTGTGGGTAAGCCCCTTAGCGGGAGCAATTTGTTTTTCACCGGGGCTTAGGGGGCGCCAATTTTTATTTGTACCGTGGTGAAAAATGTCTAAATGTGACACTGATTGTATTAAACTTGAAGTCAATGATACAATATCATTGTATAAGAAAAACGATTCTGAGCGGAGACAGTTTATCAGTTTGGATATTTTATATTGTTATTATTTATTATATTATCATGTAAGTCAAATTAATATTATAATATTATTATTTTTTATTCATTTCTATGGATATAAACAAAGCATTAGAAATTAAAATCCCATTATTAACGGTTTTTCGTAGTTTTTCAGTGGTTTTTCCCGTGGCATTAAATAACTATTGATAAAATCGAAAAATGACCTCTCTAAAGTACCATTTTGATCCAATTTTCTAAAAGATAAGATACTATTTGTAGAAATCAAAATACTCCTTCCGGTAGAAATTTTGTATACAGGATATAAAAAAAAAAGAAAACACTATATTATAAAAAATAGCTTCCACGCTCCGCTCAGAACCAAAAAAGACCTGATAAATAAACGTTTGGGTCTTGTAAGCGATTACTTAAGCTATATAATAAAAATATATAAGGAATAAGAATATCTGAATGTGTAGTTAGATCTTGATAATTGTGAAAATGTGTAGGTAATTAATAATTATGTATATACCTTTTGTTGTCCTCATTTTTCAACAAAACAATATTCTCAAGAGAAAAGAGTTTTCTTATACATAGTTCAACAATTGCGCTTTAATGTAAACGAATTAATGCAAAACTTGTGTATAAGTAAATTGCACTCAAACTTCTAAGGGAATCCGAAAAATAACCAAATTATGTAAGACTCACATACAAATATATTACATCATTAACAAATACACCTCAAATAGTCCTCAAGTGTCAAGTGTGTTACTATATAGTATATACTCACTGTATCTAATAATAATGGAAACCTAAAAAAAATTTTAGTATTTTAGTATTTTAGTATAAGTTATAATTATTACTATTATCTATAATGTAATAAGTTTAATGTATTTTACCCATATTATGATTAATTCTTGTATTTATTATCAATAATTTATCTTTATAAAACTAATAATAATTTTACTTTTAAATGTTCTTTTAGGATTTATAGCCTGAACTCTTAGAGTATAAAACTTTTTTTAGTTTAAATTAGCAAAAATACAAAACTTTACTGACGGGAACGTCACAGTCGTTTATATAATGTATTATATAAGTAAAATTATTAATATGAGTTGGCCTATTTCCGAATACCTCCACTTTACAGTACAGTAAACCTGTATAATTTTACTAACTAATTTTAGGTAATATAATTATATAATGAATGTACTTTCAGAAATAGTATAAACTTAAATATATTAATCATATACAAGAAATAATATAAATATTGCTTTTGTTACATGTAAGTACCAATACTAAGTAGTAAGTACTAACATCTCTATTTAAATTATTACTATTTGATGTATAGTTAATTTTTAATTTTTAGTGGCTATATAAGCTTATCTGTTTTAGAACCAATTTTTATAGACGTCTATTGTGTTTTATTTTGTACTGTAAACATAAAATTATTTTTCTATAACAATGTGTTGGGATACAACTGTAAAAGTAAACCGGAAAAACTAAAAAGAGTAGTGAAATAAAAAAAACGTGACCTTTCTAAAATCTTATATTATCCATATATAAGTGAATGATCTTATAATAAATAATACAATAAATTATTAATTGATTTGATTTGGTTATATTTTATTTCATTATAGTTTCAAACATTAAGAGCTAATAATTTATAAATCGATACTACAGAAGAATCTTGTTTCATTTTATTATTATAATTAATTAATTACATAATATTAATTGCTTTGGGATACTTTTTCAGTATCTGTTCTCTAATATGTATAGGTGTCATAAATTGTTTTACTAATACATATTAGAAAAAGTAAAACATGACACGATACCTTAAATATCTCTGTAGCTCTATAATCATCTAATAGTTTATATAACTAATCGTCATGAATTTATTTTTGCCATGTTCTTGCACTTGTGACTGAGTGAGATATTGAGTTAATATTATAAACTTGTTGGTGTGACATCCAGATATCCATCTAAATCTTTGAGTAGGTATCCTAATTTATTAGTCCTTTAAGTCCTAAGCTCCTATAAGTCCTGAGTTTAAATATATTTACTGTTAAATAATCTTAGTTTGTAATATTGGTTATTTGGTTGTCATCGTAAACATGTATACAACTATACATAGCTGAAAATTGTAACACTTGATATATGGTATACCTAAATGTATTACTATACTATACTACTATATTATGCTTATCAACATTTTTATAATTGTATATCCAAAAACTACGGCACACATACTATACATACCTGGGAAGTAGGAACATATACTTGGAGGGATATAGATATGAAGTTGTATGAAGAAAAAGTAAGCCCCTATAGGACTCGCGATGTCTGTCAATATGAAATCCCTGTTACTTATTGAACCATGATCTTATTAAATCTGGAATTTACCTTTAGTTTAATACCAATCGGCTGTCATACATGGCAAATAAACATTAAAATATAGTCACGTTCAAAAATTGTATGTATAAAAATATTTTTTTACATTTCTTTGTGATAAGTAGACCTCGGATATATCATATGCAGCAAAAAACTCTATTATATAGAATTTTGTATTCAAATATATGCAGCATAAAAGACTGAAATGTTCATAGATCATGTTAAAATATGCGCTAAAAATAAAATAATATTTAAAAAAAAAAAATAATTGTTTTTTTTTGAGATTGATTTAATTATCCCTATTATTTCAAAGAAATGTTCTCTGTAGAACGAAACGCTTTTGATCCAAGTACCCCACAATGACAGGTTCTACGATGGAAGTGGTAATGTCGGTATAATTGTTCCCTATTATATAGGTACGTCTGTATTTGTGATGGCACTTTTATGAATACTTTTTTTACTGCAGATATAAGCTTGTTCACACCCAAAAACTCATTTCGAATTTCGTCGGTCAAGTGCTGAACAGAATGAGCGAAGCTAGTTAGGTATATGTATCAAGTTTGGATAGAAAATTTTAAGGGATACTCGCCTACTCGGTGGATATGAATTTAAAACTCGATAAGATATAGCCATATAGGTTAGATTAGGTATATTATACCTACAACGACAACCGAGTTTTTTACACATTTAACCAGTGTTTACATGTAGAAAAAGGCGATTATATGCCATTTACATAACGAACCTGTAATGCAATGTGCATAGAAAAAAGCGATTATATTATGCACTTGCCCATAATATGTATACATATATGCAAATGTACCTATATATGTTACCGTAAATGCCCGGTCACTAGGTAAACCTAGGTTTTACTAGTGAATGCTAGGTTTTACTGTTTGTACTCAGTAAATGCTGAAATTCTAAATTTTATTCGGGCTTTTACTAAACACGTTGTGTACATCCTATAGGATATACAAATTGACTTAGTAACAGCTGCTGATCAATACACGACACATAACATTTAAGATGCGTAAGAATTATAATTATATATTATTAAAACAAACTACTGACAGTTATTTAAATTCTTTATACAAAATAAAAATCATTTAAAAACAGAATCATTAAAAATTAATAAAAAATTACATAATACATTTGACTGGCGGCATTTGCATTTTTTAGTTGTACATTTTTTCTGGCAATCACACCTCAAAAATCCTTGCCCGCCTGATAGTGAAAGTTGAGCAACAGCTTGGCGTATGCTTGTTGTTCAAATTAACAATGAAAATAAATATAATTAAAAATTACATTAATTAAACACAATTCAATATATTAAACACTACGCGCACAAGTGCACAACACATATTACACTGTTCTACAAATGGATCCGTCTATCACGTAAAACCCAAACAGACTGAACATCTACCTAATAAAACCATATATAAGCGATAAAGTATCCGTTAGTGCCACCAATCAATGGATATCAGTCAGCTATTACTAAGTTATAAGTTGATAATATATAATATATACTTATGATATAAGTTGTATAATATTAATCTTAAACCCGATAAAATGCAAGTCCCTGCAACACATCGAAGTCGTAAATTTATCTTCGCAAAATAATTATTATTAATCGTTGCAAGCAAAAATGTTTGAGGTGTGATTACAACTTAAGATGCATTTTCATTTTGTATAAAGAATTTAAATAACTGTCAGTAGTTTGTTTTAATAATATATAATTATAATTTTTACGCATCTTAAATGTTATGTGTCGTGTATTGATCAGCTGTTACTAAGTCAATTTGTATATCCTAGGATGTACACAACGTGTTTAGTAAAAGCCCGAATAAAATTTAGAATTTCAGCATTTACTGAGTACAAACAGTAAAACCTAGCATTCACTAGTAAAACCTAGGTTTACCTAGTGATCGGGCATTTACGGTAACATATAAATATAATCTGCAGTTTAGTGATAAGATATTACACTTTTAAATTAGGCAATACGCTTGAAAATGATATCAATAAATTAAATTATTTTACTTTGATATAAAAATATTCTATTGGATATTTATTTTCATTAAATATTACTTATTTAATGTCTAAAGTATATGTTATAATAATGTATACTTTATATTGATGTGATAAAAATTTTAATTGATATATCTATATAGATGGGCAGGTAATATAAAAAAGTATGAATAAATACGGCGTTATAGTATTGTGAAATATTATATACTCCCTATATATAATATACCTAACTATATATTAGTATTTATTAAAAAACCTTTATAGTTAAGAACCTTTTTTAACATAAATGTGTTTTTGGGCTTGGTACAGATATTTTTATTTTCTAACCGATTTTGCGTAAAACGTAACGTGGGAAGATGTAATAAACCGATTGGAAGGCATGAGCAACTGACCGGGAAAGATAGGAGGCCGGGTGTAGTAGTGTTAGTTAAGACTAGAGATCGCTAATACCCAAAAAATGTAATTAAATTAAATAAGGCTTTGGACTTTTGAGGTGATACAACAGAAAAAATGAGCGTATGTGTGTGTGTGTGTGTGTGTGTGTGTGTGTGTGTGTGTGTGTGTAAATAACAAAATCGAACTTGACTGGATTGTTGTCGACAGTCGAATAATAAATAAACCTAAATAACTATAACGAATCCACTAAGAGTGCGTCAAGCCGCGTGATCTCCCCGCAAAATGCGCCTTATGCGCTGGCGATCACACTGCCAACTTCAAGGGTTGCCCTATAAAAAGTTCGATTTGTCCAAAAACAAAAAACCAGCCCTCCGCTCCAACAACAATACAAATGTACCAACGCCTACAAAGTCTTCGTCAAACGATGTCCCAGGTCCAGGTGATCATGCTCAGCAGCTTCCAAGGAAATCCTATGCTGCAGCGACCAAAACGGTAACCTCTTCCATGAAATCCATCTTAAATGTTCTATCAGAATTCATTTCTAATTTTAACTCTTTAATTACTCCACTAATTAATCTCCTTACCGAGATTGTCAACAAACGTTTCTATCCATAGGGTACAGGTTTTTCCCTTTTTATCCATCTTTTCATCGTATATCAGACCATACCTACAATTACTTATCTTTATTTACTTTAGTTTATATAAATAAGTTGTTATTTTATCCATTGGTATACATTTTGCTCATGCTAACAAACATCATTAATTTTATATGTCATACTATATTTTAATTGTTGAGCCATAATAGTTTATGACTAAAGGCTAATAAAAAAAAAAACTATAACGAAATTTAAACATACGTTTATTTTTCACTCAATAAAAGACAACTCTAATTTATTCAAGTAATAGTCGCAAAAATCACCTCGATTTTCGTTCTGACAAAATATTCAATTTTTTTCACAACATGAACAAACCACATTTTATCATTGTATTTAGTTGATTAAATATTTTAGTTAAACTTGTTAAAATGTGTAAAAACATGTAAAAATGTGTTAAATTTTCTAAACACCAACTGTCCACTGTCGTCTTTTCACTTCTAAAACAATCAAATTTTGAGTAATAATGTATGTGTACAATTATATTCTTATGTTAGAAAAAAATAAATTTTTATTACCCACCTACCTATATTTGTTTATTTATTATTTTACGCTATTTTAATATTTGTCAATATTTATACTTCACAGAAATCTATTGATTTATAAATATATGCAATGTATAATTGTAATTATTTAAAACATTTTCAGTAAAAAAATAAACCATGCCAAGAATGTATAATCACTAAACAGTAATTTTGATAACGTTTTATGCAACCATAACCATAATATATAATATACTATAGACATAGTAATTTAGGAAAACAAAATGCAATCAATAGACTAACTGTATATTACAGTAATATTTTCTACTAGGTACCTGCAGTACAACTTAAGAAGTGTGATTTATTATTTATCATGATTTATGAACTATACAATATACCTATGTATAAAACAGTGTAAAGTACCTACCCTAAGAATTACGATAGCATTTCACTCTCACTAATGAGCGAATGACCGTGAAACTACTTCTAAATATACTATATTCAATACGTCTTATATATACAATATACATAAACCGTATATATAGTATATACCTATAGAATATTAAGTATCGGTTATAGAAGCCTTTGTTATTTTTTTAAATTAAAAACCCTTCGATTCTTTCTTAGTAGTAATAGTAGTTAGAAAGAAAAAACCTACATAATATAATATATATTATGTCTTTATACAATATAGATGTACATTAAAATAATTTTAATTTGATAGTCAATGTTATCTGTTTAAATTAATTTTAATGTATTTACCCTATGGTTGGACTCACAGACCTCAAGAATTTGTTTTAATGTTATATGGGTAGTAAATTATATTTATATATTATAATTTATATTTTTAACATGACACTTGAAATGTGTCACTGGTCCGAGAATTTAAATCGACATTTTTGTACCATATTTATTTTAGATTCTGAGAGGAGCAATGTATTATTTTTTTTTGTGTCCGTCCCCACATTTTGGGAATTAGGAAGTTTCTGATAGAAAATCGAATTCTGGTACTTTAGGGAGTTAGAAGTAAAGAAAAATGCCCTATAATCTTAAAAATGGGAAGAACAAAAAAAAAATTAAGGAAAAATTGGAATTTTTACGCAAAACCAGTTTATGTAGTAAGATAAAAATAAATGTATGTTTTAATAAAAATGCTATTGCTAGACAATGGCAACCAGATCTATGATAAGTTATTAATACCCCAATTTTTTTTAATAAGTGTTTTAAATTAAAATGTTTACAAAATTCATCAAAATAACGAACATTTTCAAATTATTCTGTAGTTTAAAATTCTTAAATGTTTTAATTTTAACACCCAACTTTTGAAAATAGTTTATTAACAAATAAGTTGTTATTATAACAGTTTTAAAATATTAAAAATACATAGACACATTTAAAAGTATTTTAAGTTAAAATTAAAATTATACCTATATTTGTACCATAATATGCAGTGAGATGCGAAATGACACATTGAAATAAGCGCCATAACCGATAATTGAAAATAAGGCAGAATAATAATATATTGTTATTAGTTTTATCAATAATTAATCTAATGCTATGCATTCAATTTGTCGTTCAACCGATTTTTCAACAAAACAATATTTTTGTTTTTATCTGGATACAAAAAAATATATTCTCTTTCTGGATTTACGTATTTATGTGTTTTTTTCTTATAACATTTTTACGATGCCACACTTGTAATGATAAAAAAAGTCCACTTAATTGACGCCTTAAGACCCAGCCTCTTAAATGCAGACTTAAAAAACATAATCTGTACTAAATATATAATATAGCCTAGCCAATACTGACGGGTAAAGCATTGTTTCTTGTACAAAATAATATTAAAATATATAAACATTTCGTGATTCCTAGTTTCTACAGCGTTACACATAGACATTACGACGTGCCACATGCACCTGTGATAGACCACGCGATGCACTTTCGATGTACGTGCCACATATCACGGTATAGGGCTTTTATTTACTATCTATATTATAATATTATGTTATATTTGGGTTGGTGTACCTACACACGCAATAAGGCGTGCCGAGTGTGCCTGATGGACACTGCTGGGAATGTTAACTAGGACATTTACTCAAACAATTCTTAATATTATACTAGTATATCATACAGTTCCTAAGGATGACAATTTAACGATAATAGGCTAATGATAAGATCGGAAAAGGCGTTAAAGTATAAAATCGCAAAAACTATTAATTCATATTTTGGCATGTTAAAACATATTTAATCTATACAAATAAAATATGCTTAGATTTAAACAATTATTAATACAAATAACTTTATTTTATTGTTTCCTTGTGTAATATAATGAAAATAAAAATATATTTATTACTTAGCTCTTAGAGTTCATTAAGTAATACCGAAGTATATACAATTTAAAATTAAACTAAGAATAATGAAATGATATATGACAAGGAATTTGTAATCAAGGATATATTTTGAACGGAGAAGTTAGGGAGAAGGTTAAGCTTACAAACTTTACAAAGTTTTTATTTAGTTTTTTAGATTTGGATTTTATATTGTATAATATTGTAAAGACATTTGAGTTAGGGGACTTCCCTTCTTCTCCACTAAAATCAGCTCAAATGAGCAGCCAAAAAATGTTAGTCAGTAGTCACAATAACATTTAGTCGATCGATAAATATGTCCAATAAGCACACAAAGCCGGGATTTCCCAAAGAAAGTCTCTAAACATCAATGAAAGTCGCGTGGTAAAATCGGTGGAAGGTATTCGGTGGGTGACATGGTGCTCATGAGTCATGAGGAGTGTTGTTGATAAGTTATAAGTATTTAAATTTTAAAACATTAAAACATAATTGCCGACGATTGCGTCTATTACATAGCTCAAAAAGAATCAAAATCTTATCATGAATAGAAAATGATAAAATAAACATTTTATGAAAATTTCAAGTATCTGCGTACCTATATTTTTGAACTACAAGTTGTAACTAACCTACAACAAACTAAGAGAATTGTTCGATGAGAAACTCGTTAATATTTACGGGTGAATATGATGTTATAAAAAGGTGATCCATAAACCCTCATGAAAACTTAATTTGACTTTCCAAGGAAAACTTTATTTTTGTTAAATTTATAGAAACTTATGAAGAATCTTGTACCTATTTAATTTTCGTTCAAAAAACTTAAAAATGTAATACAATAGGTTCCTCATAAATTGATCAGTGGAATTAAAAAAAGTGGAGCACAAATAATAATTATTATTTCTGAGCGTCTGATGTCAGAATTTTGACAAATTTATTAATTCATAAAAATTTTAATTTTCCTACCTTTAACAAAAAAGAGTTTACTGGAAAGTCAAATAAATGTTCTATGATTGTTTTAAGTTAAAATTTTTCGACATTAAATATCCACCAGTAAATTTACGAATCCCCCTGTAACGATTTTCGTGTTTTGTTGTAATTGAAAAACGAATAACGGTAGATACTTAAAATATTCACAAAATGTTCATTTTATCATTTTCTATACATGATAAAAATTTAAAAATATTTTGACTCGTTTTGAGCTATTATATTTCTCATTTTCAATGTTTTTAAGTTTTTTTTACTACAAATGTCAATAATTTTGTTTTTCGCTGGGTCAAAATTCTTGAAAGTGTATTACAAGATTCTTCATAAGTTGTTTTAATAGCAGTTGAAAAATATTAAAGGTACATACATTTTTATAAGGGTTTAAAGTTCAAATGTTAACAATATTCATCAAAATCTCGACAATTTTCAAAATTATTTGTATTTAAAAATATATAAAATGTTCAATTGTATAGCTAAAGATTGAAAGTTTAAAACAAGCTTTTTCATAAATAGTTTATATTGTAATCAGAAAAGCAAAAAAAAATATTTGTATAGATATTTTTTCTAAGTTCAAATTTAGTTCAAACTAGATTTTTAAACGAAGAATAACAATTTTAGTTATTTTGTTGAAATTTAAAAATATTGTTGGTGAACACCGTCTGGGTATTTTAAAATTTTAAAGTATATTATAAATATTGTATGCACATTGCACACAATGACATTTTCAAAGGCAATTCAAAATATAATTCAACCTACAACTGTATTACTAATAGTAAAATAAATTACATTAAAAGCAATATAGCCGAAATAATATCATAAAGACGCCTGACAGACCGTCGTCGCTCAGAAGTCAGAATCGGTTTTCGTATGGGACATACAATAATGATTACCTACAATAATGATTTTATGTCATTGAATTCAAATTTAACACATCCATTACAGCGACCGTCTAGACCACCTACTATACACCAAAGTGGTATACTCACTTTCCCACCTTTTTACTTTTGATCTCCCCCAGCCCCCTCCTTCCAAAGTATCAACTAGAATAACGGTCTTACTAGAAAAGATCGCAAAGTAGAAACTCGAATAATTTTCACTGCCCCAAAAAGTAATGACAGACAATAAAAAATTTTAATATTGTATTATATTTTAATAAAATCAATACATTTATCACTCCGCTCAGTAGGTATCTAAAATATATTATTTTATTCAATACTCAGTAAAAGATATTTTTTTCTTTTAATTTAATTAATTATTTAGCAATAATGACGGTACTTAAAGCGATATTTGGTCAGATAATTTTACTTTGATCACAATTGTTATATTATCAAATATCAGCTGAATTCGAGGACTACAAGAAAAAAAATTGTCCATTGCTTACTATAGGTACATGCTTGGGAGTGTCCAGTTGTCCTCCGATAAAGTATCAGACAATTTTACACCCGGATCAATAAAACCCACTTTCCCTTAATGTCATAAAAACCTTAAAATATGCTATATGCATTCATATCCTAAAAAAATTTTTAGTCTTGTGTTATTTATTCTATCTATTCTATAACAATGTCTAGTGGCCAACTCCATTGTTCAAAATAAATCTAAAATAATTAACTTTGAATCATTAATGTGTTATTTTTATTTTTATACATAGATAATTACAGGACTAAGGACTAACTATGTGTAAACTCTCCTGAGTCTGTTATTATAACTTCGTTTGTAGTGTTTGTACATTTAATACATTATACTATAGGTATAATTTAATATGAACATAAACATTTTTAAAAAAGTCATGCAGGTATATAAATTATAAACTATATAGTAAATAATAAAAATATATTACCTTCAAGTAAACATTTAATGGTGGGGATTGTTGACCCGGGAAAGTTTTCTAGTTTTAAAAATCGAGAGAATTTACCACCGCTCAAAATAAATAAAATCTAAATACCTTTTCTGAGCATTGGGAAGTATAATGGCTTATAAAATATATGTAGTTCCTTATTTACTAGGTATTATAATTACAGAAAGAAACGCTTAATGCGACATCAAAGGGTCCATGACTGCATGTAGTTCGGTTGTATTAACCGATGGGTGGTACAAAATGATGCACAAAAAACATAGGAAATTCAGCTTCTCTTTCAGATTTTGTGCGCGTTAAACTGATATGACGCGTGCTAAATAATTTATACTGTAATACTGTGCTAACTACCTATTTAAATGCTATCGACAATTTATGCAAATCAAATCATTATTAGTCAAATTTAATTTGGAATTTCACGAAGTAATAATTGTAGGTATACCTACATTATACTTAGGTTTATAATTAAATATTTATTACATTAATTATATTAACAAAGTATAGACATATTATTATTGAATATAGGTTGAAAACCTGCAGACACCTTAATTTTTCAGTAAATGTAGTATTGTCATAGTTGCGGCAATCAGAGTAGCGATCTGTTTTTTGTACAGAAAATGAAAGACTAGGGACTAGGCAGCTCCAATATTACTTTACTGTAATTCTGTATAATATATATATATTATTATAGGTATATCAATAATAAGATTAATCGTGTTCTCTAAGTTACATTGTTTTTCTCAATTGTATTATTATAAACGTTGTAACATGAATGTTTCATCTTCAAACCACATAAAATGTTTAATATTCTAAGATCCAAATTTTGGTGGGAAAGCTGAAATCCGACCTTGTGCGGTACCTCAAGCGTTTAAAATGCTTTAAACTGCCCAGTGTAATAGTAGGATTAAAGGACCAGTTCACATGGACGCGTATGTACGACACTTCACAATTTACATTGTTTAAATTCATAGACATGCGCTTTAATGAAAAGCACCCGTATCACTAAATAACTTCAACAATGTTAATTGAAACGCGCCGTGTATAGATTCGTATATGAGGCACGGGCGCCTACACGTCCAATGACTAATGAGAAACGAGAGCAATGAAATTGATGCACGAGAAGAAGTTTCCAGGGTATTTACGGTGTACTTACTAAAACGTTACATTGTGAGATTCCAGACAAATAGATCATAAAACACGAACAATTACAAAATAATAAGTCAATACCTACTTAAATATTTGAATGAATGTTTTTTTTTTTAAATTTTAATTTAGTTCAAGTATAAATAAAATTTAACCAACACAAAGTAGTTTTGATTATAATAACACTATTCCTAAAAAAATAAATTGTAAATTGTAATTATTTTTAATGAATAACACTCAATAGTGATTAATATAAATTGCATCTTATCAATAGTTATAACTCAATACAATGTTATCGAAAATGTTTTATCAAATATTTTAGACCGATACACGAATGGAATACAATTATGGAAATGATTTGAAAACTGAATACGTAAATAATCAGATTAAGGCATTATTATTATTATTATTATTATTAATTACCTAGCATTTTCAATCAATTTTTTATGATTTTATTTTTCAAAACACGTATTTAAAAAAAATACATAACTGAAAGGCTGAAACAAACAATATAGTGTTGTTGTATGATAAATGTAATTGAAAGCACTAATATGATTTTAAATATAATATTACTTTTACGCATATATATATATATATATATATTACAATTAACCCCGGTCCCCGATGATTGCGATTAATTATTGATGTTATATTTTACTTACATAATATATGTATTAAATTATCATCAATACATAGGTAGTACGTATTTATTATACATAGATAGAAAAAATGTATTAATAAAAATTAAATATCGCTTTCTATGCAAATAAAATTACATACATATTTTAATTAAATCCCGATGGTAATTATAACGTAGTCCCTTGACGCGTGAAGTACTGAATTATTTACTATATTTAGTCCCTGTTATTTATTTTATGCTGCATCCTCGTACTAAATTAATATAATCTGCAGTAGTATTTTTATTTTTTTGTATTCACTATAATAATATTAAACTATTATAGTATATATTATAATGTGGTATAGGACAATGGGATAAACGGATAACTAGAGGTTTAGTTTATGACTGTTGTTAAATCTTCAAAAATGTAAAATAATATTTATGAAACATATATCATAATATATTAATATATGATCTGAAACTCAAACTATTCAGTATAGATACAAAGAAAATGTTAACCATACTCATTGTCTATTGATTAGAATTCTGGCGCAGATGGTACATTTATGTCAGCAGGTGGCTGGTTTTGTGAGAAAAATGTCTTTTTAAATTTCCCAATAATTTAAAAAAAAAGAATACAAAAAAATAATATTATGCCTGTATTTTAGTTTAGTCCTGTGGCTGTTCTACATTTTAATGACATTAGATATTCACACAAATATTAATCATATACATTTAAATTATTCTATTATAACTGCTTAAATTATCATTTTCATAACATTTAATTTTAATTTAACATAAATAATTGTAGGTAATAGGTATAGGATTATATCTTATCTATTACAATTTACAACGGTGGCCAGTGGACTACTCAATGCACGGTACACCTTCTATACAGCATTACACTAGCGAGCGACTTAAAGGACTTTCTCGGATTTTAGTATCGATAAGTGTACTATAATTTATATGTAGGTACAAATTACAATCCGTCGAAGTTTTTCACTTTCATTTACAGGCCTAATCAAGTTTTAAAATAAATAATCAAACATGTTTACATGTACCTATTATGTAATCAATATAAATATTAAATCAAACAACAATATTTAATATTACACATCCAACGCCGTAGCAAAGCGAAACAATGAGCCATATATAAGTAGGCACATTAACTATTGTCGCCAACATCTCGGAGATAACATTTTTTTTAAATATAAAACAACTAGGAATAAATCCACTGCCCAAAAATAATGAGAAGAGCGTAATATATATATATATTTATCGTTGTATATATTATATTTTGGCTTTTAATCAAAACGTCGAGTTTAACGACACCGATTTACGCGAGACGTTTGGTAAAAACGTACACGCACACAATAGACACACAAATGACAAATAAATTATACAATATACATATTGTATTATGTTAAACGTATATTTTATATGAATGGGTGTGTGTTAGTGTATCGTTGGTTTTGAATATTTTTTTTCGGCTCCGTCTTCGATGTGTTCGTATTTCCGCAGTGACATATTATAATAATAATAATAGTGTTCGTATACGATATACATAAAATATATTATACATTATACTGTACGAGCACTATAATTCAAAGGCCTTGCCGCAGAGGAATCCTACCTACACCGATCAACCTGCCTTGCCTGCCTAGCTGCCTATCTGTCTGCAGGCTGCCTTCGTGTATGCGCGCGACAGGCGCAAAATCGATAGCGACCTAATGAAAGCGGTTCGTGCGCGCCGACGGGACGGTGTCGCGTATCCGCTGCCGCGCATCGCTGTATAAACGTTCCTTGTGACCTTCGGCGGGCCATTTGGATTTCCGCATTCGGTGACGGCTTGATCCTGCTATCCTGGGCGGTGGCAGTGCGTGTGGTCGGCCCTACGTCCGTCCATCCGTCCGTCGGACACCGTTCCGCACGTCCCGCTCAAGTTGCCTCACCCGGGCCCGGGTGCGGCCGCGACCTTCCGTCTGTGCAGAGGGACTCGTCCTCCCGTAACGCCTACACAGGCGTGTCGGAGGACCAGGGCGGATGGACCGGGCGTGGCGTGGTCGGTGCGCGGACCCAGGACCGCCTCGGAGGATCCGCCGGCGATCAGGAGTATAGCAGACTTCGGCACCGTCGTCGGTGGCGGCGACAGCGCTCGTTTGTTACAACCGCCGTACAGCCGCCTCCGACACTGTCGGACGCATCAGACCCTGGTCTCTCACATACGAACATTCCGTGCACTACAGCATTCCGCATTGTTTTAGTGGACGATCGCGGTTGACAATTTCTATAATGAATTCGTTATTGCGCCATACTGCGTAGGTATAAAAACAATAAATTAACGGTGAAATATTACTCCCTCCCACGACTACGAGATCAATACCTACCGATTTTTAAATGGAAACACCTAACTCAGTATATTATAATTTATTTATGAGTATATGATAAGTCCGCATAATATTACATAATTCATAATATCACATAATAACTAATAAGTGCGTCAAACTGTCAAAGTATAGGTAAGTAAGGGTAAATAATATAATTACTAACATTATAAAACATTATACAACCCTATAAAAAATACTACAGTATTAACCACGAACTTTGAATATTTTCACTAATAACTCAAATATATATTTATATCATAACTTATACATATTGAACAACATTATAAATTCTATTATTTTATTATAGTAGATATTATTTTAAATTCACAAAGAAAGATGGAAAATATTATTTGTATATTATAAAATGCAATTTTTCAAATGTATGAAATGTAATAATACCTAGGTATATAGTAATGGACAAATAGGCAATATAATATGATAAATAAATAATTTACAGTCAAATATTACAATAATATGTATATTGTATACAGTCTTCAGCACAGGAGTATCTATATATTTGAGTAGTTATTTTTGAGCTTTTGAAATATGTGCAATTATTATGAATTTCATTATTTATTATTGTTGTTGTTGTTATTATACATGAATAGGTACTCTGCAAAAATAAAAAACAGTTCGGCGTAAAATTAAAATACTACTTATTATTTACAATAAATTATGTAATTAATTATTTATTTATATTTTAGTGTATAATATAATATGATAAATTATATATATATACTGTTATATAATAAGTGTTATAATACTATAATAATATATCATCACTCTAAGTAGTCATGCACTAGCTATAAAACTACAAGAGTAAAATACTCTATGCAGAGTTCAGAGTGATAGAGTCAATTACGAACAACTAAACGACGTACCATTAATTAAAATACTAATATGTATTATGTATAGTAATATTGCCTATTGGAACACGTAAAATGTATTCAATAGTAATGTTCAGTATTAAATTGCCAATTTACTCAACATGTACTCAAAAATAAAATGAATTGGAGTGCCTTTAGGTAATATGACTTCAAGGAGAAGGTACAATACTTGTTAAATACATCGATTTCAAGTATTCCGAGTTGTACATTGTTGGGTAAATTACATTATTCTCATACAAAAATCAATATAATATAGTATATTCAAATTCTTATTCTAAAATTGGTATACCTATGTATTTATTAAATTTATACATACATGATACAGTGATTCACACACGACATAAAATAGAAAATTAAAATACATATTATAATACACTGTATTTGACATTTGTAAATATAGTTACTAGTTAAACATAAATACATAATAAAATGTATATATTGTATAATATAGTGTATGCATACCTAGATTATATTATATAATAGCCTATATATAGGTACATATTATATCAATACAGACCTGTATAATACATATATGATGTGTGCAATAAGTACCTATATAGCCGTATAAATACGATAATATTTACAAATTATAAGCAAATATTTAAATTTCATATATTATTTTATATTGTTTCATTTTGATTCAAAAAATAAATAATTCCTGAAAAACAATATTTTAATATAAACAATATTATGGTTAACCGATTTAAATTATTTATTAAAATACATAGGTATACCTATATAAAGATGCATTAGTTTCAGTATTTATAGTTTATTAACTAGAACTACTCTATACTAACTACATTTAACTAAGTATAAAAATGAAAATAATTAATAATATAACAATAAAAATCTTCTCATGTTTTAACCTTTCAGTGTATAATTTTTAAAAAGAATATAAATTAATTTATTATAAAAAAAATAAATATATTGTAATTTGTATAAGAATGTAATTGTGAACAAACAATATACGTATATATAAGTAAATTATAAAAAAAACTTCATTTCAGAGAAAAAGTCATATTTATGCTAAATAATATTAAGTATAGTATATATACCTATTACCTATACCGGCTATACCTACTTCAGTCCAGTTAAATATAATATATATAAACATATTATAATCATTATTCATTATAATATAAAGTTCCATATTTTTTTTTTATTATTATTTTAAAAAGTATATTTAAAATCTATACAACAGACAAGGTATAATGAGTAAGTGTGGTGTGACTTAAGAACATAAGACTTAAAATAACATTAATAGAAAGGCTCCCAGTAGTCGAGCCCAGCAGCCCACCTGACCAGAAATAAGTTCTATATTATATATAATATAATTTTCCTATACTGTAATTTTATTTAATTTTAAAAATATTAAGCATATAAGTTAATAATACAAAAATTGGATATTACTACGATTTTGGCAAAACTAAAAATGCATTCATCGTGTTGTAATTTATTTTTTTAAATATAATAATAAATAATAAATAATGTTGCAATGATAAATAAATTTTGTGTTCAGTTGTTTTAACTAAAGTATTAAAAAGTAAAACATATTTTAATTATAGTTTTGTTGTTTAAATTTGCAAAACAACTGAAACATGTACAAAGTTTGGTGGGTTTCTGCCATCTGGTAGGCTAACATGAACATTGAACGTGTTAACATCCGTCTATAAGTTACAAAGGTTAATTTTTCTTTTAACTAGACAATTATTATATAATATTAACACTTTTTATTTTCACTATGTACAAAACAAACTTGCAGAAATTAAAGCTTATATATTATATATAACTATATAAGTTATTATCAAACAATAGTAAGAATGATAAAAATATCATCAACTTTTTTTTTTAATAGAAATGATGTTATAATTAATTTCCGTACTATTATACAAAGGGTATTATACAGCCGGTCAAGACCCCTTTATCAAAATATGTGGTGGGTAACTAGAGTCTAGACCACTGGTGGAGTATTTCATTATGCTGTTGAACTAATAACTATTACGAACCTTCTTAATATAACAAAATTGATTAAAACTTTTTTTGTATATATATTTAATATCCGATGGGTATATCGTAAAAAAGTTGACACACCTTACAGAAAATTAGTGTGCGCCACCATACGCATTATACATTTATACAATATATTATTTAGATCCTTTATAATAACAAATAGTATTATATACCTTGTATTTTATAAAGTTTTTCATAGGATAATATTATATGGCTTCGATGCGGAATAATAATCTATCCAGTCTACCCAATCGATGTTACAATAATTATTATAATAGTTGCAACTAATACGTAATGAGTAAATACGAATATTCGATTATACAGTTAAAACTAGATACCTATCTATAACGTTCGCCCAAATTCTATATGTTAAATTTTAATAGCCGGGTACAATACTATTGAAAATATCTAAAATAAACAAATTTTAAATTGTTGTTAATAATATAGGAAATGCGTCACTGCGATAAACCTAATTATCCGTTCCATTATACATTTATACTTTTATACTTATATTATCTATACATTTTGGTGATCAGAAACCCGGTGCTGTATAGAGCCTGCAGAGTGATCTTTATTTATAGACTTAACAATTGGGCTCTGAAGGATACATAAGCATTAGGCACTATTAGTGGAGTATTTTCAAATTGTTTGTGGGGGCTCTAAAAAATAAGTAAGTGTATAATATTATAAAAATACATAATATGAGTTATAAATTAAAAACTATTATATTATTCCATATTAATCTATTCTGGGTAGGTCGAGACCCCCCCCCCCCTCGAAAATACGCCACTGATGCGCACTGTATAGCCAATGTAGGCTTTAAAGCTTTAAGTATATTCGACAGAAGTAAACGACTTATTAGTTTTTTATACCAATGTTTGTAATCTGAGATATACTATTATTATCATAAACATTTCACAAAATGTATTTTTGTTATATATCTGCACTCTGGAGTATGTAAGTACGGTGTGGCGACAAAAACAAAATATTATGTAGATTTCTAAATCGCATCGGTTTGTCTTTTCCTTCTACAGTAAGTTTATATTAATAATAATAATAATATGATGTATAGTTGTCTATACAAGTGTTACAAATGGAATCGCATTTAACTCGACGTTTCGCGCTGTGCATTAAAGAATAAGATACAAAAAACTACCAACGAGATAAGACTAGACGGCGGCGGTGGCGACATCGAACATTTTTTGCTTAGAATCATATGTTATGAAGTTACATGTTGTGTAACGAACACCACACACCCAAGAAGTATTTTAAGTATATTTTATTTTATTTTACTGCTCAGTATAGCTGTAGCGGCATACAGTCATGCCTGCATGGCTCAATGGCTGTATTAAAGCGTAGAAGCTACGGTTATCTACCAGAATGCTGCTGATTTCTATAATTCAATCAACTGCAACTGTCAATAACCATTAATATGGTGATATTAAAATAATGAATTGGGTTAATCCTACCTAACCGGCACCCATCCAATTTTTTTGTTGGGATAATTAAATTTGAGCCACTATTAGACGGCGGTGACACACTGACAGTGACAGGTGATAGCGAGACTCCGTTTTATTGTATATTATATTATTATTATTCTATTAACACTGCGGAGACGACGCACGACGTCGTGTCGTATAAAGCGATCGTTTTCGCGTGTCTGTGAGCGTGCGCTCTCGAGTGTTTGTGTGTTGAAATACCGCAATGGAAAATCTCGAGACCACGCGTGGCCCGGGAAACCGCGATCGTGGCGTCGTCGGTAGAGACGGTGGCGATACGAGCGGTGGGTCCGTGTCGCCGGGTGGCTGGCTGGCTGGCTTTCCCGGGCGCGCCGACGCCGACCTGGCCACCGCTATCGGCCGGAGCTGTCCTGCCGCATGGGCTCCTGTTAGTGGATTTAAAAAAATTGCGGAAAACGCACGAAAACGACGATTCCAATTTCCCGAAAACCGTGGTAAAATGGTAACCGGGTGAAAAAATTCGACCAGCTAGTCGCCGTCGCATTCTGACGGGTATATATCGACGTGTGATTGTATTGTATTATTGTTATTATTATTATCATAACAGCCGTCCGCAGCCGCCGTCTTGCACACACTCAGCTGGCGCGTCGAGCGCGCGCCACGCCTGGCAGTAATCGCCGCCGCCGACTGATACCCTGGTACAATCGCTCGCATTTCTTCAGCCAAGTGTGACCCGCCGAAACGACCCACATCGTCACTCGACACGAACACCTCGATGGAAACGCTCGCGGCGGCGGAGGCGCGGCGCTCCTGTTCGGTAGACGGTAACACACGTTCGCTGCTGACACGAACATTATTAGTGTGTACTATACTACTATGTACTGTGTACTATTATTAATAATATTATTAATGTACACACCGTTGCGGCCGTTATTAATTGTTGTCGTTATCACCATCTCAAAACAATTTGTTAACCGGCACACAAAACAAATTACATAGTGTAGAGAAACGACATGCAGCGTAGGGAACTGCAGTAGGTAGTTAAAATTTACGATGACACCGTACTAAAAATTATTATTCGATAACTACAACTATTCTGTAATAAAACACGGATAGTCGCAGTTATTTTTCCGAAACGCGACTCTTTAGTTTTTTGGATGCGGGCCAAATGCGTATAGTATTGCGTATGTGTACGGCGCTGCAGGGAAATGGGAATTGGGAATTATTGGGATACATGGATTCACCTACAGGCTACAGATAAAACATAAAAGAGGGAAAAACTATTTATTGATCCAAGAAAACAAACCCAAATTTACATAAACAATATAAAATATAAATCGAACATAATATAAAACGTTGGTTTAAAATTCATTAGTTCGTGAAATTATGGATTTGGATAAGATCCAAAAACTTAACGGCCTTTTTTCTAAACTTATAATGTAGTCGTTCACAAATACTGTTAACTATTCATAAAAATGAAATTACAATTTTATACCGAGTATATAATATTTTTATTGAATTTATTCATATTTCATACATTTACACAATTTAGGTAATACCCAATAAAGCAATCACTAGTAATAATTTTTTTTTATTGATCTTTAAAACAAATCGGCAGTAAAGGCCATTATAGTTAAAAGTATTACACTTGATTGTTATTAAATAAGTACTGGGTAGTTAAAAAAAACATGGTCTAGTATGTTATTCATGAATCATTATAGTTTAGGTAGGTATATAATATTATTTTATTATACATTACGATTTAAGAGTGGTGTTAGAACTTTAGAAGTCTTAACCAGGGTAAACCACCCATACCCAATGGGCAATGGCCAATACATTTTAAGGGGGAATTTCTTATTCTTACTATTTAACTACTCATACACGTGGAAGATTTTATCCCTCACCATAACATTTCAAATGTTGACTAATTTCCTGCAGTAAATTTATCATATAAGATGTCTGACTCGACATTTTTATTCCACTCTGAAAAGTAAAACCATCAAAACAGGTTATGGAAAAAGTAGTCTTAGAAAACTTTGAGCCACTCCGACACAATAACAACCATGATAATTTAAACTCTCACACACACGCGCGCACTCGAGCTCGGCGCCGGGCGCGCACACCGAACAAAAAACGTTGATCAATATCATCGCGTACAAGAAACGAAACGCTATCGTATTAATAATATTTTTTTCTCTTTTCGACTGTCGCCCACACGTTTTTGTTTTCTTCGCAGTTCGGATGGATTTCTTACCAAATAATAATAATAATATGCACGCGTTGTTATTATTATTAGCACGTTGTTAACAGCCTAACCAAGTTCAAATATATACATAATATCTGTACTCATATGCACATTTGGCAGTGGCGGTTTTTAGGGGGGGGGGTGGAGGAGGCGCTCACCCCCCTTTGGATTATTTTTGCATGTCCTTTTAGATTCTGAGCGATGAATGTATTGATTTTACAATGATGTGTGTATTTTATTTTTTTTTTTTTGTTGTGTTTGTCATAATAGTTTTGGGCAGTAAAACTGCTTCGATTTTCTTTAACAGTATCTTGTTCGATAGGAAAATGAACTAAGTTGGTGCATTCGGGAGGTCAAGTTTTAAAATTCCCAGTAGTTTTCAAAAGCGACGTAAAAAACAAAAGAAAAGTTAAGAAAAAACGGGAATTTGTACACAAAATCTATTTTCGAGAAAATCGATTTTGGTTTTTAGTGCAACTCTAAAACAAATGACCGTATAGGTGCATGAAATGTTGACTGAAATGTTGAGATGTTTACGGACATTTTCAATTTACATTTTTTTAGTTTTTTTTTTTTATAAATATCAATAACATTTTATTTGTTGGTTAAAAAAGCTTGATAATTTAATAGAAGGCTCCTAGTATATTGTTTCAAAGATGAACAAATTAAAAATTAGTCACAATTTTGTTTTATAAGCATCTAAAGTTCAAATATTTGCAAAATACATAAAAATGACGAAAATTTGCAAATTATTTTGAGTTATAAATTCATGAAAAGATTTCTTTTTAAATCTAAGATTTGAAAATGTAATACAAGATTGCTCATAAGTTTATCTACCATTATCAAAAAAAAAAAAATGTCTACAAGAAAGTCAAATTAAATTTTTATGATCGTTTGAAATTCATATTTTTACAACATTTGATATTCACTGGATTTCTCATGTAACGATTTTCTTATTTTGTTGTAATTAAAAAACGAATAACTGTAGATACTTGAAAATTTCATTGAATGTTTATATGAGCATTTTCTATACACGATAAAATTTTTAAAATAATTTGACTCTTTTTGAGCTGTTTACGGACATCGTCAGTTTTCAATTTTTTTAGTTTTTTTTTCTATAAATATCAATAAAATTTTATTTGATGGGTAAAAAAGCTTGAAAATTTAATGCTAGGCTCCTAATATATTGTTACAGAAGCAGTTGAAAAATATTAAAAATACATTAGCACAATTTTTTTTATAAGCATTTAAAGGTCGAATTTTGACAAAATGTATCAAATTTATAATGTAATAATTATTTTGTAGTTAAAAATGTATAAAATGTTCAACTTTTATAGCTAAGGATTGAAAATTTAAAAACAAGTTTCCACTTAAAAAGGTTATATATAAATTACTTTATTCACAATAATATCATCAAATATACTTGGTAATATCATAGGCTGACATTTTTAATTTTCAATTGAACATGTTCTTGATGTATTTTGACGCTTAGACGCCTGACACATTATATTTCATAGTTTCATACCTGTTCATAGTGGTCATAGTGTCATACGCACAACACACTTTAAAGTATAAACTGCGACGGCTAAATGACAATAATATTCTGTAGCCTGTATACCATATCATACATATAATATAATAATTTATAATACATGAATATATTATAATCAATTTTATAATTTATAAGTTGACAGGTAGGTACAAACGACATTTAACATCTCTTGTTTATTGACAACCAGACGGAATTATTAATGCTATGATATATTATAACTGATAGGCTATAATCAGTTGAGTAATTGTAGCGGGATGAGTGGAACAAAGGTATCATTTACCCCCTTCCCTTAATCAAAATTCTACTACATAAGATATAAATTGTGGTGTCTAGGTAAATCTGTAGTGTTAAAGATGTAACACCCATCACCAAAATTGAAGAGGATAATAATTATATCATATATTTTTTTGTAAAATACTGTTTAATGAAAGAGTTACTTCGTTTTACGTTTTCTTATACGTTTTCTTATACTATATTATCATACCATAAATTGTACCTCTGAATGGCTCTGATATTATAAAATAAATAATCACGAAAATATTCCTGAAATCAGTAATGAAGCTTGAACTCATATTTTCCCCTAGACGTTACAGTTTAAATGTGTTGCTATATCGCTCTAATTAGACGGACAGAGATGAATACACGTCATAATAATATTATACGCGTTGTAACGGTGAGTGGTATCTCGAAGCGTGCACCGCGACCGCCTCTACATCACAGGACAACTGTGTTGGCGACGCACGCGGTACCGTCGAACGAACGAGTGCCACAGCCGGCTGTGCCCCTGGTACGCGGTGATCTCGTTGGAGGTGAATATGGCCGCGATAATGAGCCACGGCCGCCAGCGATTGCTCTACACGGCCGACACGGTAACGGGTCAAACCGGCCCCGCGGAGGTACCAGTGCGGGCAACCAGTGGTACAGCCGCACGTCCAAGGCTGGCGGGCGAGCACAATATTTTTCGTTCGCCGTAATATTAATAATATTATCGTATGCCGTATATTATTATTATCGTACTTGTGACCGACGACGGGTGAAACTGCGGTCCTAACCTCTACCGCCGGGGCCGGTTGCCGAGGTTACCGTTTGTTGTCATCGCCTAGACCGTGAACCGCGCTTAATATTATTATTTCACGCTTATGTGAAAATTCATTTTAAGTTTTAAGAGTGTTATTTTATGAAGAAAAAAATAAAGTATCCAAAGTATCTGGGTGAAAAAATAAACATGTTTTGACAGCTGTGGTTATGGGCAACGTATTGCGGTTTAAATGTATAGACTGTGCGAACGCAGACCAACGGCAACGCAGGTAATGATATTGCATAATGATAAGGCGTTTAATATAAAATTGATTAGGATTCGGTTAGTGCCTGTGTTGATGCCTCGGATGAATGACAGATAAATTATAGTTTTTATTCCAAAATTTCAATTTCAATGTCATTTTTGTGTGTTCGATATACATGTTAGTTGTGTATAGTTCAGGTCAGGGTTTTTAAACTAAACTGTTTACATATCATTTGGTATTGATTATCATACCTAAGTATATTCAGTAGAATATGATGCCGCAAGTAGCTATACATATTATGATTATTAAAGATTCTGAAATTTAAACTTATATTTTTACCTATGTAAAAATATGCATAGATAGGAATGGTATGATTATTATTTTACATTTTTATACTTACCTAATTATAGTTTAAAAAAATAATAAAAATAATAACTTTTCAAGATCTTTATGCATGTAAAATTTAAGAAAATTGCGTCTTCTGGTTGTAGCAGGCAGCAGCTATAGCCCTATAATTCTAATCCAATATAGTTGATGTATTATCCTATCAGCTTATTAATATAATATATACTTGACAAATTTACAAAACTATCTAACCTAAGTTGTAACCTATAATAGCTGTACGAGCTGTATATACGAACTACGAAGTTACATAAAGTTAATCAAAATAATTCAAGTTAACATCAAGTTATAGGTATTATAAATATCTATCTATATGCGATAAAAATTAGTCTAATTAGGTTTATCTGGATAAAAAAATTATGTATTACATTTTTAAGCCATAGGTACCAGACTACCAGAGTTAATAATCCATATAAAATAATTTGTACATTTCAACCTTTTTGCCTAAAAAATAAATATTTCCTCAACATATTATATTCAAAAAAAGTCAAACTTCATTTTAAATTTCTCATCAAATTAAATGAATTAAAAACAACCACATTTGAAGATAATAATACCTATAATATATTATTATATGATATTATCATGTTTAGAAAATACTAATATAAATAATTTGTGAACACTTTAAATTTTAAGTACAACGGTAATTTATTTTTGAAATACGAAAAAATCATTAATTTCAAAAAGTAATGGGATTTTTCAAAGTATTGACTAGGTTCAATTTTCTGCTAAAAACCACTCTCTAAGTTGAAAACTGTAGCTTTGTAACTACTCCCAAAAGTGACGTCAGACAAAAAAAAAATTAAAATAACACATTATTGTAAGATTTAGGTATTACCTACTTGGAATACAAGTTTAATGAAATGAACATTAATATATACCTATATTACTATATTATATTACACACATAGACAATATTATGGCCTTATATTATGATTTTGGTACGCCGTGAATTAAGCTAGTGCAGAAAATCTATTTTTGAGTTCTCACTAATCATTAGTCAGTGGTTTAGATCTTTAGAACACTATAATTGATTAGACGTAGTTTTTAGTTCAAAAATCATACCGTCATACGCATACCGATACTTAGTACTTTCAATTTATAACATTCCAAGTAGGTACATTTTCATTTTATATTAAATAATTTATAATTTCAACCAAATCACGTCAACCATCTCAAAACAGTCAATACCAAAACGACCAATAAACAATTAAACATTTTACTTTTTATTCAAGCAACCTATTAGCCACCAGAAATGACCAGGTTGGCAGGTTACCCATGGGCCATTTTGCTCATCAACGAATCACGGTACACAATTATTCAACTATGAATACGTAAATGGTAATAATACACTTACGGTTAAAAATGAATCATCTTATTAGTGTTTCATCGTATAAAATTATAATTTATTGGTATAAGGTAAGTGTGGATAATGTGATAATATTAGATAAATATAAAATATATAATGTTTAAGTTTAACTAACAAACTATTTTTTTATTTGAATATATATGTTAATTTCTAAGTATTTTTTTTTCGTTGTGGTGTCGCAAGATGGGGTTGAACCGTTTGCATAATCTTACCATCAATCCCAAAGTATTGAATGTTTGTGAACTCATGAATTCAGTTGGATTTGTGTATAGTTTTATGTGTGTACGACAGTTTTTATTTTAAATTTATTTTTATAAGTAGATATTTTATATAGTTCTAAAAATAATTGTTAGTGACTTTTCTATGTGTATTAGAAAAATTACTGTGCTCCTGGTTGGTTTGGACAACGCTGGAAAGACTTGTACCGTTAAAAGTATTATGAAAGGTAATCTTAAATTGATAATTATAAAGTACTTATACAATTATTTGTTGATATAAAATAAAATTATTGTCTTTTAGAAAAGCAAAAAAATATTCTTTCTACTGTTGGATTTTCGTCTTCCAAATGTAATTATCACGACAACGCTATAACTATTTACGATTTAGGTGGTCACAAACAAATCAGAGATATATGGAAGCAGTATTTTGCTGATGTAATGTATAATCATCAACTACTTATCAATATATACCTGAATAATAATTTGAATGGAAATTATTAGGTACACGGTGTAATATTTGTGGTGGATTCTTCGGATCTTAGTCGGTTAGATGAATGTAAAGAGGTTTTTCATAATTTACTTGGGCATGAAAATATTGCCGGAAAACCTGTGCTATTGTAAGATTAAAAAAGATTAATTTTTATGATTTGACTAATAATTGTATTTTATTAGATTTGCCAATAAGCAAGACAAACCAGGGGCGCTAGATGAGTTGGACATAGTAGATCGATTAAATGTAGAAGCTGTAGTAAATACAAATAAGTGTCCAACACTTGTAGAAACATGTACTGCTCTTCATACGGCACCTATTAATTACTGTAGTTCTGCTTTTATTGATCCAAGCATTGATAGCGGATTTAGGTAAATTTTTAAATCCATTAAAATTAAACTAATATTTTACTTTTAAATATCTTATAATCTATATAATATATAACTTGAAATTAATCTCAATTGAGGTAATATATGAGTTGTATAATATAACTTTAATGAATAATATGAAAATATAGTAAAAATGGTTTTAATGTACATTTCTAATAATTGACTAGGTATATGTCTATGTATAATATTACCAGGAGGTATAAAGTTGTTTATTTGACTTAGTTGGCTGGTATTACATATTGTAAGGCTATATGATACGCTCAACCGTCGTGTCATGGAAGACATGGCACAGTATAAAGCTCAAGTGGATAAGAAGATCGAAGAGTGGAAAAAAAATCAACAGAATTCAAACGACTCATATTTACTATCGTTTAACGCACCGCACCGGAGGTCTACCAAACGCAATCCGTTCAGGCGAATTAACAAAGTCATAGTAAGATTTTGTTTATATACGTCCATTCAATTATATATATTAATTTTTAAGACAGATTATCATAACTTGTAAATTAATAATTTAATTATTAATCAAATAATGTTGATTTCTTTAATAATTTTTAGTTATAGGTAGAGACCGGAATTATATTCTTTTGCATATTTTTTTTGAGTCTGCAGTCAGACGGGGGTTTGAAATCTTTACAAATCATGGAACGTGTAAATTAATGGCAAACAATTTTTTTTGCATATTTGAGAATATGTCGTATAATAAAGAATATTAATTATTAGAAATTATATCAATTAATTTTACGGATTTTCGATATTTGTGTTGCAGTAGCGTAATTAATAAAAATTATATGCCCGATAATAGTGATTTATATTGTTTATACCATAATTATACCCCATATAGGTAGTAATTTTATAGTCGGTAGATAACAATGAAAAATTGTCTTAATTAAAAATACATCAAGAGAATATATTAATATAAAAGTATATTTTTTTTGCCTTTTTTATTATGATTTTTAAAGAATATTGGAAGAATATTTTAAACTTTTTAAGAGAATATTATTCCGGCTTCTAGTTATAGGTACCTATTCTAACATAATATATGATGATTCAAAATTAAATGAAAATTGTCTAAGTATAAGTTATGATTACTAATACTATACAATAGGTACTACAGACTAAATATTTTTCAATTAATTTACTATTACATTATTTTAATAATTATTGCTAGGCGTGGAATGATTTGTTAATTGTTTCATTTAATTTAAAACTTTTTTAATAAATTAACTTATTTAATATGACTGAAAAACTACAAAATACATGAAAACTATATTTTTGTAGGTACCTTATACATTTTACAATTTACACTATACCTCTATGTATTAAATTTAATTGCATATTTTGTTTATCTATTATAACAATATAAATATAATGTCTGGTCATAATTTGTGTATAATAAATTATCTTTATGCGTTTAATAATACCTATTACTTTTCAATTAACCCAAATTCAATTTCGGTTCTTCAACTTTAAGTATAGTAAAACCTCCTTATAACGGAATCGCTCAGTACTAACTGATTTTTCCGTCATAAAGGAGTTTCTGTTATAGAGAAACCAAAATATACGGGATATAGGTTATACGGGTCTGTTGTTATTTTCTGTTTTAATTAGATTTCCATATAGGGAGTCCGTTATAAGGAGGATATACTGTGCCTATAGGTAGAAACCATATGAATAAATAATATATATTTTCGGGTAAAACGCTTATATTTTAAATTTTAATCTTTGAATTTATTAATTAATGCTCTCGAAATTAATTAATTATAAACCTAACAACACATATTATATATAAATCTAATGGCGAATGGCTATTGTATTCGTAATATTAATAAATACAGTCATACAGAGGTACTTTTAAAGAAGTAATAGAGTAAATGTGCAGTAGAAAGTGTACCTATATAGATTAAATATTTTACAAAATAACCTAAACAGCTAAATAAATATCAAACAAAATTATAATTTTAATGAGAAACTTCTAAATTATAATAGACAGATCCTATAAGTAACATAAATATGTAAAACTTATAAAAGCATTTGCTATATAGTAGTATAAAAATTAAAGAATTTATCAGCAACAAACTTTATACTTTGCAATTTATTATTAAGCGATTAAGTCAATGGCTATAATTTATTATTTATAAGTATCTTTGTGGGAGAAGTAAGGATGAATAATGTATAACCATTACATTCAGCGCTCAACGGCCATGAAACTATAAATGTGACTTGATTAATTTATGACCAGCTCTCCAGAACTTATAATTTGTGAATCGGTATGTCTGCAGGATAGTTTTGATTCAAAGTCATCAAACCCGACGACTGAAATGGGGAGTACATCGTATATTATACCACTCAGAAGTGAGTCCGATGATGAGTACGAACCACCTGAGCTTCAACCACAGCCTGAGCCAACTGCATTCCGAAATAAAGTCGCCCCGACATTACAGACAAAAATACAAGCAGAACCAATGCCATCGGTCAAATCGCGATCACCGCTTTTCAGGGCCAAGTCCAGAGAGTATGATAGGAATTTGTCCGAAACCGTAACGACCACCGCTAATACCACTACCGCCATTACCACCATTAGCTCGACTGAAATGTTTATTCAAAACGAATCTGGCACAGCAAAAATGAAACGATCTATTTTTAGTAATAAGTCAAATTCAGCTGGAGCTAGTGGTAGTGGTACCACCCGTCCGTTAAAACCTAATCGGTCGTCTAGCGCGAAGTCATTGAAGAAAAGTAAATGTTCAAAATTATATCTTAAACTGACTAAATGGCCGTAAGGTAGAGCAGGTTGTGCATAAATTGATTTCCATTTTTCACAGGTGAATTGTCTAACAAACAAGATGATAATTGTAGATCGGAAAATTTGTATCCAAATGATGAAGAAGACGTGGTGGTTCAACAACCGGATGTATCAAACGCTAGTCCAGAAATAATAAGCCATATATAAATAATGAATATGACTGATGGTTGTAAATTATAATACAATTTCCACGATATTATTGTTTTATTAAATAAAAATAAGCCATTGTTGTCTAACAAAATAGTTTCATTGATTATTTATTATCTACATGAGTTCATAAATCATACAATACTACTTTTGTCTATTTTCAGGAAAATGCCAAATCAATTTTAGATTCTGAGTGAAACGATGAATGTATTGATTTTACAATAATGTGTGTTTTTATATTTATTTTTTTTGTGTCTGTGTACACGATAAGTAGTCGAAATAATGCTTCGATTTTCGACTTCAGTATCTTGTTCGATTGGAAAGTGAATATCGTTGGTGCATTGGGGAGGTCAAAATTTAAATTTCCCAGTAGTTTTCAAGAGCGCCGGGAAAAACAACATAAAAATTAAGGAAAAACGGGAATTTTTACGCAAAATCGGTTTTCCAAAAAATCGATTCTGGTTTTTGGTGTAACTTTAAAACAAATGACCGTAGATACATGAAATTTTCACTGGTTGTTTATATTTGCATCTTCTATACACGATAACATTTTCAAAATATTTTGATTTATTTTGAACAATTTAGGGACATTTTCATTTTTCGTTTTTTTTTTAGTTTTTTTTCTAGAAATATCAATAAAATTTTATTTGTTGGTTGCGAAAGCTTGAAAATTTAATAGAAGGCTCCTAATATATTGTTTCAAAGGCAGATGAAAAATATTAAAAATCCTTAGTCAAAATTTTTTTTTATAAGCATTTAAAGTTCAAAAATTGACAAAATATGGAAAAATCACGAAAATTAGCAAATTATTTTGAGTTAAGAATTCGTAAAAATTTTTCTTTTTAAATCTAAGATTTGAAAATCTAATACAAGATTACTCATAAGATTGTCTACCTTTATCAATAAAAAAATCTCTACCGGAAAGTCAAATTAAATTTTTATGAGCGTTTGAAATTCAAATTTTTACAACATTGGATATTCACTCGATTTCTCATGTGGCAATTTCCTTTTTTTGTTGTAATTAAAAAACGAATTACTGTAGATACATGAAAATTTCACTGAATGTTTATATTAGCATTTCCTATACACCATACAATTTTGAAAATATTTTGACTCTTTTTGAGCCGTTTACGGACATTTTCAGTTTTCAATTTTTTTAGTTTTTTTTTTCTATAAATATCAATTAAGTTTTATCTGTTGGGCCAAAAAGTGTAAAAATTTAATACAAGGCTCCTGATATATTGTTAAAATATCAGTTGAAAAATATTAAAAATACATAGGCACAATTTTTTTTTATAAGCGTTTTAACATCGAATTTTGACAGAATTTTTCAAAATCTCGAAAATTATTAATCATCGTAATTAATAAATTATAAAATGTTCAGTTTTTATAGCTAGGATGAAAATTTAAAACAGATTCTACGTAAGTAGTTATTCTTTACCGAAAATCTAAAATATACAATCACAGTTTTTTTTAAGTCATTTATGTTCAAATTTGGACTAAATTCATATAAAAACCTAGTTATTTTGTGATTATTAATTATTCGGGGTACGGGGTATCCTACTGAATTCAAGTGTACTATTATATATCTATGATAGTATCAGGTTTGTTATTGATGTTGATGTATACATGTATAGTCCAATGGATATTGGATAATGTGATATGATAATTTGGAATATATAGTCTTTTTTTTTAATACCAAGATATGATATATTTGTTTACCTAACTGACAACCGTCTCGCTCAGAATCGTTTTCTATACAATAGTTGTATCATTGAATTCAAATTTAAACCATTACAGTGACCACTTGTCCTACTGTACAGCAGAGCGACATCCACTCCCACTTTTAATAATTAGATTTCATATTAAATTCATTCATCAGGAATAAATATTTTTAATTTTAAATATGAAATTAATATAATAGGTATGCTATTATACTATATTACTTTATTTGAACTTAAATACTATAACATTAATATTAAAAAAAAAAAAAATTGTAGTTAACCGGCAGTGTAAACTGTACTTATAAGTTATGTGTACAGTACTACAGTATAATAATATATAACATTAATATAGTTTCTTAAAGGAGCACAAAACACAAAAAATAAGTTAATTTGATTCGAAAGAATGTAATAATTCACATAATTCAATGAGTTATGAGGTATGAGGAATTGAAAAAAGATGCTTGACGTCATTGGGCAGGGTTGCGTAATTGCCTATCTTAAACTTGTAAATGTTACTCGCTTCACACAATAATGTACCTACGTTTAAAGTATATTTTCTATTTTTTTTTGTGCGTGTATGGTGTGTTTTTGTGTACTGAAAATGTTAGTAGAACCAGAATTTTCTAAAAGGGTTTAGTTTTTTTGAAATATTTACAATGTGTATCAAAATAAATCGACGCGCTGCGCTCCGTTGAAACTATAATATTATGTAGGTACGTAACGAAAATATCTCTTTTAGTATTTTTAATATTAAAAAAAAACCAAACTTTTTATTTAAATTTTGATACTTTTATTGTCATTAGCACAACAAACCACATATATCTACATAAATCATAAAACAAAAATAAAAATTTTAGGTTGGTAAATCATTGTGTTTGTGTAAGTAAAGCGATCAACTTTTACGCTGGTAAGATAGGCGGTTATACAGATTTTATTTATTTTTTTAAGTTAAAGACACTAATAATACAAGCTTTAACAGTTTTTTTTGGAAAAAAAACATTAAAGTGCGTTTTTTATGCATGCATATCTATTTGATACACACTGCACAAATTAACAAAATAGTGTCATTGAAACAATTCAACTTCTCCAGAATTTTTAAACCCTCCCGATTTTTAAAATTAGTAAACTCTCCGAGCCAATATTATGTTTACCTGAAGGAAAGCTCTCCCGAGTTGTTTTAAATGTTATAATGCTACACAATGGATTGGCTATTTCTCTAGTACTCATTAATCTCTAATTATATTTATTAATGCCCTAACAGATTTTCAAACTGAAGTGTACCTATATAAAAATTCAAAGTTACAATAAACAAAATAAAATAGTACAAACTATCATAACAAAAATAAATAAAAAAATAATAGACCATAAAGACCAACAAATATATACCTATAATATAAAATATAATATATATATATATAATATAATATAAACCTTAATTTTTTGAAATCTATATGTTCGTATAAATTATAAAAATTAAATTTAAACTGTTAGTACCTATTTCGACTGTTATAGCTCACAGAAACTAAAGGTATTAATCATTATTATTAAATAATTTACTTTTTTGAAATGAAATTTAGTAGTCCTGAAGCAGTAGACCCGGAAGAGATTACATGTTCCTGTCATAGTACTGGAGTAGACCCTGGGGAGTTTACATCGGGAGAATTTACACTTTACATTGGGAGAGCTTACAATCGCCCAAATAAACGTATAAAAATTACAAAACTCGTTTAGTTGGAATATTATCACCCTGAACATCACTTTTATATGCATTTGCGGACAAGACTCGAAAATAGTTGAAATAGAAAGGACGAACTGTACTGCATCCAGCGATGAAAGCTTTTCCCTAAGATTGACTGTCCGTCGTCCAACGACGAACAATATCGGGGTTACCAGCTCACAAGTATACCGCCGTCATAAACAATGTGAACCGCGATCACAGAATTTATACCACAGTCGGAACTCGGAACGACCACCAGCATCCTACAATATGCGGTTTACCGTTTACGTTACAGGTGCTATTAAGGCGGGTTTCCACTATACACGTACTCGTGTACGTGCATACAAATCCTTTGTTGTGAATTGTGATTGGTTGGTTAGGTTAAGTAACCACACGATGACCACGATACCGTGTTGTTAGAAATAGCCATAGGCGTGACTAGACTTCATCGGCAAGGGTAATAACCTAGCTAATAACCGGCGCGGCGCTATCTTATTAGTGAACTGAAAAAGCCCTATACACCCAAAGTCGTATTTTTTTTAAACACCCCCCCCTCCAAAATCAAATATTTATATAATTTAAAAAAAGTCTAAATTATCTATTTACAATAATAATCTACAGTGACTTCAGAAATATTATTCATCGACAGCCTCGGATTACACCACCTAGCTACAAATCAAAAATAATACAACAATAATATCAATAATACCAAGATGCGTATACTGTACCGTTGTCGTCTATCTAATGTCTTTATAGTAGGTTTTTCCGATTTCGAAAGTCAGGAAATCAATCTTTGTAAGTAAATGGTAATTATAACGATAACTACCCACAAAAAAATCAAGTTTAAAAAAAAAAAAGAAATGTTGTAACTTTTCTGACTTAAAACTCGGTTGACCTTTCAAATATTGCAGGGGCAGCCCAGGCCTCCTAGGCTACCACCGTAGACACGCCCATGGACATAGCTGAACATTTTTCGTGTACATGGCAAACTTCTATAGTGGAAACCCGCCGAAATAGTATATACTGTCTCAGTATTCCGTGTAACCGTGTGGCACGTTTTAAGAATTTGTTTACTATTTGGTAACGGATTAACCACACGATTTACACGAAAGACGGAGACAGTGTAATAGTGCCTTAATACTCATCAGTCGGCAGTTATTAGTTAAACGGCTACTCAGGGTTCACGACTATTATACATTGTCGGCATAATTCGTGAGTGGGTAACCGCTATATTTTCAGTTGACCGTTGGTCCGTCTGTCAGTCGTAATGGAAAACGGTGACCGGCGACCGCTTTCCCCCCGTCTGCCACTCCGTATGTTCTTGTCTGAATCTTTTTCGCAGGGTGATCATCTTTTCGGCCAAAATGTACCCTTCCCTTTTCGGCCAAAACTTACCGTTCCCTTTTAGGCCACTGTCCCTTTTCGGCCAGCACCTAAGTCCTACAGTTTTCTTTAAAATGTACAAATTTGCGTTTTTTTATGCCAATATTATTTTAGTACTGTACACATCAACATCATATAAATTATAAAGTGACAGTCGGGCTACTTGAAAAGCGCACTAGGAAAACGGTGCGGTTGGCTGGCACGTGTATTATATATAGTACACCATATATTATATATACTATTATTGTGTATAATGTATATATAGTATACGGTGTAGCCTGTGCTCCACTCGCCATCGATTTTCAACACCCATACAACGGCGTAGTACTGCAGCAGACAGTGTAGAGAATAAGGTCCTAAATATTTACATAGGACCTATATATTATACGATATGTATCCTGTGGTATTCAGTATTCACTATTCGTGACGACTTTAATAATTTGGATCCATTAATAAGTTTATCATAGTCTATGAGAAAGCGTGTATTATATGTTATATATAATTAATTGCATTTAAATTCATAGGTATTTTCCTCTCTGAGCGATACAGTAATAAAAATCTAATTAAAATAGTCAACTCGAGACTCAAATCTTTAAAAGTAAAGTACCTACAACACTAAAAAAATATTCTAAAAAAAATAAAGAAACCAACAAACATTAAAACATGTATTTATAATAATTAAAATGTGAAAAGTAGGTAAGTAATACCGCTCTGTCGCTCTGGTGTACAGTAGGAGTCGAGTTTACCTCGTAAATGAGTGTATTGTGTATAGGCACTGCGTAATGGATGTGTTAACATTTTAATTCAATTACTAGTTAATCTTTGTATTTACACAATGAAAAACGATTCTGAGAAAAGATGTTCTAACAATTATTATTTTAATAATAATATTCAAATTTTAACAATTGTTCGTATTGTTTGCCAATTATTTTGAAAAGTAATGAACATTTAAAATTTTTATCTCCCAAAAGTACCAACTAGATTGGTATCTGAAATTTCCATAGAAGTTGGTGATTGGACCATTTTAACATTAGAAAAAGTCTGTTCAGATACAATAATAAAAAAATAATACAAATAAACACACATCATTGCAAAATCAATACAACCAACGCTTTGCTCAGAATCTAAAATTGAAATATAGGTACATAATTTAATGTAAGTTAATAATCCTGTTGGCTGTTGTCGATGCTTAAAAAAATAAAAATACATTTTAACTATTAGGTTTTAAGTATTACAAAGTAATATTAAAGTTGGCCAAAATGATGATTGAAGAGCCATCATACTATTCAAAACAAAGATAATTATACAGTAATAGTAATATTATATATTACAAACATGTACATAATAAAAAAAATAAGTACGTATTTTACAATTACGTTAGAATATCAGATATAGTTTGTAGTTGTTACAAACATGCAATTAAAATAAAATTGTGGAAGAGAAACTGAGGTAGGTATACCTAATAATAACAATCAACCGTTTCACTGAAAAATACCATTACAAATCAAAAAAACTTAAAATCATATCATGACATGATAACATGACATTGTAACAGTATAGTCAGTAACACTAACAACATACAATTTTGAGTTTCTTTGACAAGTAAAACAATTGTTCAAACGTAGTAACTGCTGCTATTTTTTCAAATTTAGATATTATAATATAATTTGTAGATTCCAGAAAATAAGAGCCCTAGCTATGCGACAACATGTGCGTTTTCGTTTATCGACCGACTTTAAAAGTAATGTTTTAACATTTTGCATTTCGTTCCATCTACTTTTTTTAAATTGCAATAATATCATTGTCAACAGGAAGTGTATTTTTCGAAAAACCTCTTTATGTACCAATGTATACGAACATAATATCCGATACACCTACATCATTGTCCATTTTACCTACTGGGTTGGGTGACGTCAATTCGACACGCATAAATAGTATTTTTAATAGCTGTTGACTGTTTTACATAGATACCCGTTTTTGAATATCACTTCAAATTATTATCGTTCAAATAAAGTACATACAAAAGCCATTCAAACGTCGACCAAGTATCGTCTGCACGCTTTAAACACCAATTATTATCGTTTTGCGGACTTAATACAAAAACAATAAATTATTATCGACCGTTATTGTACCAAGGTGTACGGTTGAACGGGCTTACATATAGATAACTGCGGCACGATTAGTATTAATATTTAATTATTATTGTTATTATTATTATTAATATTGGGGTACCTACTTACACGATAACAGTCTTACTTTATTGATCGCGTACCAACCTTTCGGTCATTACATTGTACTATGTTGTATGAATAGTATTGAAGTACCTATTTTATACACAATATAGGTACTAAATTTGGATTTCTTTTTGTTTTACATACCAACCCACCTATTTGATCCGTCTTGTAATTTTTGCAAATTATTGTTGTAAACATTAGTTGCAACTACTTGCAAGGTGAACACTAAATTAAAAAATAAACCGACGAAAGAAATATAATTTTACCTCAAACTTGTTAATTACGTATAACACGTTTTAATGTTTTACCCAAAACATACCGTCTACATGGTATTGTATTGCAGTCAGTGTTGGGAATAGATAACTAAAAAATTATCTAGATCAGATAAGATAATTTTAACAAAATATTATCTAGATAAAAATAAAGATAACATAAATGTAAATTATCTAGATAAAGATAAATACAACAATACATTTATCTAGATAAATATAATTTTTTTTACACTTATTTTTATTTTTTTTTGAAATTTTTTAAATGTTAGATTTACGAGTATATCAATATAATGACATAATATTTATAATAACAACGGATTGAGCCTTTGAAATTCTGTTCTACGAAGTTAATTTTAATTTATTTTTAAAATGGATGGAGAAATAAACCTATATCTAATTAATTTTAATAATATGCTCATTATGGCTAGTAGAGAACGGTGCATAATGCAAGCCCGCATGCAGATTCTCGTATTATCGTAATACCGTCGTTGGCAATAATAACAAGAAATATATTCTTCTAATTTTATAAATAATTTATATTATATTACAATTTTAGTAACATTGGTATTATAATTGTGTAGGGGCACTATAATATTTATCTAGATAAGCCCATTTTTTATCTAAGCTAAACATTAGATAAATCGTAACATAATCATCTATAGAT
This sequence comes from Macrosiphum euphorbiae, assembly GCA_949089665.1. Taxonomy (NCBI): domain Eukaryota; kingdom Metazoa; phylum Arthropoda; class Insecta; order Hemiptera; family Aphididae; genus Macrosiphum; species Macrosiphum euphorbiae. The sequence continues at coordinate 97,854,299 of CARXXK010000001.1, read as the reverse complement.
ACCTACTTTAAAAGATAATTTATTTCAAAAAATCTTATCTAGATAATTCCCAACACTGAATGCAGTATGCCAGTATAGTGACATTACAATAGACATTACATAGTACTTACTATCCCCCTCTATAAAAATATGTATGTACTCGTACATATGCACTATGCCACATTTAGACATTTTGAGCCCAGGTGCAAAAAAAAATTGGCACCCTTCAAGCCCCGGTGAAAAAAAATTGCTCCCCCGAGGGGCTTACCCACGGAAAATATAGGAGATATATCCTCATTAACCTTTTAGATTTTGAGCACAGAAAAGAATATTTGTTTTACAATGTGTACTTTTTTAAAAAATATTGTTTAGTAATTGCTTGATCAAAGATCAAGATCTTCGCAAAGATACATTTGAATTATGTCACTTAAACCTTGCTAATAATGCATCATATAAGTTGTTTTTTTTTATACATATTTAAGTAGGTTATAGGTACTTCATGGATAAATAAAATATAATTATATAAAAGTATAAAACTATGCAAATTGATATTAACTAAAAAAATTTCAAACAGCATAATACTATTATACTAAATTATATTATATAATTTTGTTATTAAAATAATTAAAATTTTAATAATTCACAAGTAAACAAATTTCTGACTACAAAATATTGGCACCCCTAAAATACTGGTGCCTGGGGCAGGTGTACCCAGCACCCCTCCCTAAATGCGGCCCTGTTAAATATATGTGTATTTACGTGTAATATTTTAATACACTTTATTTTAGTAATAGATTAAATTACTTATAAAACAAAATTTAATTTCCTGGAAGACTGTGCCATTATGTCAATTACTTAATCGGGTAGTATTACAGGTGTTGTTAGAATGTCCGATGAACAGTTAACATGGCAATCCCATTCAGTTACTTCTACATAAAAAAAAATATATATATATTAAATAAAAACATATAAAAGTGTCCTTTTTATTTTGTATATACCTGACCTATAGAATTTCTTAATACGTTTTTAGTCTTTTCAATGTCGAAAAAGATCTCTCTAGGGTAGCTGTTGAAACTGCCGAGGCTCAAAGAATGTGAAGTAATTTATGAATACATATTGGGAAGAATGTGTTTATCACACAACAAAAGTACATCAATAGTACTATAGTAGGTAGTCTTGGGGATTGAATTGAGTCTTTCAAAGGTTTGTTTTCCGCAACTTTAATTCTGCTTATTTTCTACTGTAATATTATAAACATCTACCAATGGCGTATACAAATGTAATATATTTTGAAAAGATTCTCGTTCTTCAGTAATTTGTTTTAACTTCAACTACGATGGTAGTCTCCATTTTCTGAATGCATGACCAATAATTACGAGAAATATTGTGTGAATTGTACAAAAACCATTTTTATAGTCTATGGCCAAAATCTTTTCTTTAGCTTCTTTTTTTTGGCCAACGGGAGGGAGGGGTAGGACCACCTCACCGTAGATCAAAAATTTCTGACACGAAACCACTTGTAAGTTACTTTAAATTAGTATATAAATATAACATTTAGGATTTATTATATTAATTTTTCTTAAATTTCATTAAAATTGAATTTATAAACTCCTTCATAAAATCCGGGCGAGTCATTCTAATAACTATAATGTAACACAATTTTAGTGTAAAGTATCAGCTATTTTTAAAATAAATGAACTAATATGCTAAAAGTGAGGTAGTGAATGTATTAAAAAAATGTTCTTAATATTTGGGAACCAGAGGCGGACTAGTAATAAAAATTGGCCCTTAGGAAACAGAAAATTCTGACCGATTTTGGGCTAATTATAAAATATTTAAAAGTTATCAGCCCGAATTTATTCAAGCATCCCAAATTTTAGCCAGGCCCCGGCGGGAATTGTTCACCCCCCACACTAGCCAGTCCGCCCCTGCACACAACACAATATGTAATTGGGAAACATGCACACAACATGTGTAGATTATTAATCCAAAAATATTTCATATACTTCAAACATTTTAATACAGACTATTTACCCACAAAATTTCAATTGATGTTTTGAGAATAATACTATTCATAGATAATGAATTATGGGTTTCTTTCAATTATAGGAATTCTAAGAAATTTTGAAATAATAAAATTAAACCAGGTATGAATTCAATAAAAGTAAAATTAACTTATTTCAACTTAAACCGATTCATATATTATAATTTTAAGTTACAATAAATAATATTACCTAATAAACATAATAATAATAATAATAATTATAATTATAATAATAATATAATAATCATAATGATAATAATTAAATTAAAACCCACTGATGCGAGAAAATGACAAAGTCAATAATAAACACAACTCTAAACATCTATACAACAACAAGTCATCTATAATGGCAGAAATGGGCCTACTTATATTTCTGAGAAACCAAAAAAAATTCAACATTATAATGATTAGTAAAATTTGGTACAAATAATTAATTTTTAAATCTTCTGTGAAAATCTTATTTGATAAGTTTTGTGTTAATCAGATTACTAAGAACATAATAATAAAAATCTGGATCATACATTATTGGTAACAAAAAAAAAATAATACAAATACAAATAAAAATCATGGACGGCAAATCTGCGAATGTGAATAGTCGTACAATATTTTGTAGTTTTTAATAATAGATAACCTTATTAATTATAAATGGACAAAAATAATAATACCAAAATTAAGAGTTAACAACTACATTGATATTTTTCATAGGTAAGTAAACTATGTATAATTGGACGAATACAATTTGAGAGATTGTTTAAACCAATAGATAGTATTATAGTAGCAAGTTATTCAACAAGAGAAACAATGAAGAATATCATATTATCCATGTAATCTAGTGCTCGTCCATAGCTATTAAATAATATTATGTAGTGGTAGTCTATAAAAAAAACCTCCTAATATACAATTAATTATGACCTTATATTTAATTACAGGAATTATTTTCATATTATGCTGTTTACAAAACATATTAAAAAACAAATGTAAAATTAAAGTGCAATACACTATATTATTATTTTATAAATCATACAATTAAGACATAAATCATAAATATAATGTATAAAAAAAACGTATATAAAATTACTATAAAGACCTACTGAAAGTAAGTACATAACATGTTAGAGGATTGGGTTTGGTGAAAAACAAATGGCACAAGATAGAAGGGGAGGAAGAATACAATTTAATAATCTGTTATCTATTTAATCATTTTTACTTTTAATACATTAATTAAATAAAATGGGAGTACACACAACCGTACATTTACTAGAGTAATTAGTTAATAATAATAATTAATACATATAATATGCAAAATACTTTGGAGTATAAACATTGTTAATCCTATTGAGAAAAAAATGTTTTTGTTAATTTTGGAACACATACACAGCATAATATCTAATCTATAATACTAAAAATTGTTGAAAAAAAAAAATAAAGCACTGAATCTAAAAACTGCGTTGTAGTTGAGGGTTATGATAATTGTGAACTTAGACAAATTTTGTTCGCTCTTTACTTGTTGTAAAATATTATTCAGGAGTTGATCTGAAACATAAAATGTTATATTATATAAATTATAGGTTTTTTTTTTTTTAATTTTATCAGTAGGAATATAGCATATTACTATGATAACATTTTTATTTAATATTTTAATGGATAAGAATATGTATTAATTAAAGGTGTACACCCTAATTAAAATGTACATGGCGGAATACATACAGTGTAACAAAAATACTTAAAAGGATTTGTTGGGCTTCCTATCTCTTGGTTAAAAAGTTAGTAAGAGTATACATTAGTTTATAATTTTATGTTTAATAGCATTTACATGTTAAACTCAAAACATCTGAGAAAAAAAAGTAAGGTATCTATGACAATAAAAATGCAAAGTTTATACTATCGTCGTCAGCGGGGGGATAAAATTAATTAATGAAAAAAACTAAGTAATTTAATTGTTTTATTTTTTGTAAAAGTTGAATGTTATAAAACCAATGATGTGAGAAATAATCTTCCAAAACCAAATGTATTGTTATGCTCTAAAAGAACAATAACTACAAATATTTTGGTATCGTTTAGTTTTAATGAAGTTTATTATATAAAAAAGTATTGCAATAAAATCCTCTAATTTTGACTCAAGCGAATGTATTAATGTACATTATTTTATTTTGAGTTTTTTCTAGGTATTGTTGTATTGTGTATTTCAAATCCATAGTTGACTTATAATTTCCCAGTTTTATTAATAAATATTTAGTGAAAATTACTATAGAATACTGTAATTACCTACTTCAAGCTATTACTATTTATTTTTGTTCTTTTGTCAAAAAAAAAGACATGGTCATTATAATATACTATATAGGTACAAATTTACAAAGATTTTTAAGCGGGCATATATAAAAATAATAATAATGTAATCCAATTTCATTTTATTTCTAACATTACTCTTTTCATTCCTTAAGAGCATCCACTTTAATTACATTTTTAGAGAAAGTTAGATTATGAACTAGGAAAATATATTTATGTTAAATAAGTAATATTATACATATATTTAAATTTACCAGAGTGATTAATGATAGAATTGTTTTTTTAAAATTCTAAAGACTGATCTGCACTGCCTTCTACTTCTGAGTCTCCATCCTCATCATCCATATCAGTATCACTGTCTAATATACCATTGTCCACAGATTTATCTTTTTGGTTATCTTCTTTTCCATACCATAAGGCTGCTGTAAGGTGCAATTAATTCATGTTCAGAATATTTATTGTATTAAATTGTTTAGATAGGAAGTATAATTTATAATAGTACACTTACAGCAATTTGGTTTTCCTCGAACACGCGAGTTAGGCACTTCTACGCCATGTTTGTCTACACACCAGCACATACCTACTGAAGAATGACATTGAGTGTGCTCATAGTATCCTTCAGCATCACAAGCTGGGACATAAACACCTAAAAATATACATTCACACATATATAATATATAAATATTTAATATGTAACAATATGTTTGGTTTCTAATTAATTGTTTTCAAACATAAATGTATGGTAAAAATATCATAAAACTGATTATAGTGTTGATTAGTATTAATATTTCAGTGTTCAATATAATACCTATTTGACATATTATAAAATTGTTAATACCTAGAGCATTTGGTGATATTCTTCTTTTGATAGCTGTGCATGGACGATCGGTTTTGTCAAAACATCGACACCATTCATAAGGGCTTACAAAAATGTCACTAAAAGTAAATATATTAAATTAAATACATTTTTCAGAACATATATTTTATATGAAATTCATACCCATCAGTATCACAAGTGTCTAAGAAAGGTTTAATGCACATTTCATTTTTATCATGTTCTAAGTCATAAAGTTCTTGCAATGACAATTTCCCATCTGAATCCAAATCCAGATGTTGGTACATCCAGCGAACTTCCCACTTGCATCCATTAATGAATTTTACAGCTACAAAACATTTCCAAGTAAAATACAAAGTACTTAATAAAATCAAAATTAATTTAACTACCTTTTCCCTTATTCTTTGTACGTCTACGTTTAGCATCAGCCATGATCACTGAAAACCAATCTAATAGTCGGTCACCCATAGATTGCAATGCAGAAGGAGGGCAGTCTTTATTCCAAGAAGGATGAGATACTTGGTTGGTTGCAATAACTTCATTATCCATTTTTTCATGGCGTTTGTCTTTGACTGGTTCGAAAATAGAGTACTATAAGTAAAATCAATAAATATAATGAGAAAAAATTAGTGGACAAAAATTATTAATTTACAAACCTTGGATACTTGATTGTTGTTTTTTATATATTTGATATATTTATAATGTTTGTTTTCATACTTGAAATCTTCTGGTGCAAAAATGTACTTTTCTTCATATTTGGATACTGGAGCAACAGTACTCTGTTTCAATTTCTCACTTTCCAGTGTAGCTTTATATTTGTTCATAAAGTTTGTCATGCGTTCGGCTTGTTTTTGTTTTTTACGTTCAACATCTTCTTGTTCTGTTAAAAAATAAAGTTTCCAAATAATAATAATAAAAGTATAATAAATTAATAAGTACATATTGTTTAATGCATACCTTTGCAAGGACAAAATCCTTTGCAGTTTACTTTTATGTTTGTTGTATGAAGACAGTTATGATAATCTAGACGACACAATGAACTATATGTACGATTATCAGAACCGCATAGGAATGTAGGCTTCATTACAGGACACGGGTTACATCTACTGGAAGTTTAAATATAATTAATAATAGTGCTTATTAAAATTTAAGATTTTTTGATTCAAAATTGTCATCGATTTTAATATCAAACATTTTAGCATATTATTCCAAAAACCCAATTAGATGGAATAAGAACTTTATAATAGTAACTGATAAAAATATATTGATTTATATATATAGTAAATATGTATTATTATCAAAATTTAACTATTTAAGTCACCAAATAGTCAATTAATTATGTTAATAGTTGATGCATGTTTCGGAAACATGTACATAGGTTTCTCATTCTAAATATAAAAAAAAATTGTTCTACGTGTTTATAAATAATTTATAGCAGTGAATATTTAAAGTTTTTTATGTTATATAAGTTTATCTTCAAATTTCCTCTAAATAAGCTTTACAGTTGTTAACAATGAATATAACTTAAAGTTTTAAATAACTGACAATGACATTATTTTGTCCCAATATACTATTAACTAATTACACAGATTTTATACAAGCGTTTTATAATTAATAACTAATAAGCACCAGGTATAACAATAGTAAACATTTAATTTCTAAATCATATTATACAAAAAATACCCATAGGCACAAATAATGTTTGAGATTTGAGGGGGCTAAAGATTTTGATGTAGGAATTAATATTTTTTTCATATTTCGGAATGTTGTGTAAAATCATGAGGTTTTTTTGGTGGGGGGGGGCTATACCACGGTTAGGGTGGTGGCTTAGTTCTCCGCCAATCCACCATTGTTTGCGCTTATGCAATTTCCTAAATCTAAAGTGTTTATATATTATATTGAAATTGTTTTACAAATAAAAATATAAATTTACAATAACGTAGTTCAATACGTAATTATAATAATTATGACTGTAGATTCTATGAGATGCATGAAGAGAAAGTAACCTATTGGTAACACCTCATTTAATTATTTATTTATTAGTTTCATGAATCACGATTCCAGATGCGTTTTGGCGGGCGAGGAGGATTGTCAGAAATATAAAATGAGACGGAGGCCATATTATTTTTATTGAAAGGTTAGTTTTGGAGATTGATTTAGAATTAAAAATCTTGTAACGAAGTTTGGGAAGGTCGTTATTATAACAGTCATAATTTGTAGAACTTTGTAATTTTATGTCAGTTAGATACGGGATTACGGGCACCAGTAATAAAACGGAGCGATATAATGTTAGATGGTTTAGTAGAGCCCCAAATTTGTATAGGTACTATAATAAGACCAAACTATTCTGATCACGGCAGAAGTAACTCTGTAGGTAGTAGGTACAAGATTACAAAATTAACTCTTCTCCATGTATACACTTAAGTTATTCGTAATTCGGAAACATACAAATTTTACCCTGATAAAATGAACCCATAATTTTTTCTCTATATTTTCATTATTCGCCTCATATTATTTAAATAACTCTGATATTGTCAAATAATAATAAGTTTAAGTATCTAATTTTTTTGCACTAATATTAGGCATAGGTACCTATGTACATTTTTCTTTTGACACAAGAAATCTGATACTACAATTTTGAGCTCTTTACTATTTAAGAGCCTTTGTTAAAACGATAGCAATTTTTACCTAGAATTTATTCCTCCGAAAAATATTCTGTACTTGTTTTCCTTCTTTAAAACTGGGTCTCTATTCAAAATGTTTAATGAAACAACCAACACAGGCATTTAAAACGAATATAACGTGTATATGGTGGGAATAAAAGTTTCTTTCCAGAAATAAGAACATTATTTTCCACAAGTATCCAACCATACATATATTTTACTTATTGTTCCAACACGAATTAGTCATAAATTAATTTCTCGGTTCGTAATAAAATATACCTGCACCTTAATACTTAAAAATCAGCAATTTACGCCCGATATACAGATTAACCATATTCAACCAGAATATAACCAGATTCAAGGTTAAAAACGTCAAAAACTGAATAAACTATATCTATAGGTAACATTGTATGATATTGTACATCTACATAGGTATATTGATTATTATACATCAACATTGACTTATATACATACTAAAATAGATAACAAAAACCGGGGTTCGATATTATCAAACCATCTAGAGAGTATACCGAGTAGAGAGATGTTACTCTATGTTAAAACATATACAATTACTTGTAAAATATCAGTTATCACCAATGATAATTACTATTAAAAGTGCTAAGTATAGTATTAGTGAGCTGGTTAGGTTGGGTATTAATTTTAGGTTCAATTAATAACAGTGATTTGTAGGTATAGTGTATACAATACTGGCTAGTGGCTAGTATAATAACAAAATGTAAAAAAAAAACATAATTTTTTTTTCTGAAATAAACATATAATCTCACACTTATGTAAAATTGCAATAATCATTTTATGAATTAAATATTTTATTGAGATAGAAACTCCCAATTTCTGTCATCATAACTTTTATACGAGAAAGCTGTGAAATTATTCAATGTGGGATATGTCCAATATAAAATGATCGGCCCACAAGAGATAATTACGATGTATATTGTAAGGTAGACGCAGTGTAGTAGTTTAGTAGGTATAATATACAGGTTACTATATATGGTTAATCGTTAAACTATGCGTAATATATTTGACTATTTTTGCATGCAGAAAAATATCTGTAGTACAGAGATGATGATTAAATTAAGAAATACTTTGCTTGAACCTCTAAAGAAATTGTAATTAAACTTATTTTTCGAGTGGGTAGTCTCAATGTTCTATACAACTTACATAATCTTATTATAAAACCACCTGGGCACAAAATATTTTTAATTTTGTCTATTGTCATAAAAACAAAGTTGAAAACACATCAAATTAAATATCACTATACCAACAGAACTTAAGTAGATTATGTCAACAATTTTATATTATAATTGCTATAGGTTAACTATATTAAAACTATTGATTATAAAATATTATTTTTATATTTTAGTAGGTTGTGGTGTATTTTATACATCGTCCAAAATTACAATTTTTTTTATCAACAGTTGGTTATTTTTGTATATTTTTTAAGGTACGAAGTTAAATATACATATCGTCTACGAAGTTAAACTAAAACACTGGACATAGAATAAAAACACACTGAAATTTATAATAAAAAAAAAAAAAAACTGTCTGGGGGGGAGGGCGATATATATATATATCACTCAGATCTGAATATTATTATTTAGTTGCATGAACATATTTCACTGTATTTCAGTGTATCTATATTATAGATACACTGAAAATCTATATAATTGAAAAATTTGGTACAAAAAACCAATTTACTTGTTTGTTGATAATGAACTGCTAATGCCGCTATCATAAAATATATCATCATCATCTTCCTCATCTTCTTCGATATCATCACCATCGTCTTCATCATCCTCGTCTTCAGCTAAAGCCTCTTCAAGAGCTTTCTTTCGTGCAGCTTCTTCAGCCATAAATTTCTCTCGGCTTATGATCACATCGCCATTCTTGTGAATCTCTTTTTTGCTCACACAAACCGCTGTATATGCATCTTCAAGTAGACAGAGTTCTTTTTTTTTGCAACGCAGAGGTGTGCAAAGGTCACCTAAATTAAAAAATTGAGTTTGGTTTGTAAAATATATTATAAACAGCCTGATAAAAATGATATAATCTAGGTATACTTCTTATACAAACTTAATAACAAAAGTTTTTACAGGTTCGGGAATAAAACTGTATAAATTATTTTGTGAATCTATATACTTTCGTAAGCAGATTGTTGGCAATTTTCTACAGTTATTATCAGGGAAAATAAAAATCGTGAATTTTTTATGCAAAATGTATATATCAAAAAGCACTTTTCTTGCTACCATAACATTATATTACTTAATCTCAACGACAGTTTCTAAATTGAAATTTTTCTGGATTCAAACCAATCCAATATAATCCCACAGCAGTATATATATCAGTAAATAAATTCAATAAGAACTATAAAATAGAGAAACATATCAATTGAATAAATATATATTAAAATGCTTAGAAATACAGTAATGACTCATCATTGCATTTTGTCACTGATTAATTAAATAAGTATAGATAATTCAATGATAAGAAATCAAAATTACAAACATTTTTAAAATTTAAGTAAATAATGTATGCAATTAAAGCATATAATACAATAAATGCAAATAACACTAATTGTTATAGCTAAGATAAAGTATAACAAAGCTAAAATACGAAACCAACTCTATTATAACATTACTGGTCAATCGCAAAAAGTTAAAATTTTAGTTATAGTTATAGTTATCCACTATAACAACTATATGGAACTGTTATTAAATACTTATAACTTATAAGTTAAAAGTAATATTAATAATAATAACATAATTAGGTATTATTATTGAACAATACTTAGTGAACATTTGTATAAATTTAAAAACAAAGAAGAGAATCACGTTGGTTTTTAAAATTGCAGATTTGTGTAAACCTTTATTTAACAAAAGTATTGTGTTCCACAAAAATAAAAACTATATTCGAATAAAGATAAATGAACTTTGATACATTTCTATGAAAATTAACTATATAAAATAGCAAAGGAATTTACATTTCCAAATTGAATTAAAGAAACCAATGTATATTTTTATATTCTCTTGGTCTGAAACACTTGTGTAGCCTGTGTTTTCTTATAACATGTAATACTATAACACAAACTTGGTCGATACCCCATAACTGAAGTATAAGCATTTTCAGTACCTACCTACGCTTAGCTTCTTAACCTGTCAAATATGGAAGACATATTAGAACCGCACCCATTTTTATATAAATAATAATGTTTCAAAAAAAGTATGAAGTATCTATACTGCGTACCGATAATGCGCCACACCCTATAAGACATACACACACAAATTCGACACCTGAGAAGACTTTTAAGTTATGAAGAACTACAAGGCTATAACGATTTCAATCTTATGAAATGGTCTACCAGTTTTAATTCTATCGTGGAGAAGGCATACATACCCCATTTCGTTTACAGTCGTAAAGATCTTTTATTATACTCTGGAGATTATATTTTTGGAACAAATGTAATACTTCTCCTGTCACAATACTATTAATATGCAAATTCGAAAACGCTTGAATAACCTATATTGTATATAATATGTAATGTTATGATAATATGCATAAGACGCCAAGACTAAATCTTTTAAATGCACAAAGTAAATGAAACAGCCAACTTTTAAGAAATGAAACTAATAAACTAATTAATTAAGATTGACACTTACTGTTTGGATCATGAATCCATCTCTTTTTTTCTCCAAACTTGCCGATATCATTTGCAGGCTTTGGATTTTCCTGTAAACATATTTTAATTATAATTATTTATTTGCTGATCCGTTTTTAGAATATTTGTAAAAATAACTATTTTTAATAATATCTGCGGTAGGTATCATAATAAAGGTTCCCATATTTTATTAAATGTTTAACCAGTCAACTTGTTCATTTAACTAGTTTTCTTTATCGGTTAAAATAAACATTTTCTCTTTTCATCATTGCTCATTTTTTATTCAGATGATCGTAAAATAAGCAATTTATTTCTAAAAGAAATTCTGTATGTCAGTCAATGTGAAGTATAAGGATTTGCACGTATTATAGTGCTTGTGAACACTTGTCCTTGTATTTTATTATTTCACAGAATTAAAATTATTTAAAAATATTTAAAACTATAATTGTTAATTATAAAAACCAAAAATTACAAAAAAAATTAATTTTAATAATTATTAAAAAATCATTAATTATAATTTATAATTAACGTCAGATGTAACTTTGATATTTATAAAAATTTAAATTTCAAAATTATTTTATTAAATATTACTTTAAATTTATAACTTTATAGCGATTTTAATATAATTAAGAAAGTATGAACGATTAGGGATGATACAAATATAATAAAAATATTGTTATTATTTATATAATTACATAAGGTGAGGTGTACCTACTGCAGTAGGTAACTAAATTGGATTTTAAAAATGATTAAAAAAATACTCAATTGTATTCATTACTAGAAATTTGCATAATATACATTTTTAAAACCGTATGCACACTTTATAGTAGAAGTATAGAACAAATCGTTTGATTTTAAAATTACACTGCAGTACCTACATAACGAAATTTATTTAGTATTTTGGAATAAAATAAGAACGACTTGTCCATGTAATTAGTTTTCTGGTATTTCAATGTTTCAGCAATATAATATAGGTAAGTAATTACTTCTAAATATTAATGATCTAAAAATGTAAATGGGTAGACGTAAAATTATTTTTATAACATTTTATTGAGATTTTTGAATTGTATATCTTATATTATTTGGTGATCTTTGGTTATAAATTATAAAGTTCGGTAGGTAAGTCAACTTACTTTTCTTATACGTAAGCACAACAATGTTTATTATATTAATAATTTAATAATTCAGGTTAGTTATTAAAATATAAATTAAATTAGAAGAATCTATCAATATAATCGTGTTTTAAATACCTAATAATTATTATACCTTACAAATGTTTGTAAACTATTATAAAGTGGTTGGTTATATGCATGTTATTATACATATAAAATATACCTATTTATTTTTTACAAATAGTATTTTTATGTGTTTTATAATTTTTCACACCATATTAATATGAATATTGTAAGTAAACTTTTCAATGCCAGTATTACAAATTAAAAGCGTAGTGACAATAATAATATATATTATTATATTTTACAAAACAATAGCAATATTCAAATTTTCTTTACAATTCTAATGCAATTTAAACGGTTGATACGGATTAATGACCCTTTTACATTTGATATATAATCGCCTAGTCTATTGTAATTGTGTTTAAATATATGTTCGAACAAAACCATTTTATACACCCATCGTCACTAAATTATAAATATATAAATCGATTAAAATAATATGTGAAGATTAAAAATTCAAATGAAAACTCAAATAAAACCTCATCACGGATAAACATCCATGGACGTTTAGAGGAGAAGACACGCATTGCTATATAGTTTAAGGTTTAAACCTTAGAGTATATAATAGTAGGTATATGACGTATGTATGAGTAATCCAAAACTATATGACATACCTATCCATAATAATGCTAATGCTATATAGTATACCTATTATAGTTACTACTTACTGCTACTAAACCTACCCACTCGTGTGTGCACACGATTACACGAATATAATTTAATTTGAATGACGCTTATCCACACGTATTACACATTGCGCAAACGTACCTATATACAACGAGCGCGGTTAACGTTTATAATAACGTTACATTACATCCGACGCTTTTGAAATAAATTTATAAAGCCCGACCATAGGTATACCTATATATTATTATATTCTACGGCTGTGCAGTACGCACCGCGCGCATACTATCCCAGCCGAGTACTGATGCCATAAATATTCTAAATCACATAGGCGAAAATCCTATTTTCAATATCACGGTTATTTGTCGTAATCGCAAATAACATCGACCGCGCGTGCTCGTTTGATGGTGAAGCGAGAAAGACTGTATATTATACACATTTATTATAAGCACACACACACACACACACACACACACACATATTATAATATACATAAACAAATCGAGGAAAACGAGCATTAAATGTGACGTTTAATTTTGAGCATAATAACGTACACCACTGCACCGCTGCACTCGTGGGAAGCCAAACGATAGTTTTTAATATTTTATTTTTTCACACATTTTACGCATTCTATTTTGTCGCAGCTTGCAGTAATAATAATGATATTTCATAAATGATTAAACCACCCACCGTCATTGCGTAGTCGAGAGAATTTTTTTCGCGTGCCACATTATAATAATAACGCGACACTCGACGGCGGCTACCTATTATAATACGCTATACATTATATTTTTAAGTACGGCAGAAGGTATATATGTGTATAATATCACTCTCTCTCTCACACATACACGCACACGCAGACCCACACGAGATATTATAAATTACTGGAATTATAATTATATTATACCAGCAGAAAGAGCATATCGTTGTCATACTGACCGAGGGGGTAAATCGTGCAAAAGTAAAAGCTAAGGATGTTGATGATGGAAATACTGTGCACAGTGTGTATACGCGTGTGCGTGTGTGTTGTGAACGCGTAAATGGGTAAAGCCACGTATAAAGAGTACAAGCCGCCGAGAGAACGATGGGGTTGAGGATGATGTGGTGGGGTTGGATGGCTGATGGGGAGGAGGGGTTCGTGGCGGTGTCCCACACCTCCCCCGTGCCACGGGCGCAGAGGCGGCAATCCATGTCAGCGGTGTATTGATTTTTATACTACCACTACTACTACTACCTACCACTATACTACCACCACCACCGCTACCACCACTACCACCGCACCCACTACTACGGCGACGACGACGACGACTACGACTACGACGACGACGTCGCCGCCGCCGGCTGCTCTTCCGCGCGTTGCTCGTCGGCCGCCGCTGTTTCATATTGCGCCAACGCCGCCGCCGCGCTACGTGTCCGTCCAATATTAGCCTCTAAAAACAGCATTTCAACCCTCAACCCCGACGACCCCACGCTGCACCGGAACGGATTTTACGCACCCACACCTGGCGATTACCCCATTTACCATTATCGGTCGACATCCATTATTGATGAACCATATAGTTGGGGATCGATGCACGACGACCACGCGAGAAAAATATGATTTTTTTCCACCCTCGCACAACACAATGTTATTATAAATTATAATGTATACCGAAGCAACTGTGCGGGATCGGTGGCCGGGGGTGTAGGAGGTTGAGAGTTATGTTTGCTAACGTCAATATGGCCTAAACTACCTATGTATATACCTATACTCGTCCCCTGCACGATCCTGTATAATATTATGTGTGAGCGCGCACTATATATATATACACAACACAGTGTTACACACTTCATATCGGAGACGCAAACGATTACACCCCGTCGAGCGTTATTGTATACTCGGAATGAATCGAATTTACATAATTAGATAAGCCGCGAGAAATCGCCGTCTTTCCGAAGATACACACCCACACACACATGTTTTTATACAATGCGTTTGTGAATTTAATGCACGACCGAAAAAATTCGAACGAACCGAAGTCTGAACTTATATACATAACTGTCATATAATATGTAGTATGTACATGAATATTTCTCAAAAGCCATACAGTAGGTATCTTATAATAAAGCGCTTTCACATTGACGTCTTGAAAAATATGTTCCTTGTATGCTCGAACAAGTCAAATAATATTATCTTATAACTTATTACGGATTACCTACAATACTGCATACGAAACAGCTATTTCCGTGTGCATAATATACGACAACAATTATCTAATAATCATACATATTAAGTTTTACACAATAATATATTCATCTTATTACTTTTAAATCCTCAAGGACTCAGACCACTTCGACCAGGAAAATATTGTTTATGATCCCCATAATAATTTTTAAAATAACCCGTATACAAAATTATGTATAGTACAAAATGCTTTGAAATTCAATACAATATATTCTATAAAGAAATTGATATTAATAAAATGAAGAATCATATTTCATCACAGTTCACAGATCACAATAAACTATTCATAAATAAAATAAAATATCGTAAGATTAAACATGAGGCAATACTAAAAAAAAATCAATACAATAAATTATTACAAATGCAACAAATTCATAAACTTTAGATAATATGCATTTGCATATTTTTCAATAATTGAGTTATTTCGGTAAAATGTTATTTATATTATTTATTATTTATTTATGTTATTTATAGGTAAAAGAAAATGCATTCAATTTCAATGATGATATACTATAAACATTATACGAAGTATGTACTGATATTGACTAACATTAAATTACATAGGATTAAAATATTTTAATTGTGGTACTTGATATAGCTTAATATTAAACACTTTTAATTTTTTTCTCCGTTAATTACAATAGTTAATTATGTATACTTGTATATAGGTGTAGTACCTATAGTATAATCAATTCCAAAAGCTATAATACCCTTTCGAAATTAAAATCAAGAAGCGCATAATATACATTGATGCACTTGATAACCAACTCTACCGAGACGGATAATAATGTAATTAAATTATATTTGATCAAACGCACTTTATATAATGAGTAATGACTGTGATATAGTTAATTGCATTTTTTCCCCTCGACTAGTTCTAACAATAGGCACGACTGTCGTACAATACAATTTATAAACTGCATAAAATACTATAACTAAGTTAATTTGCATATACATTTTCTATAGTATATCATGAAATAAAATAAAAAAAATTAAGTATATAATATCTTTATTTACCAATCCTATTAAATTTAACTACCTAATTAGATAAAACTATTTTAGAATGAAGTAGTATTTTAAATGAACTACCATTTAAATATAATAAGTATAATTCCATTTATGATACAATGATTCGCCTTTCATTTAATGTAATTTAATTATATTTTAATAGAAATTAGAAAATAGAAACCAGTAATCGGGTTTAGAATAAACAAAAATAAATATTATTTAATTATTCTTACTATGACTTTATATACCTAACTGTAGTTATAATATTATAAATAATATTTAAATTTCACATGCCAAATGCCAATATACACTGGCAAGTAGTAATAAATTGTTTAATAGAGAACTACATTTAATATAATTTCTAATACCTACATAAACTTTTTATTATTTATTATTTTCATATTCTATAATCTATATTACAAGTTACAACAATATAATAATTATTATGTTTGTATGTAAAATGTGACGAATAGCATCATACTATGTTTAGTATATGTACTAGTGTATTAAATGTCTTCAGATTAAACAATGTTTCGAGTACAAATAACACATATCTGCAGCACGAACTAAATAACGACGCCCGAAATTAATTTTGGTGAAATTGGCATGTTATGGGTTTTAACAAGAATAAGGATGATTTTTCCTAAAACTAATCCACATAAAGTTCCAAATTTGTTATTCTAATAAAGCTTGAAAATGTAATACCAGGGCGGGAAGTGGTTAAAGCTATTTAAAAAAGTGACTGAACTTATTCATAAAAGTGACAAAAAAGTGATCTGCATAAATTTGTTTCATAACAACTTACCAGTTATTAAACATTTGTCTTTGAATCTCTACATACCTATGATTAAAATTCTAACTTACATAATTTTGTAAAAATTACCAAAAAATAATGATTATAATAAACACAAATTTTAATAGCAAATAATTAAATCATATTACATATTTCAATTAATAATGTTTATAATATAGAATAATATTCAAGATTATTGATTAGGAACTTTCTTTATTTTAATCATAAGTACAAAACACGCCTATGGTTTGTTATAATAGGAATTCATCCTGGACGGTTTTTCAAATATAGGAGACTAATAAATATATACGAAATTACTAGGTATAGACACTTATAAGTTTGATTAGGAACATTACATAAAAACCAAGTTTTTGGTATAATCCTATAAACAGGCCTTTTTAACAGCCGTAGGTCATAACACAAGAAAGAAGTGTACTTAATTATAATATTACATTTTTATTATTATATAGCATTTTTATTATAATTATATAGGAACTATAATTATATTTATTATTGATTATTGTATTATATTTTATTATTTTGGACTTGTATTAAATTAAATTTTATTATATTTTAATATGTGATTTAAGTAAGTAATTAACATTTTTTATGATATTATATAATTTTGTATGTAACTTTAATTTATTTTTCAATACAATATTTATATATTTATACTTCAGTTTTGATATATTTTCATTCATTTTTATCGGGACTTTTTTTTCTGCGATTCGCGATTCCCGCAAGTACACTGTACTTTCAAATATAAAGTTGGTCGCCATATGCAGTTCAAATTTAAATTTAGGAACATTTTGAAAATAAGTGAAATAAGTGACTTAATTTCTAAATAAGTGACTAAAGTGACTCAATTTTAAAAAAGTGACTTACTTCCAGCCCTGTAATACAAACCGGTACAACTATGTATTTTCAACTTGGGCGCAGGGCGAGTGTGGAAATGAGTTCTCAACAGCCGATCATCAACAGCCGTATTTTAATTCTGTACGGTACTACCACATTTTTTTTAGCATTTATTTTAATGGAATTTTTATTTTGGGCATTACCTAAGCCTTGACATTTTTTACAACGTTAAAATTAAGTCTTTATATTCTAGCTTTTTTAAAACTAAGTTTTCATCAGTTCACTAAATAATAATTAATACATAGTGTCTCAATTGTATTAAGGTACAATAGGTACATTGTATTTTTGAAATACAGCATTGAGCATAATATTATTTTCTGAATATGCATACAGTTTAAGTAACATGAAAATGTAAACACCGTAATACATATTGAACTTTGTTACCAAGGTATTGAAACTACAATATATAAGCACAAAAGGTAAAATACATAAAAATGGCAACAATAGTTTAGTCTTATTAATTATTACTTAAAAAAGGATAACATACAAAATAGGATTCGGAGTATCATTAATTTAATAATAATTTGCATCCCAAATTAAAGTAAGTTATATGCGGTTATATGTTAATGATATAAAACTAAATTGTTAAATACATAGGTACCTACGATAAATTATTAATCAATACTGAATTATAATGAAATTTATTAATATATTAAAACTCAAAAATAAAATATTGATACATAGAATGAAATTATTTTATTTTATAAAATTAAACTTTATAACTCAAAATTCAAGGGAATAATAAAATCAATAGGCGTGCCCAGTTGCAGGAAGAATTGATAATCCTTCCTTTCCACGAATGGATCGGGGAATTAACATATTTTTTTATCAATCGTTTATATTCATTTTATAGAATAAAATGTGTACATAACATCTTTGTGATTGACCTTAATTTTAATTAAGTTGTGCATATTTTACAGCCGATAAAATAATTTTTGTTTTGTATATAAAATGTTATAATAGTAAAGGATTTACTAATCAGTTTCCGTGTAGGCATCTAATATGCAATAGGTAATTAATTTAAAATAGTTATATTTTATTTATAACCTAAATTAGCTTAGTTTACAAGTTTAATTATAATAATAATTTCATTCCTAGTTAAAAATCGTTTTAAATACCCAATTAAAAATAATTATAACTTTCATTCATAACTACATAATTACTATAATCAACTTTCAGTAAAAAAAGATTGAAAACTTGGTTACGGTAGACAATTTTAGAAAAAAAGATAGTTTATTTATATTATAGATAGGTATTTAGTTTATTATCCATCTGAATGTCAACACACATTATTTTTGAAATCATTTTTTTTCTTGTAATTTTGTATGTCAATTTTTCATTGTAAAACAAAATAGTATTATTATAAATTATACCTAATAAGAATTATATTTTTACAATTTTTATCGTTTTACAAGTTTTTACTTTTGTAAATCACAACATACAATTTTAATTTTATATTTATAAGTATGATATTTTTCGGGATATTTATAATTTCAAAGCACAAAAATCATACTGTAAATGAATAGTTTATTATTTATAACCACTTTAAGTTTAAAAGTGCAGAATGTATTTGCACAGAGATACCCCATAAAATGTTGGTCCAGCACACGAAGCTTCAGCACATGAAACTGCCATGAAGCACTATCTCTGCGTATAACCACTGAAAACCCATTATTTTAAGCCTATACACTAAGGTATAATCATGTAGGTTAGATTAGGTAGGTAACTTCAACTTTTGTCACCTTAATATTTTTTTATTCACATTTAAAAGTTTTCTAAACGATAAATCTTACATTCATTATAATGGCTATAAATAGCATCACTGCATATTCCGATATAAGAAGAGCTCTAACAAAATTCAGTATAATTGTAAATGTTGTGAACAAATTTAGTTATAGGTATCCACAAAAATACTATCTACTAAAATTATCAAACAATAAACAAATGAACGATGTTGTAAGATACCACCATCAACAAATATTTTGATCCTAAAAGTACTATTTTAATAGCCTAAAGCAGGAAACATCTTAGATATAGCCATATAGGTAGGTATACTATATATAGTACGCGTCCCAAACGTCCTGTATTATTCTTGTATCTCCGTGGCAAATCAATATATTTTTATACGTAGGTATAGTTTTTTTTACAGTGATAAAGATAAGTATGGATATTTTCATTCAACGGCATAAGATTCAAATTTTTTGTTTCAAAAAATCAAATAATTTCAAGATGGATAGCTTTTATCTTGATAATGATTTAAAACGGTTTAAAAAAAAAATGAGTGAGAACTAATCAAATAGTTAAAGTAAATTAAGTTGTCGACTTCGTAAGAATAATAGTTATATGTTAGCAAAACACAAATCACATGATCTAATCGATCTCCCGGTTTTTTTTATTAAAATCTACTTTGTACCTATTTTGTTTTACATTTAAAAAATGATTTATACGTCCTCAGCACATAATCGACATGGTAAAATGTTACTCTCGGAATAATGAAAGTTGCAAACAAACTGCAGCAAAGCTGTATGGAATTGAGTATCCAGATCGTCAAGAACCATCGTACAATGTATTATGTCAAAAGATTATAAAATCTGCGTTATCCTCTAGTTATATTAACATTAATACGATTTTGCAAAGCTCAACTAACAATTAGATACTTACAGATTATTGTCATAAGAAAATCCACGTTCCAATCGAGGTTAATTATTATATCATGCGATTTGTGTTCTGCTAACATATAATTAGGTACTTTTTAATTAAACGAAGTCAACATTTGCTTCAAATATGGTCGATTTTCACTCAACTTTTTTAAACTGTTTTAAAATAGATGATACAGGAAATGGCGATCTTGAAAATTTATAAAACTTAACCACTTTAAGTTTTAATTTTAAAAAAAAATGAATTTTAGGCCATTTAACTAGAATTTCCATGCTTATTACGGTAAAAAATACTGTATTATATATATATTGATTTTGCAAGGAGATATTAAGGGTGATGTGGTACTTTTTGACATTATACTGTATATGCCTGCACCTAGGCAAAACTGTATGTGGCCTGTATAGTGGTTATAAATTATACACCATATGCTTCACCGCCAAGTGAAGGATTAACGAGGTATTGGCATTTAATGTTCGAATATTTAAAAAAAATAATTGAATCAGTTTTAATGACCCGATGTCGAATGTTCGAGAGATGTAACTGTGTAACAATAGGCTATTGTTAACCGATTTCGTTTCAAAATATGTTTGCGATTTACGATGAATTGAAAATTCAGAGCTTTGCTTGAATACAAGTGACATAATATATGATATAATATAGATAGAGTGAGAAAGAGGGTGAGAGAAGGAGGGATGGATACATACTGTAGAAAGAGACAATAACAGAAAATTCCATTTAAAGGTAAGTAGGTATTCCGTTTTCCAATGCTCAATGAGAGTGAAATGAAAATAATGTAGAAGACTTATTTCGAAAAATATTTGGGCGTTCCGGAAAGTCAAATATAAAAACTGAAATCTTTACAGAGGAATACACAATATACTTATAGGTATAGGTATATAAAAGGAGTTTATTGGCAAGGTCATCGAATGCTTGTGCAATGGACCTGCCATACGAGCGTGTAGATAATAATTTTATATATAGATTACTGTATACCTCATGGCTTTTAATTGTTATACATATAATATTACAGACGGATACACGATATACCTAGTATAAAACTGCTGTGTACACGGCAAGCAAGGAGACGTATATGACAGTGGCGATGGCGAAGGAACGCAGCAACAATACGTATATAATATTTATGTGGCACAAACAAAAAGGATGACAGGTAAAGACTCTGAAACTGGCAGCTGGCATACACGATATCATAAATGTGGAATAATTAATGTTCAATTTTTCCCATGGGGTTTTTGAACACATTTTTTTTTATGTATCGACCTATTACGTCGAGAAATCTCGGTGCCACTGATAAAAACGTGTCGAACCTCCTCTAGAACTTAGAAGAATAAGG
The DNA here is from genome assembly GCA_949089665.1 of Macrosiphum euphorbiae. Taxonomy (NCBI): domain Eukaryota; kingdom Metazoa; phylum Arthropoda; class Insecta; order Hemiptera; family Aphididae; genus Macrosiphum; species Macrosiphum euphorbiae. The sequence goes on along the minus strand of CARXXK010000001.1, from coordinate 97,832,011 downwards.
CATATATATTATATAATATATGACGACGACCTTATAATTGTTATATAGGTACACCGTACATACTACATACATTGTAATGTATTGAAACGCGCATCACGTTCATCACACACATAGTCAGACGACAAACTGACGCAGACGGTATTTTTTATTTTCTCTCTTTCTCTCTCTGTGCATTATAACTTATATTATGTTTTTTTACATGTTTCGGATAATTTGGATAAAAAATACTGAAAAGCGTGTAGGTACTCAAGCAATATAGGTACTCAGGATTACAAAACGTAATAAAATAAATTATTTTTACTGGGTAGATGAAGACTAAAGTATAAATTTATAAAAAAAAGTATATCTTATAATATATTATATATAGTTACTTCAAACACTCCATTAGTCATTAGTATAGGGTTAGAATTTATGTTTTAAAAAACCAAAATATTTAAATATATATTATGTAATAAAAAATGCTTTATATGTCAATAAAAACCAACAACGTTTTGATAAAAGGTAATTCATCGAGTTCTTAGTTGTTTTATTAATCCTTTAAAAATCCAAAGTTTGCAAGTATGTACATTAAATCATTTTTTTAAATTATCTTTGTTTATTAGTTTGTTTAATTAGAAACTGCTGAAGGAAGATCTACCACGACGTTGACATGACCTTTTATTTTTTGAAAGTTTTCGTAAGAGTATATAAGTCACTGCACTTACTCCAAATATATTCGGATACATTTACTGAGAGTTTTCAAAAATATGTTTTTTACTTAGCGATTAACTTGTTTAGGACCTACTTAAGAAAATGTAGTTCTTATAGTTTCACTTCACCTCTGAGATTAAACGCAATGCGCAAAACATGTCAGGTTTCATGTAAAATACATTAATGGCCACTTCAGATTTCAACATATGGTATACAAGACATAAGATCGTATTTAAGATTTTAAGATGACACTACATATGAAAATGTATTAGTTTAATTTGAAATTATTGCGGAAGTACCAATTTTTGTAAATAAAAAAATGTATAGGTAATTATAGATGATAAATATGTAAAAAAAAAAATTGTATCGAAATATTTAAATGTTAATTTAAGTTAATTTTCTTAAGAATCTTTTGAAACGGATTTTTCACTAATCAAAGTTGGTTAGTTGTACTTAAAAAAAAAAAAAAATATTTACTTATAAATCCAAGCCCTAGTCATCAGTAATGACTCATTGTAAATATTAGTATTTATACCTATACTCAATGAAAATAACATCATTCTAAAGTTTTTGAATGCTAATAATTTCAACATAAACATTAAAATGTTTAATTTATGTTATAACTTATAATTTATTAATATTAGACGCACATGATAAATCTATCATACGATTTATCATACTAAAAAATTTAAGTACTGTAGCTTTTATAATATAATGTATTATTTTAGCCAGTAAAATACAAAAATGTCCAGATAATTATTCGTATTTTTATAAATTAGGTATTTAAAAAATAAAAATAACAGTAAATATTTAAAGTTTTATTCATTGCTAAATTTGTAATTAAAACATTTTTACACATTAAAATATATTATGTAATAAATACAATATATCACATACCTATACAATATATTCTTAAAAAACTAAAAACGTTAGCTAGGTTTAAGTGGCTAAACCCCATAAGATCAATATTATAATGGTTTATTATTATTGGTTTAAGTTATATTATGTTAACATTAATCTTAATACCACAATGATAATGTTTTGACTTTTGACAGATAATAAAATTTTAAATTTAAAATCCAATATTTTCTTTTGTAATTTGTATATTATATTTTAAACAATACAAATTTTTATTTATTTCTTTGTACATTTTTTTTTATATTGATCTTAATTACATTGGCTATACTAGGCCATTATTTCTAATTTAAATTGTAATTCCATATATTTTACATTAAAGTTAGTTCATTATTTGTATTTAAGTGTCAAAAATATTGTCCACCGTATATTTATTCAAGAAAATCGAAAATTTTAAAAATGAATACCGTAATTAAGTATTAACTATAAATATATTATGAGCATTGAGTCGTTTTAGTTCTATAGATTCGTACCCTCAACTATATTTGAGATGATTTACAAATTTGCAAAACTTTTTTTGTTAGTCTTAAAAGTTCAAATTACTTTTTACAATTTCAAAAGTATAAACATTTTACAAACAAAAGTTTTAGTTTTATACACACAATTGTCGAAATAATTTATAATTATAACTTAACTTATAATACTGTGACTTGTTTGAAAGTTTTAAAAGAAATTGACTCCTACATATATTTTATTTGAAACCTCATTTTACACCCGACTTTAAGTTAAGTACTAAATATTTTAAAGAACTTGTACAAAATTGTATTGGATCAAACTTAAAATGCATTTGAATATATTTATTTTATGTATACCATTCACTGCAGTTATTCGAAATGAAATGACACCATCAGAGTTTCGAATGTAGGTAATTCACATTTCCTAGCCATATCATAATTAAAAATCATCATAATACCTACTATAATAAATTTAAAATGTTTTAAATATACCTACATTATTTTTGTTTTATTCATTAAATAGGTACTTACCCAATCATGTTAAAATACCTACTTAAATTACATTTTTTAATATTATAAAGCACATGTAATTAATGTAAATTTTAGAAGCGTGCATAAAATTAGGTATGTGAACAGAAATCAAAAAACATATATTTATTAGAATGTTTTAATTGAATAATCAATAGGATATTATATCCACACAATCGCTGAATTAAATAAAACATTAACTGACAGTTTGCATAACTTAAATTAAATTTTAGGGAAAATGTATTACATATGGCTGAGTCTATACACTTATTAATTATTATACTCTGATTATTCATAAGCAATACATAGGTAATATAGATATTATATTAAATTGTTCAAACATTAAAGATCTAATATACAATAATAATATTCTACATCTACGTAACCTAACTAAAGACTATCTACCTACTTTACCTATACCGGTTTTTTTTATGATCATCATAACAATACAATATTACACCAGTGTATATAAGAGAACGTATAGATTTTTTTGTTCAGTGACACGGTTATTTTTTTAACTCTTCTTAGGTATCCTATTTTACTTTTAAACATTATTCAAGATTACTGGCGTGGCTCACCATATGGAACACTAAGAAAAAGCGTTGGACGAAACACGCGGAAACAATAAAAAAAAAAAAACTGTGCTTTGAGCTGATCGTGCAGCGGGATCGTCTGAAAAAGGCGTGCACGACGAGTGAGGACACTGCCGCAGCCGCTTAAGTGCACATCACGCGTACCTACTACTTCCGCGAAAATAACACAAGACTGATGGACGATACGTACAACGTACATGGTGTCAAACCCTAATAAGTACAAAAATAACAATACGCCCAACAACAATAATAATAATATTATAATGTATTATTATTGCCCGGACGTTCGACGGGTGTCGTCGCGTCGTATCGCGTGAACGGGATCGCGAAGGTTAAAATATTATAAGGTAGTGGCGGGGCTGTACGTGACGGGGTGAGTCGCGACGAGGGTTGACGACGACGATAGGGAGTAAACGATCGCGACGGTGGCGGCAGCGGTAAGACGGTGCGGGTTGAGGCGAGAGGAAGGATAGACGCTTATGTACATACACAAACCTAACCGAGACGACGTCGACGACGACGACGACGACGTTACGACAGGGGAACAGAGAGACAGCGGACAGGCGCCGCACGCCGTTCACTCTAAGACGGCGACACACACAACAGCGGCGCCCGACGTTTATAATGCACACACATCCACACACGCGCACGCGCGCGACCTGAGCCACTGCCGCCACTGCCTGCCGGCCGACCGTCGTACTCGCGCGTCGTCTTCAATAGACCGACATCGACGACGGGACGACCGCCGACGTTTAAATGTGTGTAATAAATCCAAAGACCGTCCTCTTCTCTTCGTTCGGAATATAGTTTTTTTTATTATTTCTTTTCTGTATATAATATTATTTTCCTTTCCGCCGTCGCCACTGCCCTCGCATTAAACGCTTCTAGCTACGTATATTATACGCGTCACATATCCCAGACGTCGCCGAAGACTATAGCTTCGCCTTGCCGCCGCCGAGTCGTTCAAAAATCGCCACCGACCGACCGTTACAACAGTGGCGCCGCTTCTCCTCCTCTGCGTCACGAGCTGGTTCGATTGAATATGACTTATGAGCAGGGGTGGGGGCTGGTGGTTCTAATATTATGTCCTCAAGCGAACGACGAGGGTTCATTATTATTATTATTATTATCTATTATCATTACCAGTATAATAATAATAATAATATATTTGTAGGTGCATTTTATTAGCTGTGTATTACGGAGTATACTCCCAAGGATAATCCGGCGGACAGACGTCATCCACCTCTTCGAATCCTCTTATACACGTCGACCGATTTAGCAACGATCCAATACTACGCTTGACAGTATCGCTCTGAATTATACTCAATGGTATTAGTATATAATATACTATAAAGCACTTTAGGAGGGCGTCACACCTGCATATTGTGTTGTATCCGTCATACAGACGAACAACATAGCATATTGGAGTTATCAATTCCAATTTTGTGTAGTAACCTTTAATAATTGAATAAGTGAATTGACCTATTACCAAACTTAAAGATAAGAACATTAAATCTGTGTTCTCTCGTTTGCTTTTACAATATTTTTATTTTTAACTTAGTCATGGAAACTACTACATTTTAATATTTTATATATTCATAAGACATAAGTCGCTTATGACACACAGCTTATGTTCTTAAAAAATACACATAATACAATTATTATGAAACAAGTGTAACTAATACTAATACCTGACTAATAACTTATTAGTAATAAGTAATAATAAACAATACCAATACCGGAATACACTAATAACATAGAATATAACTCTGGTTTCCACTAATAAAAAGAATCTTGATTCGTGAAAGTCCAAGAAAGATTGAAGTAAACGCCATTACCTTATAACAGCTAGTAATATAATAAAAAATGTTAGTAAATTATAATAACTACTCTTTACAACATACATATTATTAAGCGTTTTGTTTTAGTTCAAAATTAGTTCAGTCTATCGTAGTAGCACAGAGCACTGATTATAAATACTAGTATTTTTAAATTATAATCAATATTGATATACCATATGGTATTAGGTACTATAATAGAAAAATAAATTTCTTATAGAAATATAAATATATAATAAAATATCATAATGTCATCTATATTTCTATTCTATATATATGTATACAATATACATATAATTTATATTTAAATGTTACCGTAAATGCCCAATCGCACTATAGGTAAAGCTAGGATTTATTAGTATTAATGCTAGGATTTACTGTTTGCACAATTGCACTCGGTAAAAGCCCCGGTAAAAGCGAAAAATCATAATTTTATTCGGGCTTTTACTAAACACGTTATGCTGCAAGGCTTATATAGAATCAAAAAACAATACCGATTTTGACGATTCAAAGAAAGTTAAGATATAATACATTGAACTTGTAATTTTAGGGTAGCGTAGCTTATCCCCTACCTATTAATAATATTCAAGATAGATCCGCATATTAGTTTATTTCTACTAGCAATCAGTTGCACGCAAGAAAAAAAAATTACTTTATAATCCACGGCAGGTGGTTAAGTTCAATTTTATTTTATTCAGAATAGTCGAATTGCACTTATTTACCTAAAAATAAATGGTCGAATTGCACTTGGGTTCAAAAAAAGTAATAGTCGAACTGCACGTGGGTAAAAAACAGGTAGGTTCAAAAAAAAGGAGTTAAATTTTCAGGTCATTATGAACATTCACTTTTATTATTTAAAAAAAGTCGAGCGTGTAAGAAGTACGCGGGGATGAAGTGAAACTTCTTTCAGTCATACAACTGATATGAGGTTTTGTAATAATAATAATAATAATAATCTTATGTTAATTAATGGTATATATATATTTATGGTATTAATAATGATATATCAAGTAGGTACCTTCTACAAAGTATACATGTAGGTTACTTATATATAATATAAATAATTGTACTTGTACCATTTTCTATCCAAGTATAAAGGAAACATATTGGTACGTTGGTAATGGTAAATATGTAGATGAAATCAAGTATTAATTAAATATTTATTATTATTATTTATTAAATAGTTTAATTAGTATAGTATAGTTTAGTCATACCATTATGCAATTTACCTGCCAGAATTTAATTAAATACATTAAGTTATATTTTGTTTTCTCACCTAAAAACCGTAATACCAAGGTAATATTAAGTAATACCTACTACCTACCTTTATAATATTATGTGTAGGTACTTAATTTATACTTTTAGACCAATGGACCAAAATATTTACTAATATCAGTAGTAATTCATGTCCATACATATAATATAACCCTACTATTATGTATATACATACATCTATAAAATACATTAGTCATATTATGTAGGTACATAATATATATATCAATTTGTTATTCATAAATTATTACATTTGATATTAAATAAATAAATATACTTGATAGACCATAGACATATATATTGAGTAATATCAAATTATGTCATATCATTATACAATTGAACCATCAGAGTATTATATACTATTTGAAAAATATAGGTGCGTTGGTCATTGTAAATGTGTCAAGTATTAACTAAATATTAATTATTATTATTATTATTTATTAAATACTTATAGTATAGTCATATAATATGATTAAATTCATCGAGTTATATTTTGAATATACATAATTTGACTCACCTAAAAATAGTATATTATATTATATTATATTATATTATCGCGCACTCTGGAATATTTATTATATATGCGTTTTCGCTTTTATCAACTTGACTACGGAATATTGTTTATACCATGATAAAATAACATGGTATGCTGGCAACTTTATGATACGCATACCCCTTACCCCGCCGACCATCATACAGAGCTGTATCCAGTTCGCCGCTTTTCATTGGTTTTCATGATCAATATATATACATAGTGCATTATGAGGAGAACTGGATACAATGAAATGCGCAAACTCCGACGATATTCAGTTCGTTGCCATCATACCATGTTATTTTATCATGGTTTATACGTTTATACTGGTTTGTTTATAATATCATATGATATGTTTCCAAAAAGATTACAAAATATTGAAACGGAAAATATCAAAAACTTTATAAACAAAACATCGTACCGTTTTCGTGACGCGCGAGCGTCCGTGACGCCCGAGCGTCCGAGCGTCCGTGACGCCCGAGCGTCCGAGCGTCCGTGACGCCCGAGCGTCCGTGACGCCCGAGCGTCCGTGACGCCCGAGCGTCCGAGCGTCCGTGACGCCCGAGCGTCACTCTCTTTTTTTTCAATACCCCTCACATAAGAAGTTTAACTTCAAAAAAAAATTACTAAAAAAAATGATAAAAATGAAAAAAAAAATGAATTATATTTGACGATTTAAAAAAAGAATAAAAAAAATTATATAATATAATATATATTATTACTAAAAAAATATCAAAATTATAGTTAAAAAAGGCAGGTAAGTGGATGTCGCTCAGCTGTACAGTAGGTTACAAGTTGGTCATTGTTTAATGGATTGTATATTAAACTTGAATTCAATGATATAATATCATTGTATAAGAAAAACGATTCTGAACGGAGACGGTTTGTCAGTCTGTATATTTTATATTGTCATTAATTATTTTATTTATTTAATTATTATTTTTTTTATTCGTTGCTACGGTGATAAACAAATTGTTAGAAATTAAAATCCCATTTTAAGCGGTTTTTCGTAATTTTTCAGTACTTTTTCCCGTGGCATTAAATAACTATTGAGAAAATCGAAAAATTACCTCTTTAAAGTACCATCTTGGTCCAATTTGCTAAAAGATAAGGTACTATATGTTGAAATCAAAGCACTCCTTCTGGTAGAAATTTTGTATACAGGATATAAAAAAATAAAAAAATAAAAAAATAAACACCATTGTAAAACCACTAGCTTCCTTGCTCCGCTCAGAATCTAAAAAATAGTTATAATAATATTTGATGATTTAATAGATGTTATATGTATTTATTATAAATTATAATATTACATTATCATAATGGACAATGGTATGTACTATATGCGTATAAAACAATCATTCTAACTAAGCCAATAATTAAAATCATTGTCAGTCCTGAGCCTGTAAGTGGGAAGGGAAATGAGTGTACTATAAACGTTTAACCCCTTCAAATGTATGATATTTTGCTGGAACACCTTTTTTGAGCCAAATTGCAGTTTGACCAGTACCTGCTTTTTCCCGAGTTCAGTTTGACTAAAATAAGTGCAATTCGACCATACCCATTTTATTCACCACCGGGCGACGGGCAACGATGGGTAATACAGCTAGTATTAATTAATATAATACTATTCCTAATAAAATATTATAATTTTTTTTTTTTTTGATTTATCTAAATTATCACATAAATGTGTAATTATACTATATATTTAATGTTTAACATATTACACAAATGTAATATTATATATATATAATTCGGCGCTTAGTCAAAAGGCTAATTATAATCATATAAAGTTAACTACATACCTACCTAGTAAAATGTCCTTTAAATATGATTTGAGAAACACTTATTCAAAGTGTCAAATTTAGGTAGATACACTGTTATGTAACCAAGCATTTTGTTCTATTCATATATTTTAGTAAAGGGACATAATATATATTTTAAAACAACAATTTATTATTATTAAATACTTCAATTCATGATTAAATAGTTATTATTACCTAGTAATGTTTATTTACAAATGAAATTTGTTTACCTTTGGTAAATTCTAGTACCTAGAATCAATTGTTTGAAGAACTTTATAATTTGATCGTTCTGAATATCAAAATAAATAAAAATATTTGATGATAAGAAGAGTGGTTTGATACTTTGATACATATTCATTCAATAAATTCAAACTTGTATTTTTAAATCACAGCGATGGGGATTATTTACGTACAATGAGTTTTTAATAAAAATAAAAAGTAATGCTTTACAAAATGTCAATAAATTTCTAATTTTTAATTTATACTTTTAGTTAGATATTTTATTGTTAAAATATGTCAACGAATAATAAATTAGGGATTCATTAAATTCGTGAATTATATTAAATTAAACAAAATAAATTAAAACAAATTAAATGAGATAAAGTCATCGTGAACATAATAAATTAATATTAAATAATATTAAAATATGAAATACCTATAGGTACTCATTTTAAATTTGTAATTTCATTGAAAAATAAAAATGTAGAATATACTAAATAACGTAAAATAGTTATTATAGTAAACCCATATGGTCAGTAGGAAGGCAGATGCAACGACTTGGGTGACGGCCAATGATTAACTAGAACTGAGGAAAAGAAGACCATTATTGATAAGAAAATAAGTTACATTTTGAACATTTAACATGTATATGGTAATTTATGAATTTACCTAAACATGCATATTGCATATGTAACGTGATGTTTAGCGTAATATAAGGAAATGTAACTACACAGTGTTTGCTTTAAAATGTCAATATTTATATTTCACTTGAATTAGATGAACACGCGAGTGAACACGTTAATAAACGTTTATTAGCAAAAAAAAACACTCCAGAACATCACACAACATATCCTGAAAAATTGTACTCTGCAGCTGTTTCTTCGAGTTTTCTTCGTTTTAGCAAATTATAAGATAAATACCATCGTCCATTGTAAACATTATGTTATGTATACAGATAACTCACGTTTTCCATTCTGAGTAAATACAGCCGGATTATAACGCTTTCGTAAGTTGTATCGATTATTTGCTTTTCATTAGAGATGGTGATCAGAAGAAGTGACATAGAATTCCCTAAAAGCTGATTCTGACTTTATTGAACGGAATAGGTTATACCTACGTAATTCTCAAATTAAATTAATTTATAATATTCATCAATTCGTCAAATAAAAATACAATTCAGTTTTAAAGAGCCTATAAATGGACGAATAAGTACAATTTGTAGAAATGGCCAATATCGAATAGAATAACCATATACAACCATACATCCCGATACTCTTCTGAAAAGTATCAAGTAGTTGGTATTGAAATACTTTTTTAATCATTGTATCGAGTATTTAAAAAAAATATTTTAAGAGGCGATATTATAATAAAAAGATTCTTTGGACTTACTATAATTTAATTTGACGTAAATCATTAATATTAACACTGAAATATTGATTGTAATTTGTAATAATTATAGAACGATTAAATTCAGATAATCAACTGATTTTTATTTTATAAAATACCTACATAACCACTTGTACCTACTACCTATACTACCTACTACCTATACTGAAAATATAAATTTTAAAAATAATCACCATAGGAATTATTAAATTTTGGAATTATATTTTTAACGTAAAACTACAACCAATCGTTATTTCATTTTTATTGTTACATATTTTTTGTAAAATTCATAGTTAATAATTGAATTCAATGGGCTTTTTATGGCGTATGCAAGTATAGGAGAATAAACTTTACTTTTTTTCCCTGATTAAACTATATAATACATAATCTTCTATGATAACAATACACTTATGTATATAATGGGTGTATAGTATATTATATTAGTACATACCAAACCACCTGTAATTTCAGTACGTCTGATCGAATATAAAGTATTATAATATATTAATATGTTATTAGAAACCCACAGTGCACGGCTACAAGGAACAACCTCGGGAACAACCAACGGGCAACGGATCCATAACAAAATAAAATATTTCACCTCATAATCATACTCTTTTTACCGTACTAAATGTTCATGTTTATAGTAATTTCTAAGTTATAGCACGTATTTGACCGTCGGGAATATTGGCAAAAACAATAAAATAATTGTTAAGACGAGTTTTGACCTTGGTATTTTCAGCTCACTAATGGTCACCAAACTGAAAATACAAAGGGTGTCATACGTCAACAACAAAATACTATTCGAGAGCGCATAAAAAAAGATGTTCAATCATTTCCATTCAAATCATCCAATTGTTATATTTTTCTTTCTCAATTTCATGAGAGATGATAACGACTTAATATATTATATAAAAGGATAAAAAAACACAATAGCGTATGTTCTTAGAGTATATTCAAAAAGTGGTCGAAAAATACTCTAAGGAAAAATAAAAACAGTGTCTACACGCGAAATACAATTCATGTGGCATAGCATATATTCTTTCTTCTTTTACTTTCAAAAGTAAAAAGCTTTCAATTTTTTAAAATAGAAAACTTTTTAAAATAAAACTATTCGTCATGATACTTTTTCATATATGTTATTTTATTATCGACATGTGTATACACGATTACAATGGGAACATTTTATTCTCTCGCAGACTTTCGTCCAAAATATTATATCCTTACTCCTTTTCTCAGAAATACAATCAATATTCAATAACACTTGAGAAGTAGCGAGTGTAATATCGATGGTGAACAAAAATAGTTCATCCAAAACATTTGGGAAGAGAAAACCAGATATAAATGTGTAAAAATAAATCAAGATTTAAGAATTTGCTTAAACGTTGAAAAAGTGGTACCTAGTGTATGTTTAAAAATACAGTAAAAAGTTAAATAAAATAGAGTTATTGTAGTAACTGATTATTGTCGATTCTGCTTTGCTCACTCCGACGCAAGTCATATTACTATTAAAAATTTGGAAAGAATAATAAATCATCACATTTAAAAAAATCATTAAAAAGGTGCTCTGCTGTACAGTAGGTTACAAGTGGGTCACTGTATAATGGATGGCATTAAATTTGAATTCAATGATATAATAGCATTGTATAAGAAAAACGGTTCTGAGAGGAGACGATATGTCAGTTATTCGTTTTTGAATTACAACAAAATAACAAAACTGCCACATGAGAAATCGAGTGAATATCCAATATAGTAAAAATATGAACTTCAAATGCTCATAAAAATTTAATTTGATTTGCTTATTGACATTATTTTTTTATTATTTTTTTTGATAAAGGTAGACAAACTTATTAATAATCTTGTATTACATTTTCAAACCTTAGATTTAAAAAAGGCAATTATTAATGTATTCTCAACTCAAAATAATTTGCTAATTTTCGTGATATTTCCTTAATTTTTCAAGATTTGAACTTTAAATGATTATAAAAAAAATATTATGTATTATGCCTTATGATATAGTAGTATGATATTTAGTACCTTTAGAAAGACTAGACTTTCAAATGATACTTATATGTTTAAAATATTTAATAATTAATATAATGATAACCGATAAACATTTATTGTGATAAATTATGTTTTATTATTTATATAATATTAAATATGGTACCTATGTCCAATATCTATATGTATTGTTGTTATTAATTACAATAAATTATTTTATATTTAACTAAGAAACAAAAAAAGTTAGGGGATGAATCTGCGGTGCAACCACAATACAATCAAATTACTTTTTTCAAGAAAACCAGGAGTTTAAAAATAACTAGTTTTGGCACCTGTGTGGCTGTATTCCTTTCCTGAACTCTGCTATATATATTTTTTTTTTTTGACAAGATATTTACAATCTATTCAGAGAACAATAAGCAAATTAGATAAGAGTAATAAAAAACATTAGTAATATGATGGAAGAAACCACCCAATGATGACACTACCTATTTTATTTTAGAGTTTAGTAGGAGGATTTCCTGTATAAATTTTTTTTTTTTTTTAATATTCAAAAGTAATTAACAATCTGTATCCATACTAGACACAATAAGAAAATATGATAAAGGTTAACATAACATGAGGTTTTATTGAAAGAAGCCACCCATTGATAGCACTATCTACTAACTTGATAATTATTTATTTTTTTATTTTTATTTTTTTTTTTTTATTTTTTAATTTTAATTTTTTTTTAATTTAATTTAATATATAATATATAATTTAATTTAATTTAAGAGATCTCTACACCACTTACGCTTCAGACGTCTCGGAGGATTTCCAGGTATTGTGGGAGTGGCCAAGTTTTTTATTAATTGATTAGGGTGATTATTTAGACGGTAATAGAATCTTTTGTAAAAGATTTTAGCTTCATCATTTATTTTATTAAGTTTCAAGTCGGTGTGTAGTGTATGATTTGACACGTAAGGTGGAGCATTCGTTAGTTTTCTAAGCACGATATTTTGAAAGGTTTGGATTTTCAAAATATTTGTCTTTTTCGCATTGCCCCAAAGCTGAAGGCCGTAGGTCCATAGTGGTTTCAATAGTGTTTTGTATATAAGAAGTTTAGTTTTAAGAGAGGTGTGATTATTATTGGATAATAAGGGTTTAAGTAATCGGAGACGATGATTCAATGCTAATCTTTTGGTTCTGATATGATGAGCCCACGTTAATCTTTGATCTAACGTAAGGCCGAGGTATTTGATTTTTGGAGAGTAGGGAATTGGAATTCCATATAGGACAACACCAGGACAAGGAGTATGTCTTAGGGTAAAGGTTGTGTGAACGGATTTATTCTGGTTAACTTTAAACCGCCATTTTGTAAACCATTTTTCCATAGCATTAAGGTGAGTTTGAAGATTTATTGACGCTAAGATTGGATTGTTGTTAATGGATATTAGTGCTTTGTCATCAGCAAAGTCAGCTACAGATGTGTTGGGGGTAATAGGTTGATCAGATGCAAATATGTTATAGAGAATTGGAGATAGGATTCCACCTTGAGGCACACCAGCATTTATAGAAGCTAAATCAGATAGAGCGGAACCGTGGCGAACTTGAAAAAATCGATCCGTTAGATAGGATTTGATAAGTAGATAGTAAGTGGGTGGAAGGAATTTCTTAAGTTTATATAAAAGGCCATCGTGCCACACCCTATCGAAGGCTTGTGCGATGTCTAGGAACACACAATTGCAATAAAGTTTTTTTTCCAGGGAATACGAAATAGCATCTACGACTCTGTGCACTTGGTGTGTGGTTGAGTGAGACGCCCGAAAGCCGAATTGAGTATTTGGAAGGATATTCTTTTGAGTAATGATAGGTATAATACGTTTCAGAATTAATCGTTCAAGTATTTTAGCGAAAAATGGAAGAAGGCTAATTGGTCGATGTGACGATGGAATGTCCGGCGGTTTATTTGGTTTAGGGAACAAGATTATAGTGGAGAATTTCTAAAGTAGAGGAAAATAAGAAAGTCTAAGTGAAGCATTAAATATGTGAGTGATGTGAACGATAGCTCTAGTTGGAAGGGATCTGGCTACTTCCGCAGTAATGCGATCATAGCCCGGTGATTTGTTTAGTGAGTATTTTAGTATGGCATATTTAACATCGTTTGGTGTAAATGACTTGACAGGGAGAGTTAGAGGAAGGGAAGCATTCAGAAACGTTTCTACCGTATTCATATTTTCATTGTCAATTATCTCAGAGTGTGGTTGAAAAGTTTGAGAAAGATGCTCCTTAAAGAGTTCTGCTTTTTCGAAGTCAGAAATGGCAAGGCTGCCATCTGATTTCTTAATAGGGAGATTTGGTGATTTATAACGAAGAATTTGTTTGGTTTCCCTCCAGAGACTACCATCTTTGGGAGTAAGCTTCATTAAGTGATTTTGCCAAACATTTGCCTTAATTTTTGCTAGCATTTTTTTCAAGGAATTGGCCAGGTTATTATAATTTAGTTTATGGGAAGGGAGCCGAGTGCGCTGGAAGAGAGCTCTAGCTCTCCGTTTTTCAACTATTTTGTTACGTATTGTCACAGGTAATGGATCTGATGTGGGCGGTTCTAGAAAAGTACTTGTAGCTGACCAGGCTGCAGTTTGTATAACATTGGTAAGGTTGTGGATCGCTAAATCTATATCGTCGGGAGTTTTTAGTTTAATGTTTAAATGTATTTCTTTATCGACTAGTTCAGTAAATTTGGAATGGTCTGTGAATTTATTAAATAGTTTATTAGATTCTTTATAAGTAGGGGAAGTATTGAGAGTTAAGAGCACTGATGAGTGATCGGAATTTAAATCAAGTAAATTTTTAGTAGTGCTAAATAAGTTATTTGGAATTTTGGTCACAAAAATATCTAGAATGTCAGGGTTTTTCCGGGAAGACGAAGGCCAATACGTTGGATCAGGAGGAGCTAGAACTTTAAATTTTTTTAGATTGGTAAAATTGTACAAGGTGACACCTCGCGGGTTATTCACTCGGCACCCCCACGACTGGTGTTTGGCATTAAAATCGCCGCCTATTATAAAGTAGTTATTGAATGTGCTAAAGTAGTCAGAGAATTTTATGTCCGTAACAATATGTTTAGGGGGTGAGTATATAGCAGCAATAGTGATTGGAGTATTATTTATTTTTAAATTGATAGCACAAGATTGGAGGAAATCTTGGGAAAAACTAGGCAAGGGATAAAATTCTATAGTGGATTTAACAAAAATAGCAGCACCACCGTGCGCTGTGTTATCTGGGTGATTTGTTTTAATTAAAGTATAACCAGGAATATGGATATACGAGTATTTTGTGAAGTGAGTCTCGGAAATGAGGGCAATATCAATGCGTTTGTTGATAAGAACAGATTCGAGTTCATGGACATGGTTTTTGAGACCATTAGCGTTAAATTGTAATATTAGGAGCGAGTTGTCGGTGACGGAATTATTATAATTATTGGCCATTATTTGTCGAGGAGCTTGGAAATTACTTTAGTTAATAGAGCTATAAGTGGATTAATTAATGTTTTAAATTCATCTAGAAAACTGGACATTAATTTGTTTAAATCAGGAGGATGAGTTGCATTGATAGGAGGTGAAGTGTCGTTAGCAGGAATGTTGGACGTAGCCTGAGCGTAAGTTTGCGTTTGTGGATTAGAGTGAGCGTGACTAGGTGGGTGGCTACCTTGTACATTAGTGGACTTAGTTTTATAATTATTATCTATTCGATTACTTGGTGCGCTGGGTATCTTTCGACGTTGAAGTTCTTTGTAGATTGAGCAGCCTTTGTAGTTGGCTGGGTGGTTTTGGGAACAGTGGACACATTTCGGAGGGACATCTCGTGAATTCGGGCATGCAGATGACTGGTGGTCCGCTCCACAACGAACACAACGAGGATGGTATCCACAGTATCCTCTGGTGTGTCCGTATTGTTGGCAGTTGAAACATTGGCTGATTTGTTTTGGTTTATATGGTTCTTCAACTTTAATTTTACAGTGAAGTAGTGATGAAAGTTGGAAAATTTCATTAGACTGCTGTGTTGGCTCAAGATCGATGAAGAATAGTGGAAGGGGGTTCTTATTGACTTTGTGTAAGACATTAGTAACTTGCCTTACCTCAAAACACCGAACTTCTAACTCCTCTTTTATTAGTGTTAGAGGCGTGGATGAGTGAAGGTTACGAATAACTACCCGTAGTGGTTTGTCCTCATTCAATTGGTAAGTATGATATTCAGCTTTTTCTGTTTTGAGGAATTGTATTAATGCCCTGTACGCACTAGGGTCCGTGGTTTGAATTTTCAATGAGTTAGTTGTAGACTTGCACATGAAATTGTCTACACCAATTAGTTCAATTAAGGTCGTACATAGTTCGGGATAATCTTCGACACCTTTGACAAATATAGGTGGAGGAGGTTTAATGAAAGTTTCGGCATCAGTATTAGTATTATTTTGATGAGAGTTAGGTATATTTCCATTAGTATTAGTTTCAAACGGATCGTCTTGGGCAAGTACTTCGAATCTGTTACGTGTAACAAAAATCTTTTTTTTATGTTTTGTTAAAATAATATTCTTATTTGGATTCGGTGTTGATGGTTCGGAAGCTGAATTGGAGGAGCTGGAAAGATTACGTTTATTCGTTTGTGCTGAATGGCTAGCATTATTCATGCTGTTTGAATCGGGCTTATTTGAAGGACTGTTTTGGCGAGCATCCTGTATATTAGTTTTGTTTTTGCTGATAGTAATACTATTATTTGTATTATTAGTTTGTACCTTTTGCGATTTCGACATGTTTATCTCGCGGACAAAGGTCGTCCTCTGTTGCGTGGCGTAGTCGATACGCGACGTAGCAGGTAATTGACACTTGAAACTATTACGAATTGAACTCGGTTCACATTGTAATAGAGAATTAAAGACGTTTGGTGATTAATAGAATAAAAGGCAAAAAGAAGTTTAATATATATACACTATAATATATACTGATACGCAGCGGTAATTAACGGAGCGACGAAACAGACGTGCGTTAGGTACGGCTGCTCGCACGGTACTGCCTGTATAAATTAAAAAAGTTTCTTCATCCTACATACTTTGCTATTATTAAGTCGTTTCTCTCCGATCACCACTTTCAAGTTCGTGTAGGTGATGAATTTTCTTCCATAGGAAATATATCAGCTGGTGTCCCGCAAGGTGGTATCCTCTCCCCTACCCTCTACAATATATTTGCCTCAGACCAACCAACGACACCTAATACACTAACTGCCGATTACGATTACACTCTGATCCCGTCATAGCTTCTCAAAATCTCCAATCTCACCTCAATCTCATGGAGAAGTGGTACACCGACTGGAGATTTAAAATAAGTCAAACCAAATCGGTTCATGCGACGTTCACCCTTAAACTCACCCCTTGCCCTGATGTCTTTATTTATAATACTCTGATTCCCAGTGCTTCGAATGTTAAATATCTTGGCTTGACCATTGATAAAAGACTGACCTGGGCCCAGCATATTAAGTCCAAAAAAATTAATCTAAACTTACGCCTACGACTACTAAAAAACCTCATCCACAATAATAAATATACTCACATCAATACCAAATTACTAATCTATAAATCACTACTAAAGCCTGTTTGGACATATGGCCTACAGCTTTGGGGAAACGCGAAAAAAACTAACATAAACAAAATCCAAACATTTCAAAACATCGCACTTCGCAAATTAGTTAATGCCCCTCCCTATGTCTCTAACCACACTATACATAAAGACCTTAAAATGCCGTCAGTCTCTGAAGAAGCTAAAGCATATTATAAACGTTTCCATTTCCGCACTTTAGCCCATCTCAATCCTCTTGTCAGAAATCTTACCAATCCTACTATCCCTGGTAACCCGCCGAGACGGTTGAAACGAAAATGGTGTCGTGATCTATTGCTACCTAATATTAATATAAATATTAATTGAAAAAAAAAAACTGAAAATATAAAAAAAAAAATTTTAAAAAATGTAAGGCAAATTGAAGTGTTACTAATGGGTGGCTGCTTTCCTCAAAAATGTTTCACGTATTATGTACAAATATTATTAAGAGGACGCCACACCCGCATGTGTTGTCTCCGTCTTACAAACGCGTAACATAGCAAATTACGTCCACGGAAAACAAACGAATCGGCATCAAAAAGTGGTTTTAGAGTAAAAATACCTATAATAAAACTTAAAGAGAACAATATTTCGGAGGGAACCTCATAGGGGTTTTGTATTAATCTAAATACACAGCTAGATATTGAAGGCACAAAAACTCTTTTTTTTAATTTTTTTAAATAACCACAACTTTTTTAATAGTTAATATTTTTAAAAATGCCTATGAGGTTCCCTCCAAAATATTGTTCTCTTTAAGTTTTATTATAGGTATTTTTACTCTAAAACCACTTTTTGATGCCGATTCGTTTGTTTTCCGTGGACGTAATTTGCTATGTTACGCGTTTGTAAGACGGAGACAACACATGCGGGTGTGGCGTCCTCTTAAGGGTATGATGTATTTTTTTAAATTATTTGTATATGATAAATCTCATTCACATCTACTTATTGTGCCATGTGGTATAGATTGTAGTTTACATTTAAAAAAAAAAAAAAAAAAGTAGGAGGATTTGATCTAGGATTCAAGCATCTAGCAGGTCACGACACCAATTACGTTTGAGACGACTGACGGGGTTACCCACCAAACATATATATTATATTTGTACAATATTTATAATAGATAATATATTTCAAGAAAAGATCTTATAAATTATTATTCTTCTATATTATGTCAATTGATATAATTTATTATCAAGTAATAATTACTATTTTTTAATTGTTTTATATATAATCATCCAGGGTAAAGGCCAGACACAGTGTATTTTAAAATACACAAATCAATAGGTATTATATAGAAAGAAACCTACGTCTTACAATATAACTTATTTAACTCCTTTCTTTGGAGTTTTAAGTTTAATAGTTAGATATTAGTGATATTACTTCGGATATTACTCGGATATTACTTATTTACAAAATATGTCAAAGAATAAAATCAATTTTATAAATATTTTAAATATTTTATCATTATTGATTAGCATTTACTATTTCAGTTTAGAACAAAAAATAAGCGGTTTAGAAACAAAATGTTGATTTACTGCAGTAGTTTAATATAATATGCCATTTATCTGGTAAAAGTAAAACGTAGGATATAAATAATGAGTCCAATTCCGCTGTTTTTGAAAGTTAGCCAAGAAACTAAATCCTCCTCATCTTTTCTTATATCGAATTGGTTCGATTTTCTAAGTTTTCCACTAAGACTATTTAGACATTTTATACAATACCTATCGTATAACCTTTTAATTCACCTTTTACTTTTATACATGATCAGAGTATCAGACCATTACTTCCATCCCATTTAAGACTCATAATACCAAAATGGTGTTCCATTCGTTACATAACTTATCAGTATAATAAACTTATTATAATTAATTTCTTTGTTAATAGATAGGTATAAATGATAAATTTATCAATTTATTGATATAATTCATAGAAAAAAAATCAAAAAGGGTCTTATAGTGCTGGCACAGTCTGAATAAATTAGCGATCTAGGAAATTTATCAATAAACTATAATGTCTGGAGTTGAATATAATTTAATTTTTACTATGCATAATAAGTGTTTTATTATTTGTTTTCCTAGTCCAAACAACAAGTAAAAACGAGGATTTATGTCACGTCAAATAATCCATATGAAGAAAAATGTTCGTGTTTGGCATGCTGACAATAGTAATAGTAATAAAATATATACCGTGTCAGAAAAAGACCATGAAAACTATTCAGTAATAAACAACACCCCACATCAACCTTCGTTTCAATCACGGTCAATGTCATCTCATTAATGAAGTATTGAAAAACATAGGCATACAATTTCACTATTATTATTACTAGTCCCTATCCTGCAATGCTTTTAATCAGGGTTGATATGTTTAAAACACAATGTTGTAAATATGTTTAAAACATGAATTTAAATAAACGATTTGTTCATTGTTTAAAACAGTGTAAAATCCAAGTGAATATTGTGTTGTTTTTTTTTTAAATTTATTTATTATTATTATTATTATTATTATTAATAAATAATAATGGATATCATTCAGAAAAAGGTTAAAGGATTAAATAATTATCTATTACCAGTTTTAATTATTTATAAATAATTTGCAATATTTTAGAAATATTGAGCTTAAAGTTTACTATAGGTACAAATTTATCCAGTGCCTCAATGGTACGGGTACCTCTACTTAATGTTCAGATATTTAAACGTATATTATATTCATACTTTTTTTTTAACTAGGGCGCTACTAGGACGATACTTTATTAAGGGTTTTTTCAAGTTATTACTACAAAATTTGTGTAATTAATAATTATTAATAACAACCCTGCAGGAATCACGAGCGATAAAAAAAAATAGAAGCTTCATTACCCTAAAAGACAAGTAGATCATTTTATAAATGAAAGATATTCTCATTTAAGGAGTTTACCAAATAAGTTTAATGAAAATTGTTAAATGTAGGTATTTTGTTAATTCTATTGACATTTTGGGAATCACCTCCGGCGTCAGCTTAGTCTTGGCTTAGTCCTTTTAATGTTTCTTGTTGAATTAGAATTTGGGACTGATTTCAGAAATTTTAGATAAAAATATACATAGTAATTATATATAGACATATATAATATAATATAAGTATAAACAACTAACTTAATTATACTATTTAAGACCATAATTTATTATTGATTAATTTAAAAAATATATCAGTACGGCAATTGTTACCTCAATTGTCTGCAAAGTGCACAGCATACGCACGCCTATGGTTGAAAATGTACGTTTAATTAGTTATGAACAGATTGTTTTTTTTGGTAATAATAAGATTTTTGGGGATGCCTAATAAAGAGGGTGTGGGGAAGAAGCCTCCTGTGGTTATATAAGGTATGTTAGCTAAGGACACAAATATATTTTGTGATATCAAATCACTGATTTTAATATTATATGTAGGTACCCGATCACGGACTAAGATATAATGGACTGGAAACGACATGGTCGGCGATGAGGGGACGGCCACGAAAAGGTGTCACTTAGCTGATAAGAATACTATTCTTGAAGTTTTCAGGGCTACCGGTCACCGGTAGTTTTATTTGGCTACACAATTTGTATCTTAGTCCGTGTTTTATACAGAGGGCGCTGTGAACTCCAGGAACACATAGCGACCCCCCGCACTTTGCCTCTTGTACATACATTCGTGGATGTGATAAGCTGCTCGTTTCCAGTCCATTATATCTAAGTCCGTGTAACCGATATATGATATGGGACTCGTATTATAAGAAAATTATAATACATAATCAAAATAGGTATATATGTATTGATGGTGAATTAATTTTAGATTCTGAGTTGAACGATGAATGTATTTATTATTTAATTCAACAATTTGATTATAATAATTCAGAAGACATATTATATAAGTGCGTATAAGTGATTATTATTATATTTATAACAATTTACTATATTCAATGTTTCATGTTTAAAATCATTTATATTAAAGCATACGTCGAGGTATACGTTTACAATACCACATTAAATTTTCTAATTTACATATATAAAAAAACATATAACTAAGAATTTAGATTATAAGCGGAGGGATGAATATGATGGTTTCACAAAAATGAATATTTTTTTATTTATCTTTTGAGTCCGTTATACCACGTCTTTGGAACTTTAAAAATGCAGTAACTTTTTATATTGAAGGTGGTTTTTGGTAGCAAATCGGAACTAGTTGGTAATTTTTGTGGGTAGAAAATTCTCAGTTCTTTTCTCAAAATAATTGAGAAACACCAAAAAATGTTTTAGGATAGGTAAACCGGAATACTTACGCAACACCAGTTTTTGATAAAATCTATATTTTTTTAGTCAAAAAACTTGAAAATTGAAAATAAGGATTGTTCTTTTAGCAATTAAAAAATATAGTTATAAGTTTATATAAGTTATAAGTTATATAAATATGACTTTATTAAATTTACATTTAAGTATCTACATTTATGACGAAATTGGATATTTAAACCTTAAAAAAATTAACAATTTCCGTTATTTCGTAGTAGCCAGTAGGTAACTGATGTGTTATGTGTTATGTGTAATGTGTTATTATTGCCTTAAGGTACACTAGAAGATGCTTACAATATTTAGATTCATTTTAAGGTATTTATATTATTACCACGATTTAAGATCTTAAATCGTGATTATTACAACGATCTTATTCCATGTATTCACATAAGATATGTCGGTATATTGGCTTATTATAAGTTAATAACCATAATAAACCTACGTATGATATAATATTAAAATACTTCTGATATACTTAATATATTATGTACGATGTGTTTTTTAAAAAATAATAGGTAATATAAACCTTAAAAATAGAGGTTGACACAGTTTCCGTCAGAATCGCGGTCGTATTTCGATTGCTATGATGATAAATTCAAATTAAACATATCCGATCCAGTGGTTGTAGTTCACTCAAAACCGCTCAAAACCTACTGTAAAGCAGAACGACTTTTTTAACTTATGCTTAGTCAATTTAATCTGAAGGGTAATTTTGAAGAAAAAAAACATTTAATTTAATTATGCAAAAGTACCAAGATTATTTGGAGTAAAACGACACGAGGGTGTCTCAAAGTTTCCACGAAAAGCATTAAAAGATACTTTTATTTACGCTCAGTCAGAACATTCCACTTTCTGAATTGTAGGACAATAATAACAAGGCAATAGCTTGAAGGCTTATATCATTTCATTTCAGTTGACGCTGACAAATCTCCGGTTCAGCCAATTTCCTTTCCGTCTCCGTGCCGATAAACCTAACTGTTTTCTCTTGAATTAGGACAATAATGACCATTGTTTCTGCTACCTACCATTATTTTTTTATACGATTTTTCGACCCCCTTAGATTTTAACGCCAACAAAAAACCGAAGTTAATAAATGCCCACTTGTCTATATTATACAGTGATCGATTATTCGGGGAAACATGGTTCGTGGCAGAACATTTTTCCAAATGAATGATCATTGAACTTTAGAATAAAAAAAAACCTTTAATAGTTCTGACAAGTGACATTCCTAACAGTTTTATAATAAACAGTAACAGCTACTAAATATAACAAATGAGCTTTTGATACTATAACGGTTTGTATTATGCCGATAAAATAGGTAAATTTAAAAGAGGTATAATAATATATTAATATGTATACATATCACTGTTCCTATTTCTGGTGTAATACTGCAACAATGTAATGTGACACTTGCATAGCATAAATTCTAGGATGTATAGGTAATGTGTTATGTATATTGTATATATAATATATAAAGAAGGAAAAACCCTTACATGTAGTATGCTAAGAGTGGATAGGTGGGGTGGTAACAAGACTGGTATTTACAGAACTTTCCAAAATAGTCAAATCGTATTATTATCCAAAAAATTACACAATTTCAACATTTTGATTGGTGTAATAATTATAATTTGTTTTTATATAGGTAAATAGTACCTACCTAAATATATAAATGACACTATATTACAATGAAAATAATAATACCTATACTTAACTCCTAAGTATAAAAATATAGTATAGTTTCACCAAAATTACTGTTGTAAATAATACAAATTATAATATTATAGTATTATTTACCTAGGTAGGTACGTAACTTGCGGCCTAATTATTATACCTAACAGATAATTTAAAAATATTGGTAACTCACTTACAATTTAAAACAAATATGAAAAACTAAAAAGAGAAACTTATTTAAATTGGAACTATTATTTCAATATAAATAATAAATAAGTGTGCCAAACAGATACTACAAAATTATATAAAATACAAATAAATTAAACGCTAACAAAAAAGTACATGCTATTTTTCTTTTCAATTTAAATAAATACAAATAGGTAGGTACACCACTAAGAATAAAATATTATTTTGAGAAAAAGCATAGAATGGGATTTGAATATTTTCAAAAATCTTTGATTAGATTTTCAATAATTTTAACGGAATATGCGGTAGGTACTAGTGTACAACACGTCAACACTACCTACCTTTTATAAATACAAACATATAGGTTTGGTTTAAGAAATAACAAGGAAATAATTCTTAAAATGGCCAAAGTATATTATTAAATAATGGTTATACGAGATTCTTAAGTAAAACTTTTTGGTTTTTAACTAGATTTATAACAAAATAATATTATACTTTTATCTGCAGGGATAAATATGAAATCAATACATTTGTAAGTTAAAATAAAAGGCAATAAGATTATTTTGTAAAAAATAATAGTTGAACTTTACTTTAAGGGGTGTTACAAACATTTTGTCTCGAATTTTAAGTACCTACCTACACCTAGTACATGTTTTTCACGCCCATTTAATCATGAACACTCTGATGGAAAATTATTATACCTACCTAATTCAACGTTTTTTTTTTTTATAACAGTTTATAATGGAACATGGTAAATCCCGGACAAGCTAGTCAGATAGGGTAAAGAATAATATGTTAGAATGTACGAGTTCAAAACTCGTAATTTATTGACTAAAAAATAGCAGCAGTATCTTCTGGATTATGTACGAATGTACGTCGAAATTATTTATTTAATTTATTTTAATTATTATGATCCTCTTTGAAATATTTTATTTATTTTAATACGTAATTGAGTCCTATATTTACAGCTATCAGGCTATACTTATCTCTGTTAATTTTTACCTATTGACTCATAATGCTTGAGAAATTTTTTCGATACTTATTTACCCTTCACTTTTAATCAACGAATTCACATTTCAAACGAGCTAGTACCTATATTCATTTTAATAATCAATATTATGAAAGTACAAAAATGCAGAGAAAAATGTCACAAACACTGAATTTACATTAGATTGTTGGAGCGAGTTAAAGAATAATTTAAAGATAAACGTTCGGCATAAATAATTCATCACATGGGTTTACCTGTGAATATTTACATTGAGATAATGTTTTTTTTCCTGTATGTGTTAATGAATAATATCAACCCTTTTCTGTCTCTATCTGTCTTTCACCCAATACATTAAACCATAATGACAAAAAAAGGGTATGCCACAGATATTATGCGTTGGCACGGAGGACCTACTATGGCTGCCAAAAGGACTTCGACCGGTGTCTTTGTCGTCCTTTTATAGCTTTATTTGAACTAATAAAGCATGGCCCGGGGCGGCGATGACCTGTTCCGTTCTATGCGTGCACACTGACACACACAATCACCACACAGTGCATATCGACGCACATACAGTGCTTGTGTGTGAGGTCTCTAGAAAACCTGTTACTAACGAAAAACCAGTCCCTAGTGTCTTCACTCTTTCTCACTCCCACTATATAATAATTATACTTCGGTACGGATAGCTTATGTACACGCATACACTAAGCCGTGTTTTTCACCCCGATTCAAGGTTAAACTAAATGTAACACTTTTTCAAAATTATTAATATTTTTGACATTTTGGTAATGTGTTGTGTGGTTATTAAAATTCTGAGATCAGTCATAAACATAATTGTTCGAACACCGAAATCGTTGATACACGATTGTTAAATTATGCTGAATGTTCCTTTTTGGCCGTTTATATCGTAATAAGAATTAAAATATTATAGAAATAGCTAGATAATAGAAGTATACAACTGTCTGGTAATAATTACAAATTATTGGAGTACGTATGATAGTATGAACTATGAAGAGTATCTAAATTATATCTAAATACCTACTAATAACTTTTATTTAACTTAGTTTAAATGTACATAATATTATGATACTATAAGAAGTATAAGACTACATTATAACACTATATTATAATACCACTGGGCACTGTTAGAATGATTATAATAAATTATGTCTTACAAAATGTACATTAAAAAATAAACCTATAATTGCTGATGACATTGGTTTTTGAATAAATTACCGTTATGTTGTTAAAAAAATTCACAAAATAAATAACACTGCCTATTTACGATGATTTGTACCCACACTGTCGTTAAAAATTCGTGATAATTCCGTTAGGAGGATATGGGTGTGTTGAATCGTTGAATGTCGGTTAAATCTCGATTAAATAGGAGATAAATATATTAATTTTTTTTTTTAAATCCATCCCACTATTGAAAACGATATTATTACGAATTTTACGATATTACATATCAATCAGTACCTACACAACACCCGCACAATTTGTTTTTAAACGATGTATTTGAGTAAACAAATAGTATAATATACCATAATATATAAGTGTATAACTCCGAACTCGAGGTATAACTGCTATTGAATTTAGCATATAATTAGATATACGTGATAAATTTATTTGCTATTTTCTAATTAGTAAATCACGTCATGTTAACTCATATAATAACGTAAACAGTTTACGACTTACAGCAAAATACAACGAAACCGGTTTTTATTAATACATATATTATATAGTAAGTTTAGTGAGTGTATAACCTATACGTATATTTTAAAACATATATTTTCTCATAAATAGTGTACCTAATAATTAGAAGGCGGCCACTTTTTTCATGTAAAAAAATAAAGGTTTGAGCTTACAAATACAGTTTTTAACATCCATTGTACATAACAATGTTAATCAGTCAAAAGACACAAGTTGGGTCAACAGAAAAAGCCTTATTATCGACAGTAGGTACCTACTGTATCTTGTATGTACACGGAGGGTAAAATAATTGTGTATTACTGTATTATAGATTATAGATTTATCGACGTATCGATAAAAAAAAATAAAGGGCAATGGTTAAAAAGGATTTCGTATTCGGGCCAAGGTCGAACATAGACGCATAGTAGCACGGTATGTCGTCCTCAGTACCTGGCACAGACATTGAGGACACTTTGTTGTTTTTTTCTAAGAATAAAAAAATCCAATACCAAACACGTCCTTACTTAATCCCCGCCGGGCGGTGTGGCTTTCTAAATAGTGACCGGGGATTATAGTTATAAATACGGATGTGTCTGTACTGCATTATAATATTCAACAGTATTATAATACATTATATATTTATATATATAATAAATGTAATATACACACAGCCAAGCGCGCGCGGGTATAGGCGTATTACAATGATAATAGCGCACCGCCTAACAAAGAGAAGAGATGCAGCTCACACGGGACAACACCTGGACCCGCCGCCGCTCGACCACCGTGTGATCTGCCGCGTGCAATATAACACTATTATATTATATTATATTATACCTCCTACTCGGTGTAGTCGCCGTACAGTCTACACGTGCACAATGGGCCCGGGTTCGCCGAAAATCCTTAAAACTACGCGTCATAAAAACATACAATATTATCTTATAGGAGGTAGGTACATTATGCAATGCACGATTGGTACTTTGATGTACACCAAAAAGCATGCCTATAAATAATAATATGTACCACGGTGTATCCCAATGATAAATACTATAAATAGTAGGTAATATCGGTATTCGGTATACCTCGCGGTCAGGTCTACGAAAACCTTCAGTAGCGCTATACGAACGACGGTACCTGTGGAAAGGTGTATGTATGAACTTTGTCGTTGATAAAACTATAACGTGAAATAACAAATAATAAGAAAGATACGTACCTCTTCGAATTCAAAATCTTCGTCTGCTTTCCACTTTTTTTTTGCGTCAGCTGCGCAAGTGACGAGCAGCAGCAACACGGCTGTGCCGGTGGTCAGCCACCACTTGTTCATCGTCGTCGACGGCGGTCAACGACAACAGTGATACTATTCGATCGCCGGCTTCGTGGACGGGCGCGTGTGTTATTTACCGTGAATCACGGACGGAAAAACAAAATAAAATAAAAAACGAATGACCGAGTAATCAATCGGATACGACCCGCCAGAAAAAAACGGAACGCTTACTATTTTTTGATTTATTTACTCTTTCCCCCCTCACATTTACACGCGTCCGGCGGCGAAAACGACGTACAAAGGACCATAAAAACGAAATCCAAATTGTTTGGAAAATTTGTTATTTAAAAAAAAAAAACGTGACTGTCCGAACTTTTACAATCGGCAACAAGGCAACTGGAGCAGCACACTACGATGCTTGCGGCGCGGGGCGATCGACTGCAGCGGTGGCGGCGAACGCGCGAGGTCGAGGAAAATACGAAATAATATTATCGTGCGCGGACGAACGCTACGATCGTCGGTACACTGTCCCCCGGCCACCGCCCGCCTACCAGCCAGTCAACGTCCCTCGACGAGCGAACCGGGAACTGCAGTGCGTGCGCTGCGACCGTAACGAAATTACCGTAGAATCGTCGTCATCGTAATCTTGGCTTGGTTGCCCGCCGCATGTTTATCGATTCTACAAAAATGTGTCGTGCACGGTGATAAGGTAGTAGGAGCCTGCTGGAGGCACTGCAGAGGCAGTCTCCGAGTACAGACTACAGACGGTAGACCGTGGTGTACAAATTTAGGCAATAAATTCAGGGCTCGAATTGGAAATATAAAAGAAGGGGTGCTAAAGGACTTATAAAAAAATAGCGTTCCACTCAAAGATTTAAATCAACCTAACCCACACCCCCCAAGTAATATTAACAACACCAATCAAACAATTATTATTATTAATTTATAGAGTGTCATATAAACAATAACCGATAAAAACCAACCTCGACTCATAAACATATCTATAATGCTATAATTATTACTATTTACTATAAAGATCTTATATCTTTTGATTTTTATCATAAATGAAATTTACAATTTACAATTTATAATTTATTACATATTAATATTATATTATTTTGTTCAAATCATGGACTAAGATATAATGGACTGGAAACGAGGGGTCGGGGGACGACCACCAAAAGGTTCCACTATAGATTTACAAGTGTTTTAATAATAAATTAAATGGGGGACGTACCATCCCCCCTTGGAAATTAAAAATATAAGAAGGGGTACGCTAAAAAAATAAAAATTAGAAGGGGAACTCCGTCCCCCTGCATCCCCCCAATTCGAGCATGCTAATAATAGGCAACTACCGACTTCCATATAGCCATCAATATTCAATAGGCATTAGGCAGTAGCCAGTAAGTTGTAACTTGTTGGCACATGCAATGTAGGTACAACTACAGTTTGTAATTTTATTAATTTTCAATTTTCATGTACTATGATAAATGATAATGATTAATAAATTATTAAATTGGGTTGGGTATAGGTTTTGTAGTTAAAAACTCATACAATTTTGAATAGAATTCATACGAATCACACCAAGGTTTGAATATGTGATAGATACAAGCTTTCATTCAAGAATACTAAAAATTTAAGTTCATTGCAATTATTACACAAATATATTTTTTTATGAGCGTCTGAAGTTTGAATTTCGGAGATTTATTCACGAGTAAAATAACGATTACACGTATTTTAATGTAATTCAAAGAGTATTAGGTTATCGTAAAAACTTGAATAAAAATGTCACCCTCATTTAAATTATAATTTTTTTTAGCCAATGACATTTTCAAAATATTTAGACTAAATTTAAGCAGTTTATACCACCAAATTCGTTCTGTGAAATAAATAGCTTTAATTTTGTCAAAATATTTTTTAAATTCCATCGGGTACCTATAGAAAATATTATAAACATAAAATAATATGTTAATATGTTATAGGTAGTATTATACTAATAACTGTTAAAATTACAACAAAATATCGAACTTACTTAGAAATTGCCATGAATTATTTTAATTTTCTACAATTATTTGATTCAATAATTTAATTAGGTACTCAAATTCATGGTATAGAGTCAATTCGAAAAAACTTTTTAAGATGTTTATCCTTTAAATGCCATGTCGAAAGAGACTCTTATTTGGGTTATAGCGAACTTGCGAACTCTCAGGTTTATTCAGTATTGTCAGTAATCAATATTGATACTGTAAAATATAGAAGAAATGCACAAAATGTATCATTTTTATTAGAGTGGTGGTAATAGTTAATAAGGCAAAATATATTGATTATTTCAGTTAAGATAATACTGATAAATTCAAATCATGTCTAAATATAAAAATATTATAATTCAAAATTTATAATTTAAATTTTTATTTTTAATTTATTGTAAGCGGTAACTTATATTATGTTAAATATTTTATGTTTTATATTTTATAATGTTATTGCACATAAATGTTATTATTTGCAAACGGAGTTTATCCTTAATTAAGATTATTACTATACCTACTTAATTGATTGAGGAAAAATTTATATTTTTAGTTTAAATTTCATCAAAATTTGAACTTATCGAATTAAAAAATTACACTGCACCTATTTTCAAAATGTTAAATAATTATTAAATAATTCATAATTTTAAATTGTCAATAAAAACTTATTTTTACCAGCACAACTTTCGAAAACATTGGCCATTGGAATAGATTTACTCACATACCTATTACTGGCAACTAGATTTATTAATTTTACAGTAATGGCGATGGACTGAATGAGTCTGAGTCCTTTAAAAATAACTCAATAAGTGGGGAACGTATTATTAAATTGTTTATATGGTGGGTGGGTACTGGGTGCTATGGGGCTTGAACCCCATTGATGTATGAAAAACCATGATACATAATATAATGTTTATAAAACATTATACTCCTTGCCCCCTTGAAGTATATAAAAATGAGCTATCCCTCCCCTAGACAATTATCTGAGCATTTCTGACAATAACAGCCTCCTTAACAGGAAAATGCCTAGAAACAGTTACAGACTGGTACAAAATGTGCCGTGAAGTATGTTTGAACTTTGAATATAGTACGAGTGTACGACAATGACCAAAGATGGCGGGAACTGCGATTTGACCAATACCTACAGATTGACATAGGCGCCCTAGCCTGCAGATTTTCCAGCAAGTGGTAATATATATAGTGTAACTGCAGAAGGATTTGACAGATTAAAATTGATACAAGTGTTAAGAGGATGTCATACTCTTAAACTTATACGTTTAGTATGAAAAAAAATATGCAAATGATATAGATAGTAAATTACGAGTCCAGATCTTGCCCCGTCCGACTACCATTTGTTCTTGAACTTAAAGAAACATTTGGGAGGGAAACGGTTAGAGACAGATGAAGAAGTGAAGACAGAAGTCACCCAATACCTAAATAAGGAGCTGGCGGCGAGTTTCTATGAGGCTGGCATACAAAAACTTCCAGATCGCCTTGAAAAATGCATCCAAGTAAATGGCGATTATGTGGAAAAAAAACTCATAAGTACTGTATATATAACCATGTAAAAAATATTTTGAATAAAGCTTATTTCAATTATTATAATTATGGAGACCTTACTTTTGGGACACGCCTCGTATTTAAGATTTACTTAGTAGTTATGTCTGAAAATTCATAAAAATATAATTTTGAAAAAGTTATTAAAAGGTAAGACTTAAATTAATTTACTCCAAACCCCTAGGCCCCTGATACAGATTTTAAAGAATACGATATGTCGATATTTTACGTACTTATTTGATGTTGTGCATCTTTCTGGAATCTGAATCTTGTAATACCTATAATATTACCCAATACCTGCACAGATATACTGATAATTTGTAGAACATATCAGTAATATCGTAAAGGAACTGTAAATGAAAAATTATAACTACCTAGTTAATTTAATTTCGGCCAAAACCATTGTCAGATTCAATAGTTTAGTTTATGGGTAAAATATGCCTACCTATACTATATTTCATACAAATAATTAAATTATTATTATCTATTTATTAATAATCATAATCTCTAAAGACTAAAATAATATACTACCTAATCCATATTTTCCTAGTTTTAAGAACTAAACATTACCTATTTCATTACATTATATTATCAAAATATTACAATTTACAGTAGGTAGTATAATACATATAGCATTTAGTGTTTTCTCATATTGGGACTTAAGTGCATTTTTCAACGATATAAATATATAATAATCATGTAATTGTGTAAAGGTAGTGATAATGTGAATATGTGATATTAGTGATTATTATAATAGTGAGGTGTACTTGGCAATTGGCAACGGCGCGGTGCACCGAATTGCATGCCAAAAAAATAAATATAAATTGGAATGTCCAAATTGCATACCATCTCTTAGAGGGGTATGTCCGAATAGCATGCCATCTCTTAGGGGTATGTCCGAATAAAATTACTAAATAACTTACTTTTCCATTGGAGGAACGGGGTTTTGTTACATTACAATAAAATATATAAATATTGTAGAAGGTGAATAATAAATATAATAATACTGTTAATAATAAATATTAAATAAAACTATTTTTTTTCGTCATAAACAACAAAGGCCATTAGTTAAATAAAACCATTGTAGACTGTAGTTTAAGATAATCAAGTGAGTGTATTTTACATGTTTACATAGTATTTCAAAAAAATGATATTATTTTAAAATTTGGTGGTTTTTTTTTTGACATTTCGGGCACACAATATTACAATTTAAATATACAATATATTATATAATAATAGTTCATAATAATAAAATATGTCAATATGGAAAATATATTATATTAATAATACTAATGCCAGAAACATATTTTTTGAATAAGAAAATAGTGATAGCATTTTATAAAACGGTTAATATTAAAGGGGAAGTAGTTTAAAATGATTCAGGGGCCTAATTACAATGAAAAATTAAGTTACAATATAATAATAATAATAATAAATTTAAAAAAAAAAGCGGGTAAGTGGATGTCGCTCTACTGTACCTACAGTAGGTTACACAAGTGGGTCATTGTATAATGGATAATATTAAACTTGAATTCAATGATATAATATCATTGTATAAGAAAAACTATTCTGAGTGAAGACGGTTTGTCAGTCTGGATATTTTATATTTTTATTATTTATTATATCATGTAAGTCGAATAATATTATATTATTATTTTTTAATCGTTTCTATGGAGATAAACAAAGCGTTAATCCCATTATTAGCTGTTTTTAATAATTTTTCGGTTATTTTTTCCTTGGAGTTAAATAACAATTGATAAAATTGAAAAATGACCCCTTTAAAGTAATTGATTCAATTTTCTAAAAGATAATAATAAGGTACTATATTATGTAGAAATCGAAACACTCATTCCGGCAGAAATTTTGTATACAGGATATATAAAAAAAAAAATAAATAAACACCATTATAAAACCAATAGCTTCCTCGCTCCACTCAGAAATCAGAATCTACAACAATAATAATAATAGTAGGTAATAATATATTAATATTATAATAACTTATAAATTATAAAAGCTTATAAATTTGACAGCTACAAACACCGATTCGTGTATGCCTATGTCTGTGAAATAGACTACAATACAGTGATACACTACATTACTCCAATATAGATTATAGATATACAGTTTGGGAAAATATTTACTCGGATATAAAAATATTTTAATCTAGAAACTAATCAGTTGTAACCAGTGGTTGAATTGGGGGGGGACGCGGGGGGACGGAGTCCCACTTCTATTTTAAAAATATTTTAGCGTACCCCTTCTAATTTCTTTTAATGGGACGCTGGGGACGGGAATCATTTTAAAAATTGTACTAAATTAATGGAAATATTTTTATTTTAGATTCTGAATGAAACGATGAATGTATTAATTTTACAATGATGTGTGTTTTTTTTTTTTTTTTATTTATTTATTTATTTTTTTTGTGTCTGTGTACACGATAAGTAGTCGAAATAATGCTTCGATTTTCAACTTCAGTATCTTGTTCGATTGGAAAGTGAATATCGTTGGTGCATTGGGGAGGTTAAAATTTAAATTTCCCAGTAGTTTTCAAAAGCGCTGGGAAAAACAAAAGAAAAGTATCAGGGTTAGGTTAGGTTTATTGGTGTATGGTGTAAAATGTCATTGTAGCGGGAGGGGGACATATGCTACCACTTAACAGTAAGACATTTAAATGTTCGGGGACGCACATATCTTTTATACTTTTGCATCCCCCTTCTATTTTTTTTCCAATTCAAGCACTGGTTGTAACAAAACCATACATAAAAGCAAGGCTGGGCATTAACGAGTTAATAAGTTAAAGTTAAGTTAATTAACGAGTTACTTTTTTTTTTAAAGTAACTTCTAACTTAACGAGTTACATTTTCCCCATGTTATTCATCAACTTAACGAGTTAATTAATTTTATTGACACGTTAAGTTAATTTTTTCCCAAACCACATATTTAAAATTAATTCAATTTTGTAAAACTAATTAAATAAAAAAAACCCAAAATATTAAATATATTTTAGTAAATAATAATTTATAACACTAGTAAAAAATTATATTGAATATTCACAGAAAATATTATATAACCATATTATAGATGGAAATGTTATAGGGGTAACCACGTCATTAATAAAAAAAATAAATATAACAATTTACTCAATACCTACCCATACATGACATATTATACCTAATCATTATTAATATTATTACTTATTATATTTGTATTTATTCATAGAATTACAGCGATAACTTGGCCCGTCGGTGTAAATAATAGTATATAATACCCGTAGTAGCTTGGTAGTATATTAACGTATTTCTAAATTCTTCCTATTAATTACATACTAGGTATTTGATATCTACTATTATATAAAATGGTAAGGGTTTTCTTGGACCGCGCTAACCGAGAAAACTACTGAACCGATTTGGCTGAAATTTTTTACTGTTAAGCCCCGTCCACACCAAAGAAAATTTTGTCGGAAACAAGTGTTTCCAACATTGTCATCGACAATGTTTCCGATTTCCGCTCATAAGCGGTAACATAAATATTTGTCGACGACAATGTCAGAAACAAATGTTTCCTACAAATGTTTCTTGGTCTGGACCGGGCTTTATACTTGACAGTCTGCTGGAGGTCATAGTACCACTTTTGTTTAGAAAAATCCACCAGAAAAGTAGGAAATATGGATGTCAAAAATACAACACTGGCGCAATCTATCCATAAAAAATAAACTAATTAATAATAAATGAAAAATAAAGTTTATTGTTGCAGATTAAAATAATAATAGTGTATTATAATATTATATTGGTTGCTATGTTATCCATACTACTATATAAAATTGTAAGGGGTTTTCTGCGACCACGCTAACCGGGAAAACTACAGAAACGATTTTCTGATTCCTTTTTGTTGTATTCGTAATTGTCAGGACCATAGGCGTGCACAGACTTTATTCGCAGGTTATGCAATAAGGAAAACAGGGCCCCCTCACAAATTCTAATCTTTCCTTAATTTATTCTAAAAAACAACTCTAAGCCGTTAAACATTTTTTTTAACACATATAGGATTCAATTTACAATCTAAGTTTTTGCAAATATACTTACTTAGCTTTTTTGCTTTACTCGGAATCTGAAATCACACATAGTTTTACAGTAGAATATTAAACAATGCGCTGTAGAAATAAGTAATTTGAAATTTGAATTATATTTATTTAAAGAAAATTTGATCAAGTATATACTAGTATGAATGTTTTTGAATAATTTTAACATATTAATAATGTTGTTAATTCATGGAAAGTACTTAAAATCTAAACTCTAAAGTTCAAGTCTTCTTTTTATCGGCACACATGTTTTGAATTCATCTATTACTTCTTCAATATTGATTTCTGATGCCATTTTTTGCTCGATAAATATCAGTGAATCAAGACGTTCTTGTGACATAGTACCGGACTCAGTTATAATTATAATGTGGTCTTTGATTACAAACTATAAAAACAATAATAATTATTCTATTCTTACAACATAGATAACAATATCTACGTGTTACGCTCTAGTGTATTAATAGCTTAGATTATCTTGCGGGTCGCGAGAAAAGTGAAAACAAATTTTAGATTCTGAGTGAAACGATGAATGTATTGATTTTACAATGATGTGTGTTTTTATATTTATTTTTTTATTTTTTTATTTTTTTTTTATTTTTTTTGTGTCTGTGTACACGATAAGTAGTCGAAATAATGCTTCGATTTTCGACTTCAGTATCTTGTTCGATTGGAAAGTGAATATCGTTGGTGCATTGGGGAGGTCAAAATTTAAAATTCCCAGTACTTTTCAAAAGCGCCAAGAAAAACAAAATAAAAATTAAGGAAAAACGGGAATTTTTACGCAAAATCGGTTTTCCAAAAAATCGATTCTGGTTTTTGGTGTAACTTTAAAACAAATGACCGTAGATACATGAAATTTTCACTGGTTGTTTATATTTGCATCTTCTATACACGATAACATTTTCAAAATATTTTGATTTATTTTGAACAGTTTAGGGACATTTTCATTTTTAGTTTTTTTTTTAGTTTTTTTTCTAGAAATATTAATAAAATTTTATTTGTTGGTTGCGAAAGCTTGAAAATTTAATAGAAGGCTCCTAATATATTGTTTCAAAGGCAGATGAAAAATATTAAAAATCCTTAGTCACAATTTTTTTTTATAAGCATTTAAAGTTCAAAAATTGACAAAATATGGAAAAATCACGAAAATTAGCAAATTATTTTGAGTTAAGAATTCGTAAAAATTTTTCTTTTTAAATCTAAGATTTGAAAATCTAATACAAGATTACTCATAAGATTGTCTACCTTTATCAATAAAAAAATCTCTACCAGAAAGTCAAATTAAATTTTTATGAGCATTTGAAATTCAAATTTTTACAACATTGGATATTCACTCGATTTCTCATGTGGCAATTTCCTTTTTTTGTTGTAATTAAAAAACGAATTACTGTAGATACATGAAAACTTCACTGAATGTTTATATTAGCATTTCCTATACACCATACAATTTTGAAAATATTTTGACTCTTTTTGAGCCGTTTACGGACATTTTCAGTTTTCAATTTTTTTAGTTTTTTTTTTCTATAAATATCAATTAAGTTTTATCTGTTGGGCCAAAAAGTGTAAAAATTTAATACAAGGCTCCTGATATATTGTTACAATATCAGTTGAAAAATATTAAAAATACATAGGCACAATTTTTTTTTATAAGCGTTTTAACATCGAATTTTGACAGAATTTTTCAAAATCTCGAAAATTATTAATCATCGTAATTAATAAATTATAAAATGTTCAGTTTTTATAGCTAAGGATTGAAAATTTAAAACAAGATTCTACGTAAGTAGTTAATTCTCTTACCGAAAAATCTAAAAAATATACAATCACAGTTTATTTTTATAGTCATTTTATGTTCAAATTTGGACGAAATTTCATATTAAAAAACCTAGTTATTTTGTTGTGATTATATAATATTATTCGTAGGTACGGGGTACCTACTTGAAACTTCTAAAGTGTACTATTATATATCTATGATAGTATCAGGGTTTGTTATTGATGTTGATGTATAACATGTTATAAGTACCTAATGGATATTGTGATAATGTGATATGATTAATTTAGAATTTATTATAAGTCAATTTTTTTTTTAATACCATAGATATGTATATAATTTGTCTTAAACCTAGACTGACATACCGTCTTCGCTCAGAATCGTTTTTCTTATACAATGATATTGTATCATTGAATTCAAATTTAAAAGCATCCATTATACAGTGACCCACTTGTAACCTACTGTACAGCAGAGCGACATCCACTTACCCACCTTTTTATTTTTTTTTTTTTTAATATAGAAGATATTATCAAAAATGCTTTGGTATATTATATATGGGCCCCTCACATAAAGCCGCAGACTATGCAGCGGCATACCCTGCATACCCTGTGCGCACGCCTATGGTCAGGACAAGGTTCTTATGAAAGAATATTTTAGGGAAATTCACCAGAAAAGTAGGAAGTTGGGATGTCAAAAATACAACAGCGGCGCCATCTGTCCAGAAAAAAATAAACTAAATAATAAAAAAATGTAGTTAATTGTTGCAGATTAAAATAATAATAGTGTATTATACTATTATATATCGGTTGCTATTGGTTAATCGGGATGTTTGTTGATTTGTATTATTATTTTTCGTAGATATATAATGTTATATAATGTTTGTGTGTAGATTAGACCTCTGGGAAGAAGATAGATTAATTTAACAAGAGTTAAATTTGGTTTTTTTTATTCATCGGATTTTAGTACGGTTAGGTTAGGTTAGGATTTTGTATTGATTAATTATATCAATTCACCGTAGGTGGAATGAAGTAACTTTGATACTCTAGAGCTAAATCATACACTTACGTACAAACAGCACGGGATCAGCGATCTACCGCAGGTAGATTTCCTACCTGATAATATACAGCTGAGAATCAGAATTTTTATTCTGGGCACAACGGAAAAGTTAAGATAAGTTTTCAACACCATACATCGAATATTAAATAACGAATTGAACAAAGTTTGAGTCATATATATAGAGTTGGTCCATTTAACGGCAACGATATGCACGTGATCGGTTTTTTTGTAATAAAAATATATTTATCATTAATACCGCTAGAAACATTCCAATACGCTTTCATTAAAAGTTTTTTATATTGACTTGCCGATCACATTAAGCTATAAAATTTGAATACAAAATTATACATATCATCGTTCAGAGGCAAAATAAACAACCAATCACGGGCGAAGCTGTGACGGGTCGGCTATATGTAAGTATAAAACTTATTTAAAAATAAAACAAAATTTATTAAAACACTGAAATATTTCACACATTTTAAAATAATTCATGAAATATTTCACGAAATATTACATTTTTTTAAATTTCATGAAATTTTCAAACACTGTAAATAATAATAGATAAAATTTAGACAGGGAGTCTCACATAATAAGTAGATACATAGTTTTTAGACAGCAGTTTCATTATAATGATACATCATTTTTAGACAGCAGTCTCATATGATAATTGATAATACAAATTTACAAAATACAGTGATAATACAAATTTACAAAATACTGTGGTAGTACAAATTTACAAAATACAGTGGTAAAACAAATTTACAAAATACAGTGGTAATACAAATTTACAAAATACAGTGATAATTATTATAAACATAAGGGCCCGTTGTCCGGAATAAACAATTGGTCGACTCATAGGATAATTTAACTACACATTTACCGTATTATAGGGTCCGTAATAGTATAATACATCTATTACAAAATTGACCAAGTTAATCAAGGGACAAGTGGACTCTGAATACGCACGAATGCATATTGACAAAGACGATTTCACTAATAAAGTAATACTGATTGCAGCCGGGACAGAAATATGCAGTTTTGACACTACAAAGTACAGGGCTGATTTATAAAAACAAAATACTTTAGTTAATTTTGGCGTACGCCAAGTACTCGCTCGGAAAACGGCGTACACCAACGGGCGCAAACGCGGGAGCGAAAAATACCGGACGGACGGGCGAACGAGCTCATAATAATATTACAAACTTAAAGGGCGGGGGCTGCAGACGGTGGTGGTAGGGGAGAAGTCGAAAACTTGGTGGACATTACTCTACGTCTACAAAGGGTTGGTAGAAGCAAACCCTGCGTGCCACGTTCACCAACGACCTCCAAACGAACCGTTTGGTCCTCTTCCAGGCGGACCTCCTCCGCGGACCAACAGACCGTGATGTTGCCGGGTATTCCGGGACTTCGGAATATGTAGGAATCGGTAGGACAGCCGCGTCAATCAACGAGGTTTCCCCGAGTGTGTCCGTATTCGGTGCCACACTAAAAGGCCCAGCTGCAGGCTTCGACGATGGTCCTCCAATCATAGGCACGTCCTCCAGGCATACGGGTGAGTCAATACTCAATTCCGGTGACGACCGGGTACTCTCCTCTACAGCATTTCCGCGGTGAAGTAGCGGTGACTCGACCGTGACCTTAAGGTTCACCACTGGCAAATCATAAACGTCAGCTACTGCAGTTTCTTCGAGTGCGTCCGTATTCGACTTCAAGTGAAAAGGTGCAGCGGGCTCCGACGATGGTCCTCCAATCATAAGCACATTTTTCTCCAGATATACCGGTGAGTCAATACTCAATTCCGGCGACGACCGGGTGCTCTCCTCTGCAGCGTTTCCGCGGTGAAGTAGCGGTGACTTGACCGCAGCTGTGACC
This sequence comes from Macrosiphum euphorbiae, assembly GCA_949089665.1. Lineage (NCBI taxonomy): Eukaryota > Metazoa > Arthropoda > Insecta > Hemiptera > Aphididae > Macrosiphum > Macrosiphum euphorbiae. The sequence continues at coordinate 97,791,702 of CARXXK010000001.1, read as the reverse complement.
TTTAGGTTCACTGCCAAATCCAGAACGTCGACTATAGATCGACCCTCGTTATTGGCATACATTTGTTGGGATTGTTTTGGAACTGTGGCGTCCATATTTGTATTTTACGACGTGATAAACGGCAGGAAAACAGAAAAATAACAGAAAAATATGAACAGAGATAAACGTACGATGACGGGTTTCAAAAAACTATTTGTTTACTACAATAAATATACAGCTATGGTATAGTAGTGTTCTTTTGTGTCCAGCATAGTTACCAGCATAGTTACCTTGAAGCCAGCTAATAAATAATTTTTTTTTTTTTTAAATTATTTTATTATAAGATTTTATTATATTTCATATATTTATTTATTTATTTATATCGGGCATGTTTGTTGATTTGAGTTATTATTTTTTATGTTCCAATTTTGTGACTACACTATTTAATATTTTACCAATTTTTATTGACAGAGTTGTTCCAAATACCTTCCTGAGTGTCGCCGTGTAGCCCAATTTTTATTTTTTTTATCGGAAGGGAAGGAGAAGAGAATCTATATATTATATACCTAAAATCCAAATACCACTAACTCACTGATCGCCGTATCTCAAAAACTACTCAATGTACGAACTTGAAATTTAGAATAGTGGTTCTTCTAATACTTTCACCGTGCAATAAGAAAGGATTTGGTAAAATTCGCATTTTAAAGAGGTGCTCAAACAGGGACATTAAGGTTCACATTGAAAATTTTATTTTTAATTATTAATAGTTCCGAAGATCAGGAAGATCCGGTACAAGCTTGCATCAAATATAATTATTGAACATTGCTTACCAAGGTGATTGGTGAAAAAGTTGCCCAAGTAGTCGGATTGCCTACCAGGGTGGCTGAGTTGCACTTAGGTACTGCAGGCTGCAGCAAGTTACACCCAAAAGTAGTTGAACAATCATACATTTTTAAGATTTGCGATTTTTTACGGGTAATGAAATGAACGGGTTCTGATATAAAAATATATTTACCATTAATACCGCTAGAAACTTTTGAATACGTTTTCATTAAACGATAAAATTTTAATAAAAAATTATACATATCATCGTCCGAAGGCAAAATAAACAACCAATCATGGGCGAAGCTGTGACGGGTCGGCTAGTTATATTATATTCTAATAAATAATAATGAATTTGATTATTATAATATTTAGTAAAGTTGTGGACCATTTACGTTAACAAATACATAACAATACTTTAATTATTTTATTGGATTTCATCATTGAGTAAAGTATAATATACAAATATAAGTACCTACTGCAGTAACTTATTTTATTACAAACATTTATTTAAAAATTGTGAGACATTTATTGATTTATTGAATTATTATGTCATTTGTTGGCTTTAAAAAAGGTAGGTAGGTATAATTATTAATTTTATTTAAAAAAAAAAAAAGAACTTATTTTTAACTAAATTTAGTTACTTTTATTTTCTAATTAACTTGTAACTTTTACAAGTTAAAAAAAAATAAAGTTAACTTTTAACTTTAAACTTAAATTACATTTTTCTATATTGACTTAACGAGTTAAAAAAAATAGTTAACTTTCCCAGCTTTGCATAAAAGAGCGTTTCTATACATGCATTTTTTTTTAAATTAGGAAAGTCCAAAAAAAAGTTGTTTAAATAAATAATAAATAAACATGTGGTTCATGGCATGCAATTCGGACAGACCCCTACAAGAGACGGCATGCAATTTGGACATTTTTTTTTTTGGCATGCAATTTTGATGCAGCCATTGGCAATAATGTTGCAAATGAGTTATGGGCTGTCGGCTGTTGTGGGTCTTTGCTGATTAGAAAAGAATGTGTCAGACAAGGTGTGAGACGTGAGTATATTATCCAATTCAAGCCCCGATCGGTAATCACTTGGCTCGGGTCTTGCAGGCTTCGAGTAAAATACTGAAATTATTAGTAGTAGGGTGCCAGTGCCACTGTGTCATGAAGACTAAAAGTTATAAGAAAACCTACCCAGTGGCGTGGCATAGGTATTAATTGAATTATAGACATTAATTATAAGCGAGTAGGTATTACAAATATCACTTTATTTAAAGCATCACTCTGTTTTTCTTGGATTTATGAGTAATCTTGAATAACATCATCATAAAAACTGATTTGTTTGTTTATTTGGGTAGGTATTTTTTTCAAGAAACGACAACAAATAACAAACGTCAAAAAAATTATATTATTATACTAAATTGAATTAATTATTAGCGTATGCCGTATACGGACGGGCGACGGCGCTGGTCGCTACTCGCGTAAACAGATTTAGCTGAATGATAGTGTAAGGATTAAGGTGATAATATTAATTATTATGTAGTATCTATGCTCATTGCTAAATGATAAAAGTGAGCATATTTTTCAAAGGGCCAATATATATTTTATATACATATGCGGCATTATATGCCACCATAACTACGTTTATAAGTCTATGTATGCAATACTTGACCGTTGACCCCTCCGGCCACCATGACTACACTGTGTCACACTGCAGAAGTTCTTAACCGGTGGCCCATTATGGACCCCTGGGGTCCGTAGATGATTACTCCGAGGTCTACAGAGTGGCTGAGTTTATTTTAAATAACCCAAAAAATGAACTAACTTAAAAACTGGATTTTTATATTGTGAATTTTATTGAATGTCTATATTTTATTATTTTGGTAAATTCGAGCCGTCATCATTTATATGTCGGCGTAAACTGTGAAGTTTCCGACATCGTATTCCACCTCACCAAAGACAACAACTAAAGGGGAGAAACCTTAGGTGTGACCCCTAATGTCATAGGTACTGAAATTCATATTGAGTCATATGTATTCTAAACTTGACTATAGTTGATTATTCACAACAATGTATTAAATAAGTCTTAGTAATTTATATTAATGTTAAAATCATAACAATACAATTAATATTGGAAGTATACCTAATAGTTTCTTTTTATTTTTCATTTTTTTTTTTTTGGGGGGGGGGGGGGGGTCCGTGGTTATACTGGAAACTCAAATTAAATTTTTATGAGCTTTTGAAGCTTAAATTTTTACAACATTGGATATTCACTCAATATCTCAAGTAACAATTTTCTTATTTTGTTGTAATTTAAAAACAAATAACTGTAGATACTTATTAAGGAATCATCCATTTTTTATGGTGGGTGCTAGTTTGCTAATAATGGTCCTAAGGTACTTATTAGTTTTTAATTATTAGGGAAAAAAATTAATAATTTGTAGTACCTAGTTTAAAAGGTTAAGAAAATCAGTCTTGCAATGTGCATGTATTTTGATGTATTACATAAATAATTCAACATAATATAATTATTAATTAACATAATATATAATTGTACCCATCTACAGATTAAATAAACATTTTATTATTTTTTAATTTTCAATATAAGTATATTTCCTTTAAGAATACAATGTATGTAATTTGATATGTGAATAGGTAGTTACAATTAGATTTAACAGTTCTCTAATTACATTCTTCTTTTATAATTTCAAGTAAACTCATTGATAACTAAGTCATTATCTATATGAACATTTAATAGAGGTAACTGCTATACGTTCAGTCTAGACCACGATTATCTACACGTAGATAACCGTGGTCTAGACTCAGTCATTGTAGAGAGCATGTATTTTGTTTGATCTCCTAAAGGTAGAAAATAACCTTTCAGCGGTTGCTGTGGATCAGAGTCAGACTGGCCCATACCGCAATTGCGGACGGGGCCCTCCTGGCTTAATTATGGTAATTGGGGGCCCCTGATTTTGTACCTATTCATATTATTATTATTATTATTCGTTTAGAGCAAATAGAAATACGAAATAAACATTTATTTTTCTAATCAGGAAACGTATTTTTATTTACAATCTTGAGACGTTCTCAAAAAATATTAAAATAATGAAATATGAAAGGAAAAAAAATTAAAATAATGACATTATCTACGAATTTAATAGCTATCTAGTGTCTATATACAAATATGTTTAAATTGTTTTGAGACAATATTTAGACAAATCGATATGTCATTCCCTCAAAAATATTATTCTCTATCTTTTTTGTAATAAGTGATTTTACTCTAAGATTACTTAAAAACATAGAAAAAATAATTCTGAGTAATGCGTTTTGTCTATGTTGTGCGTAGGCCAGAGAGAGAAAACAAATAGTGCAATGACATGCTTTTAAATAATATTATATTATATTTATACGGGCGTATGCGTATGATTTGGTATTATTTCGCATTATAACTGATTTTAACTGAATTATTATTCAAGTCAAACCTGAATAAGATTCAAGCTTTTCAAAATATGACCTTAAGGAAATTGTTTAACGCACCTCCATACATATCAAACCATACCCTACATTTAGATTGTAACTTAAATACTATTCATGACGAAGCTAGACGTTTTTATAAAAAATGTCATAACTGTCTATCCTCTCATTCAAATCCACTCATTAAAAACTTATCATCCCTCACAATCCCAGGTATAGCCCTCCGAGGCGATGACTTAACGTAAATGGTGCAGAGATTTATTATTTTAAATAATAACATATAAGATATAACTAAATATATAATATAAATACTAACATATAACTAAATCGCGTATGATTAAACCAAGACGAAAGTGTCATCAGTGGGTGGCTTCTTTCCTCAAATGTATGTATATCACCCTATTGTTTGTTTCCCTTATCGCACATATATACTTATTATGTCTAAGATATAGATTGTATATTTTCTTCTAAAAATAAAAAAAAATAAAAAATATTGAAAATATAGTAAAACCAGTTAATATACCAAATGATTGAATTTCAGTTCGGTATGTAGTTATTTGTGCCTATATGGTATGATAAATATGAAAGATGGAAATTGTATTGAAAAAAAAATGTTCTATGTGACTATACATATGAAAATTGGATTGAGAGCGAAGCGAGTTTTTTTTATCAAAACATTTGCCATTGCCTGTTGGGGGCCAGGGGCGTAATTACGGGGGGGATATGGGGGATAGATCCCCCCCATGAGCTGTATTTATATATTGTCTTATACCTACAAATAGTTCAAATAAAAACTTATAAATTATTACGAAACTAAAAAAAAAAAGTTTAGAAGTTGTGTACCCGTATATAAATATTTACCCGTTAACGATAAGCATGATTTAAAAATAAATGGCCTGATTCATTTTAATTCTTATTTATTAATAAACATTGGGTGCCTTGCCACACACTATACCTAATTTTGAATAGATTATAGATGGTAAGTAATCTGATAATTTGAAAAACCACCATTCCATAAACATAATATAATAATAAAAATGTAACTAAGATTTACATTTCGTAGAACGAATAATAGCCATAGATACTAGGTACTAAGAACGCGCGCCGACACAAAGTATCTACATTGATTATTTCGATTACGTATAAACAGTAAACACTACACAGTAGGTATACACACCGACACACCACACACCGTGTCATTCTCGCATATTCACAGTGTCATTGTGTCAGTTACATTTTTATAAGCTAAAAGCAAAATGGAGCAAAAAAAAAGAAAATTACCAGCAACTAGCAGTACTTTATTGAATTTTTTTAAAAAGAAGCCTGGGCCTGACGTAAGTATTACAATTTAAAATACTAAACATTATTAGACCCGGAATTAAATGTTTAAATATTATGTACGACGTATTCAACTTATTATAAAAATTAGCATTACAACTCGCGCTAAAATTATGCAAAATTAAATTAACACCAGTTAAAAAAAGTACCTATTAAAAATATAATTGCAGTCACTGCAGTTTATTCAATAACTATTAGTTATGTCATATTAATGAGGTATTATAAAACATTTAAATGAGTTTATTAAAATATTAAAACATAATTGTAAATGTATAATGTTATGTAATATAGATTATAGAATGATTATATTTAGATGTGTTGAGTTATTAAATTATACAAAATATAGATAAGGGGGTGTGGGCCGTGGGGGCAAAGGCCCCCACAAGTTTACCCTACAAATTTATTTTGATCCCCCCCCCATCAAACATTCTCAGTTACGCCACTGTTGGGGGCCCTTTTTTCCAAATCGCAGACTGGGCCTTTTCGAGCCAGTCCGACACTGCTGTGGATACTGAAAGCGTAGCAAATAATGTAAGAGGATTTTGATAGTTTTGTACCTAAAAATTGATAAGACCACTTCCACAATAATCTTACGGCTGCAGCCCGCGTTTTGGCTTTTGGGAAGTCGTAACAAAAAATCAGGCAGTTTGCATTTGGCGAGTTTTTAAAAATTGCATTGTGTTTGGGCATTTAGTAAAATGCGCTCTTGCAACTTGCAAGTGATTTAAAAAAAAAACTTAAGTGTTTGGCCGACTTTTTTTTAAAATATTTTGTATTTTATCAATCCATTTTGCCTCTCATTTTGACAGACTTTTTGACTGTCCGTGAATTCCACGGGTATGATACAAAGTGGATTATTTTTTTTTGTGTGTGATTAAAAATTGAAATTACGTGCTTTTTATTTAGATAGATATAATTATATAAAATTCCCTATAGATTTTATATTATAATCTTAAGAGGATGCTATATATAGAGATTTTATGTCTCATCATTAAAATGTTTCACTTATATAGCTAAGGATTGAAAATTTAAAACAAGGTTCCACGTAAATTGGTTATATATAAATTACTTTATTATATATCATGAAATATATACTTAGTAATATCATATAGACTGACTGACCGTCTTCGCTCAGAATCGTTTTTCGTATACAAATATACAATGGTATTTTATCATTGAATATTCAAATTTAACACCATCCATAACACTATAACTGCCAGAGTGGCCCACTACTATACAGCAGGTAGACACCCACTTGCCCACCTTTTTTCATTTGATTTAAAGTAGGTATATGCAGTGCTTACACCTCTGAGTCCCACCCTGCAATCATTTAATATAACGTGTAATAATTTAGAATAAAGCAATATATTAGTATATTACTATATTATGTAAATATTTAATCATTTAATATTTTAATATAAACATTAAGTACCTACTAAAAACTTATTTAGTATATTATTTACTATTAAGGTATTTTCATACCACCGCAGAAACACTGTATAGACTCATTATCGGGAACTTGGAAGGCCCCATAAAATTACTAGAGCACTTAGCGTTTAGAGTAGGTGTAATTATTATTTATTATACTTTATAATGTTGATTTCTGAGTGGTCAAGGTCAATTAATAATTACACCGACTCCGAGTCAGAGTCAACTCAATAATTTTCAAGTCACACTGTCACATAGGACTCAGCGTAAAATATGAATGAGTATTGATTGGCATCTACAAATAAGTAACGTCCTAATAACTTAGATACCCAAAACTATACAGGTACGAAGTAGGTACCCATAGAGTGTTCAATAAAAATGTAGGTATTTATTATTTTATTCACAATAATATAGTTAATTTCTACAGTACATTAAAATGAATAAGGTAGGTACTTATATAGTTATGTTTATAACAAATTATATAGAATGCAAGAGTCAAATACACGATATTACGCCAGATCAATTTTAAAAGTTTAAGTTTAATAAATTTAAAAAAAAAAGATTACACTGTCAAAAATATTTATAAGTATAACATATAATATAAATGGTATTTGGTAATAAATAGGTTCTTAACTATAGTGACATAGTGTTTTAATCTTGATTTTTAGTTTTTACATCATACCTACAATAATTGTATGAATCCGTAAAATTAAGATTACTTACTAATATTCGATTAAGGGTCCTGGTTGCAATTTTTCAAATTTCCTCAATTCTATAAAATTTGAAAATTAAATTTTAGTTGCCACCTCAATTATAATACTTTTCCACTAATCTACTACCCGATATCTATTTAGGGGGTGGTTGATACTTGATAGGGTGTATTATATCGATCAAAACACACTTTACAGGAAAAACTCTCGCACCTCGTAGATTGGTCCGATAATTTTTTGTTAGATAGAGGAATATTTTTTACAGGGTGCATGGGACTTCGATTTTTGATTAAGTTGCTAAAAACTAAAAATAATACAAAAACTAAAAATTTGTAAAAATGAATTAAATTTAAACTTGTAATATAAGATTTAGAAAAATAATTTTGGAAATCCAAGTCCAATGCGCCCTGCAATAAGTCTTCCACTATCTAACAAAAAAAAAAAATTAAGGAAATCGGACCAATCTACGAGGCAAGAAAGTTTTTTCTGTAAGGCAGGTTAAGGCATTTTCATTTCACATTTTTATAGTTAGATACTTGGATATTATATTATAATTTATATTTAAGTAAAGCAAATTTGGTTTTTTATTATTATTATTATTATTATAGCTTAAAAACCCATGGCAACCATTTATAAACAAAATTTCCACCGGAAATCTCAAAATTCCCGTTTGAGCATCTCCCGGGGTTGGTCCTCTCTCTTTTTAAATTAGCCTTTCTTTTCAGTTGGACCAAATTACACACAGTGTAAAAAATGTCATCAAGAATCAAGATCGGTCCAGTAGTTTTGGAGTTCATCCCGGACAAACATTGTGACACGAGATTTTTATATATAAGATATCTAATTATAAAAAAGCGGGTAAGTGGATGTCGCTCTGCTGTACAGTAGGTTACAAGTGTGTCATTGTATAATGGATTGTATTAAACTTGAATTCAATGATATAATATCATTATATAAAAACGGTTCTGAGCGGAGACTGTTAATCTGGATATTTTGTATTGTTATTATTTATTATATCATGCAAGTTGAATTAATATTATAATATTATAATTTTTATTCGTTTCTATGGTGATAAGCAAAGCGTTATAAATTAAATTCCCATTTTTAGCAGTTTTTTTGTAATTTTTCGTTGGTTTTTCCCGTGGCATTATATAACTATTTAGAAAATCGAAAAATGACCTCTCTAAAGTACCATCTTGATCCAATTTTCTAAAAGATAAAGTACTATATGTAGAAATCAAAACACTCCTTCTGGTAGAAATTTTATATACAGGATATAAAAAAAAAAACACCATTGTAAAACCAATAGCTTCCTCGCTCCGCTCAGAATCTAAAATGTGAAATGAAAATCTCTATACAGGCTAAACTCTGAAACTACGTAGGTACCTATCAGATCTTCTTGTTTTTTTTTTAAACCAAAGAGTATTTCACGGAGAAGGTTTATATGGAAGAACATTTTAGGAAAATCCTCCGGTGTATAATATATTGGTTGCTATTGGTTAATCGGACATGTTTGTCGATTTGTATTATTATCTTTTGTCAATATACATATATATAATATAGGTAGGTATACAAGAAGATCTGATAAGTAGTTCCAGAGTTTAGTCTGTATAGTTATAGGTGGTTATAGTCTGTCAGTCTGTGTACTTATATAGTTAGATATATACAGACATACAGTGGTGTTTTGGTAAATAAAACTAGAGGGTATACGTGCATTTAAGAATTTATGACATTGACTATTGTGTATTTATTTATTATTAGGATCAAAACTTATTAGTTATCAGATTTTAACACTCAAAACGATGATCGCTTCGCTCGCGAGTATTCAAGTCTTTTCTGAATCTCATGCTCACAAGTATAAACTTTTATATCAAAAAAAATGTGTATTAATTTTATACCTAGGTACCATATTATTTCTTGATTTATCTAAGTATTTAAAGCTTCTATGGAAAGTTCAATAATTGCCTGATTTTAAAGGCAAAAAATATAAATATGATTGTAAAATAAAAGCATAATCATGTAATAGTAAATTAGGTAGGTAACTACAAAAAATATAATTAAACTTATAAACCTATATAGCTTATAAACCTATAATTAAACAGAACTACAGAACCTATACATAATAAAAATATAATTTTTGTGTATTAGGTAGGCTTATATAAATACAAATTTTGTATTAGTGAGTGGAAAAGGTTTAACAAAATTTAATAGTATTTTAATAAAAATAACTTTCTTTTTTTAAATGAGTAACAAATCAACAAATAAAATACGATGCTTATATTGTAGGTACTTAACATTGTATCAAAACTTGAAAACTGGGTTTTGATGTGGATGCGATAGATGACAATAATTGAGCTTCTACTTCATTGGATACCACCTAAATAGCACACAATTAAATAAATTAATAAAATAAAGACAATTTAAAATGTATAACCTTATTCATTTTTATAGTTACTTACCTCAACATTTTCTAAACGGATTTTTTCATTTGTATTTGTAGAAAAATAAGAGAATAAATGGTTTTTTCTTTTGTGTGTGTAGAATCCATATTTTCAACACTTAACACTTCACTCCACAATCCGAAAAAAAAAAAATTATAAGCAACAAAATGTAAAATAAATAATAATAGAGGACGAGCAATGCCGCAGGAAGGTTAGGTTAGGATTTTGTATAAACTGATTATATTAATCCATCTTAGGTGGAATTAAGTAAAAACAACAAACTTGGTATAATACTTTATGTCTTTATAGTTAAAATTGCCCACCTGATAATGTACTGCTGAGAATCAGAATTTTTATTCCGGGCAACGGAAGAGTTATGATAAATTTTGAACACCATACCTACTCCGAATATTAAATAACGAATTGAACAAAGTTTGAGTCATATAGAGTTGAAATAGTTGAATAGTTGGTACATTTAATGGGCAACGAAGTGCATGGGATCAGCTAGTGTATCTATATAATATTCAGTATTCACTATACTATTTTTTAATCAAAAATTGAATATGTCAGAGCTATCTATCAACAATTATATTAAAATATTTTTGGATACTATTACTGCTCTATAAAAAAATATAGTAGTAGTATAATAGTAAAACGTAGTACAGACTATCATAAGCTAAAATGCCACAACTCACTGAATAACATGTTTTATATTTTGCACTTTCTTATCATTTTACCTTGTACATTATACTTCTTATAGTATGATATTATGGTCTTTACTATAATGCTATGCATATTTACCTGAGAAATTCAATTTAATAAAAACAAATACATAAAAATTAATTTTTTAATAACATATTCTACTTTTTACATTAATCTTCAATATTAGTACATATTATAAAAACTTGGTTCATAAGCAAAAATACCATAAGTCATAATTTTATTTAATTATATTATAATATAGGTAATAACTAATAATTATAGGACCTATACATATTAATTTTTATAATTTACAAATATTAGTAAAATGTTATATCTTTTACAACATTCCAGGCATTTTCTTTTAAGTACTAGTGAATATTTTTATGATTTACATATTATGAGCTGAATGTTATAATTTTTAATTCACCTCTACTTAATTTTTATCTCATGTTATCTTAGTCTAAGGCTTAATAATAATTGTATTATTATATTTAAATGTAATATAAATACATCAAGTTAAATCTCAATAAATATTATTTTTTCTTTAATGTTCAAAAATTATTTGTCATTTATTAAGTATACAGCAATATGGGTAAACATTGCTTGATTTTTGAGACATAATATAAGAACTTCTTCAGGATCAATAATCACTTTTTCATGAGTGCCAACAATGTTAACCCATTGAGAAATCTCTTAAAAATTACATTAAATTAAGAAAAATAATAGGTCACATTATTAAATTTACTTCTAACTACATGAAAATATTCTCTCAGCAGTCAATGTAGACATTATTAATGATTATATTAATATTGCATTAGAATTATCAAGGGGCATTTTATTTTAAATAATTGGATATTAGAATGACTATTATATGTCTATATAACACATCGTATAAAGGATCTATTGCGGTTTTAAGAAATTTACAATTCTTTCAGTTTTGCCTACCATATTCGCAATTCAACAATAATGGTTGATTGTCAAGTTTTTAAAATTTAACACGTTTTTCAAATGAAAAGAGGTAATGAATTAGGTACTCAATATTCAAAACCCTTGATTAGTAACTGTTTGAACAAGATATATATTTTTTAATTTTAACAACTTAATCTAAGATTTGTAAATATTTACTAATTATTATTTATTTAATAATTTTACCTATATTATAAACAATTTTATATAATATAACTATTTACTTAAAGTACCACTAAATATGCATTTAGAAAAATTTACATTAAATGAAAATTGTTTAGACAGCTCAGAAGTCAGTAATTCATGTAAGCTGACACCATCATGTTTGTAAATCCATTTTGTGCCATTAAAATCATATCGTTTTGGACCACTTGTTGGCGAACTCAACCAAATTTGTTTATTTGGTGTCTGTCGATTAATAACATATGTGCCGTAAGGTTCACCTAATTGAATTGTTAATACACCATCCTATTACATTTTATAAGAAGTTATAAATATATTTGATTGAAAAAAATAGTTGTAATTATGTATATTATATATTAAATTATACATACGCTGAATAAAATATCAGGGTTTTCAAGATGTGGATTATCTTCAACAATTTGCTCAAAATATTCACATAATGATTCTAACGTTTCATTGCATGCTTGTTCAAAATCTGTTTCAGTTCTAAAGCAAAAACAAATTACATGTTAATATTCAATTACATTTGGCATAAGTATAATCGTAATATTATAATAAAGGGTAGGTACAGATTATTAGACACTGAAAATTGTTTAGACAAATAAGACTTATGTAAGTTGAGGTTGCCCTTGCCACAAGGGTTGAACTTCATTTGTTGTTGAAGCGAACAATTTTTAAACTGTGATCGATTTATAAAACGGTAATACTCCTGTTTAAGTAATGTTTTGGTAAAGAATTCATTTTTTGACACTAATGATTGTAGTAGCTTCAAAGACATCATGCCGAAATTTGTAATGATCAAAGGTTATTAAACACTACAGGGCACAGATTAAAAATTTTGTGTATAAACTATAAAATATGGTAATATGTTTTTATATATCTTTGATCTTAATAAAAACATAGACAAGGATGCTAAAATGCTAAAGCAGGATATTATGATATAACTATTTTATATGTGCCGAAGAATACAGTGACTGAAAAATTACTGATGACAATATGACATAATTGTAACTATAGTCGTGTTAATGTGTTATTATTAAAGATATTGTGCACCGCGGTCACGAAATAAGATATATCTAATATCTTAGCCTTGGTCTTATCACGGTTATCACCTTGCCATATTTTATTTATTATTTATTATATTTATAAGTGATAAAAGTATATAACCGTGATTCTAGATAACTTATCAGTTACTAGCTCTAAGTATAACTCGGGGCCCGTTGGAATCGCTGAGAGTGGGTACCGATTTTGGAGACAATGAATTATAAAAGTCGCAAAGGTTGTAAGACGAAAGTTTAGGATTTGTGATAAGGATTAGTGATATGGATTGGATATAAGGCTAGACGCTTTGGCGGGAATGTTAAAAGTTTGAGTGTCTAGCAATCCGTCACAAACGTTGTAAATGGATAGGCTGGATACGATCTCCAGGATCACCTATATAGAGTATACCTGCACATAAAGTGGTATGTGCCGTAGCATGCCCGGTGCTTTATCTTATGTAAAAAGTGTAAAGTCGAAAACCGTGTTGGAGTTTCTAGCAAGTCAGTCATCTCAAGTCAAAATCTATTAACTTTCAAGTTAGCCACTTAGGTAGGCTGGTAGGCAATCCGACTTCGTCGGATCGCGGACAATGTGCTACAGCAAATCAGGTAGGCAATCCACCTGCGGTGGATTGCAGACCCGACGTCAAGCGGCTATAAGTGAAAACCCTATCACACAACTTACGAAATAATTTACGAAAAATTCAAACTATATACAATATACATACAAACAAATATGATATGTATTTATTGTGTGATATAATATAACAATGAACACTTTGAGAAAAGTGCAATTATAATTATAATACATAATACATAATTATAATACATACCTACTATTATATTAACCAATACAATAAGTACATATAAACACTACCTATAATGTATATATATTAATTTAAAAAAAAAAATGCAAAAACCTGCATGTTAAACTGTTAAAGTGTCTGTCAAGTCAATCATCACCGTTTAAGACGAAACTAAAATGAGCAATCCGTCTATCACCTATATATAGTAGGTATATCACATAGAGTGGTATGTGGCTTCGCATGTCCGGTGCCATTCCTTATGTAAAAAGTGTAAAGTCGACAACCGTGTTGGAGTGTCTAGCAAGTCAGTCATCTCAAGTCAAAATCGATTAACTTTCAATTTAGCCACCTAGGTAGGCAATCCGAAATAAAATACAACTATATTTATATAACAATCATGGACTTTTTGAAAAAATATGCAATTATAATAATTCCTAACAAAACAAATATAATATGTACCTATTTATTGTATGATATAATATGACAATGACTTTAAATAATAATAATGTACGATATGTTCCTGTATTATTATATTATTATTTAATTTATATTAAAAATAACGTGAAAAAAAATGCAAAAAAAATCCGGTTCCGGGCGGCCGTGTAGACCTTATGGCAATGCCAGATTCGACGCTCGGGCAGCGGACGACGGGTTCGAACCCGGGACCTACGTGTTTTCTACCTAACGCCTAACCTACTTGGACACAGTTTGAGATGTGAAATATGATCAAAACATCAACACTTAAGCCGTGCGTCTACGGAGCGACGTAAACCGATATATTCGATGTACATCGATGTAATCGCATATAATTCGCTTGTAATACGCGCATCTCCCATATATATATTTAACGGGGCGTGTGAAAAGCGTTTTTCGTTAATAATTATTAAATCATAGGGAAAAATTAAATTATACATGTATATATACGGTCGGTCGGTCGCCGGCGTAATTTATAAACGCGATTGCGAGGCGAACGAACCGATTTCGGGGGAAAAGCCCATATAAACGGCTTTAAAAAGACGTCGACTACACGATTCGGGCACAAACGGCGTGTGAATAGACGAAACGGTGGGAGAAAAGGAAAAAATCGGCAAAAAAGTCCGGTCGGGAGTGTATTTTTCGATCGACATTGCGACCGCTTCGAACGGCGCACGAATATAAACTACACACCGGCGGCTTCGAATTAAGTATAAAAAAGGACGGAAAGGGTCGAAATCGTGTAAAAACAGCTAATTTTCCGAAAATTTCAAAAATTGGCGAAATGATAGGAAAAGAGGTGATAACGAAAAACGTTTTAAAACCGACTGCCGCCGCTGCGAAGGTACGCGATTGGTCGCGCTATAAGGAATCGACGGGACTTGGCCGGCGGGCTGGGGAAACGGAGCGGTGCTTCATTTTTTACTCCACGGTTTCACTATAACTGCGTTTTCCGTTCCACGGGTTGCTTGTAGACAGCTGATTTCCTTGTCATTTTATATATTAGGATAGAAGGACTAGGATAGACATGGCGCACCGATAAAAAATAAATGATAATAATATGAAAATATTAAATAACATTCAAATTTAATAGTTTTTTTTTTTTAGAAGATTTTAATCTAGTAAAAAACGTTACTAATATAGTCATACATTTAGTATTTATTATATAGGTACATAATACT